>CM039595.1:41686419-41778083 GCA_022457205.1 Saccharum spontaneum | reverse complement strand
ATGCGTCAACCCTAGTCGAAATCTGTGTGCTGCCGTCTGCATCGTCGTCGTTCCGGGTGCCGGTGTCGCCTACTGCCGCAGCTCTGCCGCTGCTGGCTGCAGCCGGACATGGCCACGGCCTGGCGCAGCCCCGACTGGCCACGGCCAGAGCCTGGCCGGCCCTTCCCCATCACCCACAGCGACCTGGCCAGATTTTTGGCTGAAACTTTGGAAATTAATATCTCATGCTAGGAAGCTCCAAAAATAGCAAATGAGGACTTTTTGGAATCCTTGTGAAATTATCTATGTAGTGGATCTATAATATGGCATATTTTAGTTTAATGTTTTTGCTGTAAAAATAGATTTTTCAGATTAGGTTTTCAATGCTAGTCGCATTTGTCTTTTTCATAACTATAAATTTAGAGCTCGAAATGAAGTGAAATTTTTGTGGCGTGCTACTCATGTCATGTTTGATGTGTGGAAATAATTTCATGAATTTTTGTTGCTATATGAGTGAGTTATTAGTGTATCTTGCTCTCACATGATTTATTGCAATATCTATTTTTCTTTTTCATAGAGGTTGATATACTTGTCTAAATGGCTTGAAATTTGGACAGTAGACTTTTGAGAGAATATTTAGGCCACTGTAATTTTTGTAGAATTTATTGTGCACTTTTGATAGGTGTTCATAATTCCACCTAATTATCTAAATAAATTAAGAAAATGCATTAAAAGAAATTATTTAGGAATGGACACTATGTTTTCTGGTGTTCATTAGTCATGTGTGACATGTTTGTAAAGTTGGTTTTGTCCAATTATATGTTTGCAACATAAGTTAATAATTATTTCTTGCAAATGAGGTTTCTGTACAGCTCTGGAAACTTAGCAAAGTTCTTCATGATAATATGCTTTGTTGTGAAACTTATTTATACAAAAGTTGTAGATAATTTATGTATCTAGCTTCTGTTAAAATTTGGTGGCATTTAGCCATGTGGTTTAGGAGGTATAGCTGTTTAAAGTTGGGTTACAGAATTGCTTGCTCTCTGTCTTGTTAGACCAGTTTCTGAGTTTCTGTGTTTGTGTAAATTCGACATAATAAACTTTGGAATCATGCTGTGATGATTATAAATGAAATGTAGAGAATTTCATAAGCTTTCTATAATGTCTTATTGCATATCATTTGGATTTGTAGAACTTCAGATATGATTGATTTACTCAGCTACTGCATGTATGTCCAGAATTGTTGAAAATACATGATTGCTTGGTTAATTTGCTTGCGTATTGCTAAGTGTGATTCATGTCTTTGGTGATTAAGCTAGTACACCTGAGACTTTGTAAATCTTATGTCATGCTTGGTATTGCTTTTTTTGCTATTTTAGCATGTTTGTTTGTGTAAGGTTACTTAAGTAATGTGATGT
This sequence comes from Saccharum spontaneum, assembly GCA_022457205.1. Classification (NCBI taxonomy): domain Eukaryota; kingdom Viridiplantae; phylum Streptophyta; class Magnoliopsida; order Poales; family Poaceae; genus Saccharum; species Saccharum spontaneum. The sequence continues at coordinate 41,776,686 of CM039595.1, read as the reverse complement.
GCTTACGTGTCTTTACTATAACCTTATACTTGCCTTGATTAACGTGTGATGCATCATCTATTGCATTTTCTTGTATTCATGCACTTGCATCTTGCATTTTATTTAGGTACGCTAGCTAAAACGCGTGAAAGATGTGGTGTTGGAGCCAAACCCGAAGATGGTGTTTGGTGGAACTATCCCGAAGATGGAAGTACTCAGCGAGTTTCATCTGACCAACACTAACTTGAGTCGGATCCTAGGCAAGCCCCGGAGCATTATAAGCCTCCTATCTTCAAAGCAATTAATTATATATATATGTTATAAGTATTGTTGCATTAAGTGGTAGGAGTTGGTTGGAAACCCTTGCTGCATTATATCATTTCTTGTCCAGATATATGAATCCTTGAATCCTACATAGACTAGGATCGAGTAGATGCTTAGCCCTGCTTTAAGCGGTAGAAGTCAGGTGATTTCCTGTCACCTGCGAGATATAGGGATATTCATATATGGCACGGTTGGCTATATTGCTATCGTGGAATGGAACCATGTGTTAATAAAATGATCTGAGACCGGGCGGGATGACGATAGTGAAGCAACAAGGCATGGAGGTCTTGGGTGTGGATCTATCCCCATCTGAGTCGTTTAAGGACTGATTCGCTGTACGTCCTTGAGTCATGTTGAACGCAGTCTAACACTTAGTTGGCCGGATAAGTCGTTCCGACCACGAAGCCGAGTAATATGGTTCAGGCCTTGAATCGAATGGTAGGTTACTTCTTGGAGGAGAGAAAGGATGTGCTTGGGGACATTGGCGTGAGACCAAGGGGGGGTTAGAGTCCCTATCACCTGGCAGAGTGTCGCCCTTGGGGTTGCGACATCATTCGGACCCATGATTCCTGAATCGTACGAAAGGTGGCTTGTGCGACCCTGGCAGGGGCCTGCGCGGTGAGTGTTAGAAATACCTCTCCAGCTGGATAGGAATTCGATTCGAATCGCCGTCGCTCCCGGTTAGTGAGCACTTGACTTGAGCAGCGGCAACGTAGATTCCATTAAATTGAACGGATGGTTAATTGGATAACGATGGAAAGGTTGCCTCAATTTATACCTGCTATGGTTAATATTGTTTGCTCCTAATAAAGTGAGTGCTCTAGTACAGGTTCTAATATAGATGACAGGTTAATGATAATTAACTTGATGCTTAAGCATTAATGATTACTTATTTATAATAAGCTTTTATGCAAAATGTTGTCAAGCTAGCCCACTTTATATCAGCCTTGCATGATCCTTGGTGTCACTTTATTTCTGGTTTCTGACGGGTAAGTCTAGCTGAGTACCTTCTCGTACTCAGGGTTTTATCCCCACTTATTGCAGGTTGTGTTGTATCTTGGCGACTGCAAGAGTTGGTTGGCTCCTGCCGTAGTGGCAGAGTGTGATCACGGGCATGATCCTTCTGAGTTATCTTCTCTCTAATGCTTTTATTGGAAGTCGACCTTCGTACTGGCATGTATTTGAAATAAGGGTGTTGTTAGTTTCAAATTACTTTGCTTCCGCTACTTTTGAACTTAAGTTGTAATAACTATGTTAAACTCCGATGTATATTCTATTACTTGTGAAATGGTTGTAACATATGACTTGTTATGTTAAATCACTACGATCTTGGCTGGTATGTTGGTTGGTTTGAAATCCCTCATGATTTCATTGGACTACCGGAGTTATATGGGCTCAAGTGCGAGAATTTGATCACTTCGGTGATTGTTTTTGTACTTGTGCTCTTATAATTTGGATGGTTCTGTTACAGCTGGCATCGGAGCAAGATTCAACATTAAACTTGTCGTATGTGTATTTAAAACAAAGGATTTGTTTTATAAAATCAGTTTTATCAACTTATAGCTATATATAGGTTTGTGAAAACTGAATTCTAAATCTAAGTATGCCAGTGGTCAATTTCCTTATGCCCATATAAGGATTATTAGGTGGCTTATATAAGTACTAACTTGGGGGTTTTCATTTATGCATCTACGCCCAGGCCAAGGTATGTATGTGTGATGACTCTCCCACACTATGCTACCCGGTGTGTCAGATTAGAGGTAGCCTTCATATATGAAATAGTCATATATGTCGCTAGTTTACTTGTATGCAATATCGCACCTACGCTCAGGTAAGTGTGAGTTGTGAGAGCATGACCGAACAACCCTCGGTCTAGGGGAGAGCTAGTTTTGGTTACTGGATTATTTACATGTTACACATGTATATATGAAGGTACTTAATTGTGGGTGATTGATGATTCGGGTAGTTTTGGTATATATATACGGGGGTATATGTATATGGGAGTACTTAGAAGTTTACTTTCTTGCTTTCATTGTGTGCTATATTTGGGGAAATGTTGGGCTGCAATGAAACTTTTCTGCAGGTACGCTAACCACGAATGCGTAAGTCGAATGTAGCTGACGACTAGCTATATATCGAGAGAGTGCGTGTTATGCCACCGACATAGAACATGATCGCCACCTTAGGTTGGCAATCTTGTGAGGACGAATAGGAAGAAGCATGCATATTCATGATTGTTGCCTTATCATGGCTATGTTCCTCTCACCCTTATTCTATATTAAGTAACTTGTGATTGATGTGGTACACTATCTTTCTTGTGTGAAGTTAAACAAGAATGCCTTACTCCATGTTGCTTGATTAGAAAATGCTTGAGAAAAATGTGTGCTTAGCCTTACTAGAAATAAGTGTGGTTACATGTTTGAAACGATAGATGTCCTCTAGCTTAGAGTAATGGTTGATGTGTTGTTCATATAAGCATTTGTAAATGCTTTAGACCTCATTTAAGTAGTTGTGGATTCTCATGAATAAATTGAATTGGTTGGTCTAAGGTAACAATATTTAGAGCTACTAGCATAACACGTTTGTGTGCTCTCTTGTTAAGTAGAACAAAGGCAAGCTTTGTTTTGCTTGTTGGACATTGGCTGCTAGAACGATTTCTGTTGTAGTGATGCTTTCATGATCATAATGGTGTTTTCTGTAGTTATAGAGAATCCCAAAGTTGTAGCTAACTTACTTATCTATCTTGTCCTAAAATTTTATGACACTAGACCTTATGGTTTGGGAGTTATAAATTTTAGCAGTTTATTGTCAGAATATGCTCATGTTCAGAACAGATCTGAATGTTTGCTTTGTTTGACCTATGTACTTATGGAATCATGTCTTGGAAATATTAGAGGAAGTGTAGTACTTTTTATAAGCTTTCCAAAATACTAAAGATCACTACTTTTGATGGTATAAATCTCTAGTTGTGAGCTTGTAAAGTGGAATGACAGAATTTGTCCAAATCTGGGCAGAGATGTCTTTTTTGTCTTGTTTGGCCTTGTTAGATATAGAATCATCTTAATATGATAATAAGAAAGTTATAGACAACTTAATAAGCTTTACATAGAGTTAAGGCTCCTCCTTGTTGTGTCCCTAGAACTCCAGTTGTACATTTTTGAAGTTCTTGTCAGTTTTCTGTCCATATTGGTATAGATCTGAAACATTAGCAATTTTGGTCATGTTAATCTATGAATTTGCTTTTTGTATGAATAACTAAAGTTTAGTCATCTTCCTAAGCTTTCTAGAAAGTCTAGGATCACCTTTGTGGGATGTCTATAACCTCAGTTATGGTTGAAACAAGTAACTACTGCGTTGCTGTCCAGATTCTGGGCACATGATAAGTTGGCTTCCTTAACTAACGTTTGTTTGGACTAAACTTGTAGATAGTTCTTGCTTAGATAAGTGTTTGTTATGGGTGAGCCTGGTGCTTAGTAATGGTTGCTTAAACTAATTTGATAGAATCTCTCAAATGCTTGATTGTGATGTTGTATGTATGCTTGTTATCTAGGTAGTGCCCTAGTTGTCACCTCGTTTGTCCTCGGTGAGCATACGAGTGTCGCATAGCTTTATCCTAGGACAACGTTCATGTTACGTAATTATTTGGTTGTTGTCTTCAAGTAGGTTCTCTCTCTTAGGAGCTTGAGCCTGTAGACGTGGTGGTTATCCCTTGAATGTTTGTATCCATACCGTTGCTTGACCAAAAGCCCAAAGTTTTGTTCTCCTATATGTTTGTCTAAGTCGTGGATGTTTTCCAACCCTTTTTGGGAAGAACCTTGTCAACTGACCCACCAAGTTAACTTTCATCAACTCTAGCTTTTGACCATTTGTCGTACATTGCCAGTTGTGGAGACCGTACCCAAATCCATGTTGGACCTTCCGGTTACCTCTCCCAAAGGTTAGCTAGTGTGACGTAACGTCTCTCTGCTATGGCCTCTAAATCGTGTGCTTGCAAATTCGTGCATCTACCTTATCAACTCAATCTATGACTACATATCGGTTTTTGCCTTGAAAATTGCTTAATTCATCTCCCACCTTCCCAAGTCTCGGAATGTTCATTAGTCTTGATCTCATGTTGTTGCTCAACATGATTGAATCTCCTGTTAATCTTTTATCTGGTACTCTCCTCGGTGGACGCAAGTCGTACGTAGAATTTAAGCATGAGTCGCTTGCTCAGTTATCCTTGGCAATTGTGCGATGTTCTCTTGTGCTATATTTTGATCCTCGGATCATTTTCGTGATGATTCTAAACCTTGTGACTACCTTTACTTGCTATCCCTCCTTGTATGGCGCTTGCTCTTACAGCCCATTGGTGCCACTTGAAATTTCACTTTTGTTGTGCGTTTAGTAATGGGGTTATGAGTAGCCGCTGATGGTGCCGCGACGAAACCAAGGGCCTCCTGTGGCTGCAGACACATGGCTGGCTGCTTGGCACGCGCTGGTATCACGGTTTCTAGTCATGATCCATTATGAAACGACAGTCGATGTGTTATTTTCTCGTGTTCCTTTCCTTGGTTATCTCCCCATATCTTATCGTAAGACCCATATCTCAGACCGAAAGTAGTAGAACTTCCATTTGAAGTTATATAAAGGATAATCTTTGAAGAACAGGTCACCAACATAAACATTAACATACTACAAGAGGTGGTAGACAAGTGACTCTACTTAGTTGTTCCAGTATTGACAACTCAATCTAGTGAGCAATGTATCTCATCTCTGTTGGATAAAAGGAACACACAACACTTAATGTTGGACAACTTATCTGTGGGATGAGAATCGATTGTCGCATTGTGCATATGACCAGAGCTATCCAAGTCACAATCTTGGGTGCATAATGACCATACAATCGAAATCAACCTTCTCTAGAATAACTTGGTATTTGCTAATTTCGATGGCAACCATCTGTTCTGCATCAACCACAATTATTGTGGTCAAGAGTGAAGATTGGGAACCTCTTGTGTTGAGAGACAACTGATTAGTTACCAATAGGAAGGTTAATCTCCAGCTAGGTAACGACTCTTTGGTAGCTACGAAGGCTATGTCTTATAGAGCAATAACCAACAGGAAGTTAATCAACTAGCTAACAACTTGAGAGATATTCTATCTTCTAGAGCCATTGTGATCAAGTCAATTCCGTCTTGGACAATCACACAGATAGTGCAAGGTGTTTAATCAGCTGCGGTGAAGAATTAGAGAAAGCATGCCCTAGTTTCAATTATCATCCTTGTGCCCTTAGGTGCCGCAAATGGTTTGTTCATAACTTTATTGGACAAAGCATTGAGGAATATTCAAAAGCAATTTGAAAAGTGTCAAACAATAGATTTCCCATCTTAGAGCTGCTGTTTGATCCTAAAAAGGAAGCCTCAAGGTGAAGGTTGGCCTGACAAAGTTGCTACATTGCAAGTCAACTCAACTTACAGTGCAACTAAGTCACAAAGGAAAATTTTACTCAACCGCTTGGTGGTAGACTACTCCCCACAGTTTAGTGAATATTTACAACTTTTGTTGTCCTTAAGGCCTCACTACATTTTGCTTTGGTAATGATTTTCCAAATGATGACATACTTTGGTACCTTATAAATGTTTTTACCCAAGAGGTTGCATCTGATTCAACCCAGATAACTGTTGTCTTTGGATAAAAGAATCTTATTAGGTAGCTGTTGGCAAGAATACGAAGCCGACAGAGTCAGCTATCACATTCACTGACCCCTCGACAGACTCAGATAATACAGTGTTGTCGTCAGAGAAAGAGAACTGCACACATGGAACCGCAAGTAGTTTTTCATTAGTTGGTGTCTAAATGAATGAACATTTACGACCAACATATGGCCTCAGAGAATGTTTGTCGTCTATGATTTCACCCTTTGGAAGGTTATACTCAAGCCATCTTGGTAGAGAACTACTTTTCAAACGGTGAGGACATGGAGCCATTTCAACGAGTATACTTCTGAATATTTCGGTCTAATGTCAAGTTTATACAGCCTATGTTGTGTTCATTAGAGAGTCAGATACTTGTGAGTGGTTCACTCATAGACCAAATGATCTCCGTACACTGAGAATGCAGTACGTGCTATCTTGGATTCCTCCCAAAGTAACAATGCTTCATGGAAGTCAATGAAGGAAATTCTTTAGACAAATTTTACCATAAAGAGTAGGTATCAGAAAGTGCCTTTGACCAAATTGTTCACCGATGTTGAAGCTTTGTAGCTGAATGTTATAGCAGATGTTGAGAACTAGATAATGTGCCTCTCTTCCTTAAAAGGTCTTCCATTCCGAATCTCGGGATGCAATTCTTTTAAGGGGGAAGGGCTGTAACACCCCAGGTGTTTGTCACTCACTAAGCAATGGGTTTGAGCTCAAACATGACAGATTAAGTGGAGATGACAATGTCAAGGTCAACCTATGGAGATGAGCCTAACCTAAAGTTGGATGTTGCACCATTGCTTTACATATAGGCCCCTTTTCAAGATATAGGCTTGGGTAGTGTTATTGCAATATCTTCATGTGTCTCACCTTGGTACCTATCTATATTGATCCCTGGAAAAGTTTCGAGAAGTTTGGAATCAAAAAGTCACATGAACTAATAAGTTATATGCTTGTTTGGATTAGAACTGAAACATGCCTTACATCCCCTGGGAACTAGTGTTTATGCAACATACAAATGCAACATGTGCAACACATCTTGGACACATGTGGAACAACTTAGGGAAACATTGGTAACTTGTACCTTGCAACAAAACAATGAAACATGGCTTTGAAACAAGCACCACAATGATAGTAACTTCTATGTTTCAATGCATGTGAGGCCTATATTCTTGTGCAACCTAGACATGGTATATATGTTTAGCCTCTACAACACCTTAACTACGCTTAGGACACTTAATGGAGCAATGTTCATGTTGACCATGTTGACTAATTAAGTCTCTAAGTGATAGTTGACCTTGAATTGACCTTGTTTGACCTAGAGAGCACAATTGCTTGACTGTTTTAAAAGGGTAGCTAAAAGTGTTTTCCTGTAGCTGCACCCTTAAACAAAGTTGTAGCAAATTTGTTATGGAACAAAAGTTGTTTAATGATCATCTCATGAAGATGACCAGAACAATCTCAAAGGTGGCCCACAAGCCAGGAATAGGGGCTGATTGGCACTTGGAAAAATTTGGGTAAGTCCTTATGCTGTTTTAGTGCTAAGTGCCTTAGTTGGAGCTCTATATCTTGCAATACAAGCTGATTCAAACATTGATCCTTAAATAATAATTATAGTTTGGTTTGAGTACAACAAACTTTGTTTAATGAGCAAGAGCCGATTTTGTGCCTAGCTTAGTCAAATAGGGTTCGCAAAATCGAATCTTGTGCTGTTTCCAGGGACGAAAAATTGGTTAAGTCTAGGATGACGAAATTCCGGGATTTCGTTTTCGTGTACCTATCTTTGGCGAATATTAGTTTGCAAACCATGTAGATTTTGGCCAAACATATTTAAGAAAAGTTGTTGACCTCATATAGCTCTACAACACCATTGAATTGGTTTAGCATTTCCTTACTTGGTTTGGGAGATGGAGATGGACGAACAAGGCAGTTTCAGCTAGTTTCAAACTGAACTGCAGGGTTCAATTTCGGGTACCCTACTTTGGAGCTTTGTATCTCTCCAACCATGTCGAATTAGTCTTTGATCCTTTAACGAAAGTTGAAGTACTCTTGTAGCACTACACAATAGTGAAATCGGGTGATCAAATAATGAATTGGTTTGAGAGATATAGAGGAGAGAAAATAGAGTTTCAGCTATATGTTTGCAGTAGTTTTGGGTGGGTTCCAGTTTCTGAAACTTGATTGAAGCCGTGTCGTGGTTGACCGTGTGCAGAGGCCCGACACCACGTGGCCCTCGACGACACCCACTGTTCAACACGTTGCGCCCACGCGTCGTTGCACCGTATTGAAGAAGTCGAGCCCCTCCTTCGGTCTTCCCCTCGCTCACTCACATCCTCGGTCTCTCGCTTACTCGCTGTCGTCGCTGTCGCCCCTTCTCCCTCGACCTCGCAGCCTCGGCCGAGCAGCAGCGCTGCCCTTCCTCCCTGTAGCGCGCAGCCACGCCACCCTCCGCTCCTTGCACCGCATGCGTCAACCCTAGTCGAAATCTGTGCGCTGCCGTCTGCATCGTCGTCGTTCCGGGTGCCGGTGTCGCCTGCTGCCGCAGCTCTGCCGCTGCTGGCTGCAGCCGGACATGGCCACGGCCTGGCGCAGCCCCGACTGGCCACGGCCAGAGCCTGGCCGGCCCTTCCCCATCACCCACAGCGACCTCCCCGGACGTGCTCCTCCGTTCCGTGCGTGCTCTGCCCGTGAAGAGGAAGAAGAAGGGAGTAGATTAGAAATAGAAACTCATTGTGTGTTCACTTTGCAAAATGACTAGACACATAGATTTCCAGATTCAGGCTTGGTAAATTTGTGAAAAAGGCAGGGACCTCGAGGCTTAAGTGTTTTTCTTTTTCCTTTTTCTTTTATGCAGATTTTTGGCTGAAACTTTGGAAATTAATATCTCATGCTAGGAAGCTCCAAAAATAGCAAATGAGGACTTTTTGGAATCCTTGTGAAATTATCTATGTAGTGGATCTATAATATGGCATATTTTAGTTTAATGTTTTTGCTGTAAAAATAGATTTTTCAGATTAGGTTTTCAATGCTAGTCGCATTTGTCTTTTTTCATAACTGTAAATTTAGAGCTCGAAATGAAGTGAAATTTTTGCGGCGTGCTACCCATGTCATGTTTGATGTGTGGAAATAATTTCATGAATTTTTTTTGCTATATGAGTGAGTTATTAGTGTATCTTGCTCTCACATGATTTATTGCAATATCTATTTTTCTTTTTCATAGAGGTTGATATACTTGTCTAAATGGCTTGAAATTTGGACAGTAGACTTTTGAGAGAATATTTAGGCCACTGTAATTTTGGTAGAATTTACTGTGCACTTTTGATAGGTGTTCATAATTCCACCTAATTATCTAAATAAATTAAGAAAATGCATTAAAAGAAATTATTTAGGAATGGACACTATGTTTTCTGGTGTTTATTAGTCATGTGTGACATGTTTGTAAAGTTGGTTTTATCCAATTATATGTTTGCAACATAAGTTAATAATTATTTCTTGCAAATGAGGTTTCTGTACAGCTCTAGAAACTTAGCAAAGTTCTTCATGATAATGTGCTTTGTTGTGAAACTTATTTATACAAAAGTTGTAGATAATTAATGTATCTAGCTTCTGTTAAAATTTGGTGGCATTTGGCCATGTGGTTTAGGAGTTATAGCTGTTTAAAGTTGGGTTACAGAATTGCTTGCTCTCTGTCTTGTTAGACCAGTTTCTGTGTTTGTGTAAATTCAACATACTAAACTTTGGAATCATGCTGTGATGATTATAAATGAAATTTAGAGAATTTCATAAGCTTTCTATAATGTCTTATTGCATATCATTTGGATTTGTAGAACTTCAGATATGATTGATTTACTCAGCTACTGCATGTATGTCCAGAATTGTTGAAAATACATCATTGCTTGGTTACTTTGCTTGCGTATTGCTAAGTGTGATTCATGTCTTTGGTGATTAAGCTAGTACACCTGAGACTTTGTAAATCTTATGTCATGCTTGGTATTGCTTTCTTTGCTATTTTAGCATGTTTGTTTGTGTAAGGTTACTTAAGTAATGTGATGTGCTTACGTGTCTTTACTATAACCTTATACTTGCCTTCATTAACGTGTGATGCATCATCTATTGCATTTTCTTGTATTCATGCACTTGCATCTTGCATTTTATTTAGGTACGCTAGCTAAAACGCGTGAAAGATGTGGTGTTGGAGCCAAACCCGAAGACGGTGTTTGGTGGAACTATCCTGAAGATGGAAGTACTCAGCGAGTTTCATCTGACCAACACTAACTTGAGTCGGATCCCAGGCAAGCCCCGGAGCATTATAAGCCTCCTATCTTCAAAGCAATTAATTATATATATATATGTTATAAGTATTGTTGCATTAAGTGGTAGGAGTTGGTTGGAAACCCTTGCTGCATTATATCATTCCTTGTCCAGATATATGAATCCTTGAATCCTACATAGACTAGGATCGAGTAGATGCTTAGCCCTGCTTTAAGCGGTAGAAGTCAGGTGATTTCCTGTCACCTGCGAGATATAGGGATATTCATATATGGCACGGTTGGCTATATTGCTATCGTGGAATGGAACCATGTGTTAATAAAATGATCTGAGACCGGGCGGGATGACGATAGTGAAGCAACAAGGCATGGAGGTCTTGGGTGTGGATCTATCCCCGTCTGAGTCGTTTAAGGACCGATTCGTTGTACGTCCTTGAGTCATGTTGAACGCAGTCTAACACTTAGTTGGCCGGATAAGTCGTTCCGACCATGAAGCCGAGTAATATGGTTCAGGCCAGGAATCGAATGGTAGGTTGCTTCTTGGAGGAGAGAAAGGATGTGCTTGGGGACATTGGCGTGAGACCAAGGGGGGGTTAGAGTCCCTATCACCTGGCAGAGTGTCGCCCTTGGGGTTGCGACATCATTCGGACCCGTGATTCCTGAATCGTACGAAAGGTGGCTTGTGCGACCCTGGCAGGGGCCTGCGCGGTGAGTGTTAGAAATACCCCTCCAGCTGGATAGGAATTCGATTCGAATCGCCGTCGCTCCCGGTTAGTGAGCACTTGACTTGAGCAGCGGCAACGTAGATTCCATTAAATTGAACGGATGGTTAATTGGATAACGATGGAAAGGTTGCCTCAATTTATACCTGCTATGGTTAATATTGTTTGCTCCTAATAAAGTGAGTGCTCTAGTACAGGTTCTAATATAGATGACAGGTTAATGATAATTAACTTGATGCTTAAGCATTAATGATTACTTATTTATAATAAGCTTTTATGCAAAATGTTGTCAAGCTAGCCCACTTTATATCAGCCTTGCATGATCCTTGGTGTCACTTTATTTCTGGTTTCTGACGGGTAAGTCTAGCTGAGTACCTTCTCGTACTCAGGGTTTTATCCCCACTTGTTGCAGGTTGTGTTGTATCTTGGCGACTGCAAGAGTTGGTTGGCTCCTGCGGTAGTGGCAGAGTGTGATCACGGGCATGATCCTTCTGAGTTATCTTCTCTCTAATGCTTTTATTGGAAGTCGACCTTCGTACTGGCATGTATTTGAAATAAGGGTGTTGTTAGTTTCAAATTACTTTGCTTCCGCTACTTTTGAACTTAAGTTGTAATAACTATGTTAAACTCCGATGTATATTCTATTACTTGTGAAATGGTTGTAACATATGACTTGTTATGTTAAATCACTACGATCTTGGCTGGTATGTTGGTTGGTTTGAAATCCCTCGTGATTTCATTGGACTACCGGAGTTATATGGGCTCAAGTGCGAGAATTTGATCACTTCGGTGATTGTTTTTGTACTTGTGCTCTTATAATTTGGACGGTTCTGTTACACAAACTGTGCACCTATCTTGCATCAAGTTTAGCACCATCTCCAATTGAATCGTAACGAGCCTTCACTTCTGCATCATCACCTATGATTACCATCAGGTGCGTCCAAAACGATTTCTGAGCCTGTGGTATGTTTGGCGCAGACTGTGCAATTATCTTGTACTGACACTAAACCTATCTCCAAATGGACTTAAACGAGATTCCACATGTCCCTCGACACCTCGGAGTTCCGTTGGGTGCGTCCAAAACGATTTCCTAGCCTACGCTACGTTCAGCGCAAACCGTGCACCTATCTTGCGGGAATATTAGCACCATCTCCAAACGGACCAAAACGAGCTTCCACTCGAGCCTTGTCACCTAAGAGTACCACCAGGTGCGTCGAAAATAATTTTCGAGCCTATGCTACGTTCAGCGCAAACCGTGCAGCTATCTTGCGGCAAGATTAGCACCATCTCCAAACGGACCAAAACGAGCTTCCACTTGAGCCTCGTCACCTAGGAGTTCCATTCGGAGTGTTCAAAATGATTTTTGAGCCTATGGTATGTTTGGCGCAAACCGTCCACCTATCTTGCTTCAAGTTTAGCACCATCACCAATCGGACTGTAACAAGCTTCCACTTAAGCATCGTCACCTAGGAGTACCATCAGGTGCGTCCAAATCGATTTCTGAGTGTATGGTATGTTTGGTGCAAACCCTCCAACTATCTTGCACCGACACTAACACTGTCTCCAAATAGACTGAAACGAGATTCCACATGACCCACATCACCTAGGAGTTCCGTTGTGTGCTTCCAAAACGATTTCCCAGCCTACGCTACGTTCAGCGCAAACCGTGCACCTCGTCAAGATTAGCACTATCTCCAAACAGACCAAAACGAGCTTCCACTTGAGCCACGTCACTAGGAGTTCCATTGGGTGTGTCCAAAATAATATCTGAGCCTATGGTATGTTTGGCATATTATGCACCTATCTTGCATCAAGTGTAGCTCCATCTCCAAATGGAACAAAACTAGCTTCCACTACCTAGGAGTACCACCGGGTGCGTCCTAAACAATTTTCGAGCCTATGGTACGTTCAGCGCAAACCGTGCACCTATCTTACGGCAAGATTAGCACCATCTCCAAATGGACCCTACCGAGCTGCCACTTGAGCCTCGTCACCTAGGAGTACCACCGGGTGCGTCCAAAACGATTTTCGAGCCTATGGTACGTTCAGCGTAAACCGTGCACATATCTTGCGGCAAGATTAGGACCATCTCCAAATGGACCAAAACGAGCTTCCACTTGAGCCTTGTCACCTAGGAGTACCATCGGTTGTGTCCAAAATGATTTTTGAGCCTATGGTACGTTCAGTGCAAACCGTGCACCTATCTTGCGGTAAGATTAGCACCATCTCTAAGCGGACCAAAACGAGCTTCCACTTGAGCCTCATCACCTAGGAGGTCCATTGGGAGTGTCCAAAACGATTTTCGAGCCTATGTATGTTTGGTGCAAACCGTGCACCTATCTTGCATCAAGTTTAGCACCATCTCCATTCAAAACATAACGAGCTTCCACTTGAGCATGATCACCTAGGAGTACCATCGAGTGTGTCCAAAACAATTTCTGAGCCTATGGTATGTTTGGCCAGAACTTGCAATTATCTTGCACCGACACTAAACTAGTCTCCAAACCGACTTAAACGAGATTCCACATGAGCCCCGACACCTAAGAGTTCCATTAGGTGCTTCCAAAACAATTTCTTAGCCAATGGTACGTTCAGCGCAAACCATGCACCTATCTTGCGGCAAGACTAGCACCATCTCCAAACGGACCAAAACGAGCTTCCACTTGAGCCTTGTCACCTAACAGTACCACCGAGTGCATCAAAAATGATTTTTGAGCCTATGGTACGTTCAGCGCAAACCGTGCACCTATCTTGCGGGAATATTAGCACCATCTCCAAACGGACCAAAACGAGCTTCCACTTGAGCCTTGTCACCTAAGAGTACCACCAGGTGCGTCGAAAACAATTTTCGAGCCTATGCTACATTCAGCGCAAACCGTGCAGCTATCTTGCGGCAAGATTAGCACCATCTCCAAACGGACCAAAACGAGCTTCCACTTGAGCCTCGTCACCTAGGAGTTCCATTCGGAGTGTTCAAAATGATTTTCGAGCCTATGGTATGTTTGGCGCAAACCGTCCACCTATCTTGCTTCAAGTTTAGCACCATCTCCAATCAGACTGTAACAAGCTTCCACTTAAGCATCGTCACCTAGGAGTACCATCAGGTGCGTCCAAATCGTTTTCTGAGTGTATGGTATGTTTGGTGCAAACCCTCCAACTATCTTGCGCCGACACTAACACTGTCTCCAAATAGACTGAAACGAGATTCCACATGACCCACATCACCTAGGAGTTCCGTTGTGTGCTTCCAAAACGATTTCCCAGCCTACGCTACGTTCAACGCAAACCGTGCACCTCGTCAAAATTAGCACTATCTCCAAACAGACCAAAACGAGCTTCCACTTGAGCCTCGTCACTAGGAGTTCCATTGGGTGTGTCCAAAATAATATCTGAGCCTATGGTATGTTTGGCATATTATGCACCTATCTTGCATCAAGTGTAGCACCATCTCCAAATGGAACAAAACTAGCTTCCACTTGAGCCTCGTCACCTAGGAGTACCACCGGGTGCGTCCAAAATAATTTTCGAGCCTATGGTACGTTCAGCGCAAACCGTGCACCTATCTTACGGCAAGATTAGCACCATCTCCAAATGGACCCTAACGAGCTTCCACTTGAGCCTCGTCACCTAGGAGTACCACCGGGTGCGTCCAAAACGATTTTCGAGCCTATGGTACGTTCAGCGCAAACCGTGCACATATCTTGCAGCAAGATTAGGACCATCTCCAAATGGACCAAAACGAGCTTCCACTTGAGCCTTGTCACCTAGGAGTACCTTCGGTTGTGTCCAAAATAATTTTTGAGCCTATGGTACGTTCAGTGCAAACCGTGCACCTATCTTGCGGCAAGATTAGCACCATCTCTAAGCGGACCAAAACGAGCTTCCACTTGAGCCTCATCACCTAGGAGGTCCATTGGGAGTGTCCAAAATGATTTTCGAGCCTATGTATGTTTGGTGCAAACTGTGCACCTATCTTGCATCAAGTTTAGCACCATCTCCATTCAAAACGTAACGAGCTTCCACTTGAGCATGGTCACCTCGGAGTACCATCGAGTGTGTCCAAAACAATTTCTGAGCCTATGGTATGTTTGGCCAGAACTTGCAATTATCTTGCACCGACACTAAACTAGTCTCCAAACCGACATAAACGAGATTCCACATGAGCCCCGACACCTAAGAGTTCCATTAGGTGCTTCCAAAACAATTTCTTAGCCAATGGTACGTTCAGCGCAAACCGTGCACCTATCTTGCGGCAAGACTAGCACCATCTCCAAACGGACCAAAACGAGCTTCCACTTGAGCCTTGTCACCTAAGAGTACCACCGAGTGCATCAAAAACGATTTTCGAGCCTATGGTACGTTCAGCACAAACTGTGCACCTATCTTTGCGGCAAGATTAGCACCATCTCCAAACGGACCGTAACGAGCTTCCACTTGAGCCTCGTCACCTAGGAGTACCACCGGGTGCATCCCAAACGATTGTTGGGCCTATGGTACTTTCAGCACAAACCATGCACCTATCTTGCGGCAAGATTAGCACCATCTCCAAACGGACCAAAATGAGCATCCACTTGAGCCTTGTCACCAAGGAGTACCACAAGGTGCGTCCAAAACAATTTTCGAGCCTCTGGTACATTCAGCGCAAACCGTGCACCTATCTTGCGGCAAGATTAGCACCATCTCCAAATGGACCGTAACGAGCTTCCACCTGAGCCTTGTCACATAGGAGTACCATAGGGTGTGTCCAAAACAATGTTTGAGCCTATGGTACGTTCAGCTCAAACCATGCACCTATCTTGCGGCAAGATTAGCAACATCTCCAAACGGACCAAAACGAGTGTCCACTTAAGCCACATTAGCTAGGAGTTCCATTGGGATGTTCAAAACGAATTTTGAGCCTATGGTATGTTTGGCGCAAATCGTGCACCTATCTTGCATCAAGTTTACCACCATCTCCAATTAAGCATTGTCACCTAGGAGTACCACCGGGTGCGTCCAAAATGATTTTCGAGCCAATGGTATGTTCAGCACAAACCGGGCACCTAACTTGCGACAAGATTAGCACCATCTCCAAACGGACCAAAACGAGCTTCCACTTGAGCCTCGTCACATAAGATTTCCATTGGGAGTGTCCAATACAATTTTCGAGCCTATGGTATGTTTGGCGCAAACCGTGCACCTCTCTTGCATCAAGTTTAGCACCATCTCCAATCAGACCGTAACGAGCTTCCACTAGAGCATCGTCACCTAGGAGTACTATCGGGTGCATCCAAATCAATTTCTGAGTGTATGGTATGTTTGATGCAAACCGTCCAACTATCTTGCACCGACACTAACATTGTCTCCAAATAGACTGAAACGAGACTCCACATGACCCACGTCACCTAGGAGTTCCATCGGATGCGTCCAAACCGTTTTCTGAGCCTATGGTAGGTTCGGCGCAAACCGTGCACCTCGTCAAGATTAGCACTATTTCCAAACATACCAAAACGAGCTTCCACTTGAGCCTCATCACCTAGGAGTTCCAATGGGTGTGTCCAAAATGATTTCGGAGCCTATGGTATGTTTGGCACAAACCATGCACCTATCTTGCTTCAAGTTTAGCACGATCTCCAAATGGACCAAAACGAGCTTCCACTTGAGCCTCGTCACCTAGGAGTACCACCAGGTGCAACCGAAATGATTTTCGAGCCAATTGTACGTTTAGTGCAAACCATGCACCTATCTTGCGGCAAGATTAGCACCACCTCCAAATGGACCAAAACGAACTTCCACTTAAGCCTCATTAGCTAGGAGTTCCATTGGGATGTCCAAAACAATTTTCGAGCCTATGGTATGTTTGGCGCAAATCGTGCACCTATCTTGCATCAAGTTTAGCACCATCTCCAATTAAGCATTGTCACCTAGGAGTACCACCGGGTGCGTCCAAAATGATTTTCGAGCCTATGGTACGTTCAGCGCAAACCGTGCACCTTTCTTTCGGCAAGATTAACACCATCTACAAACGGACCAAAACAAGCTTCACTTGAGCCTCGTCACCTAGGAGTTCCATTGGGAGTGTCCAAAATGATTTTTGAGCCTATGGTATGTTTGGCGCAAACCGTGCATATATCTAGCATCAAGTTTAGCACCATCTCCAATCAGACCGTAACGAGCTTCCACTTGAGCATCGTCACCTAGGAGTACTATCGTGTGCATCCAAATCGATTTCTAAGTGTATGGTATGTTTGGCGCAAACTGTCCAACTATCTTGCACCGGCACTAACATTGTCTCCAAATAGACTGAAACGAGATTCCACACGACCCACGTCACCTAGGAGTTCCATCGGATGCGTCCAAACCGATTTCTGAGCCTATGGTAGGTTCGGCGCAAACCACGCACCTCGTCAAGATTAGCACTATCTCCAAACATACCAAAACGAGCTTCCACTTGAGCCTCGTCACCTAGGAGTTCCATTGGGTGTGCCCAAAATGATTTTCAAGCCTATGGTATGTTTGGCACAAACCATGCACCTATCTTGCATCAAGTTTGGCACCATCTCCAAATGGACCAAAACGAGCTTCCACTTGAGCCTCGTCCCCTAGGAGAACAGCCAGGTGCGTCCAAAACAATTTTCCAGCCTATGGTACATTCAACGCAAACCGTGCACCTATCTTGCGGCAAGATTAGCACCATCTCCAAACGGGACCATAATGAGCTTCCACTTGAGCCTCGTCACCTAGGCGTACCACCAGGTGAGTCCAAAATGATTTTCGAGCCAATGGTACGTTCAGCGCAAGCCATGCCCGTATCTTGCGGCAAGATTAGAACCATCTATAAACGGACCAAAACGAGCTTCCACTTGAGCCTCGTCACCTAGGAGTTCCATTCGGAGTGTCTAAAACAATTTTTGAGCCTATGGTATGTTTGGTGCAAACCGTGCACCTGTCTTGCATCAAGTTTAGCACCATCTCCAATCAGACCGTTACGAGCTTCCACTTGAGCATCGTCACCTAGGAGTACTATCGGGTGCGTCCAAATTGATTTTTGAGTGTATGGTATGTTTGGCGCAACGCATCCAACTATCTTGCACCGACACTAACATTGTCTCCAAATAGACTGAAACGAGATTCCACACGACCCACGTCACCTAGGAGTTCCATCAGATGCGTCCACACCGATTTCTGAGCCTATGGTAGGTTTGGCGCAAACCTTGCACCTCGTCAAGATTAGCACTATCTCCAAACATACCAATACGAGCTTCCACTTGAGCCTCATCACCTAGGAGTTCCATTGGGTGTGCCCAAAATGATCTTTGAGCCTATGGTATGTTTGGCACAAACCATGCACCTATCTTGCATCAAGTTTAGCACCATCTCCAAACGAACCAAAACGAGCTTCCACTTGAGCCTCGTCACCAAGGAGTACAACCAGGTGCGTCCAAAACAATTTTCGAGCCTATGGTACATTCAGCGCAAATCGTGCACCTATCTTGCGGCAAGATTAGCATCGTCTCCAAACGGACCAAAACGAGCTTCCACTTGAGCCTTGTCACATAGGATTTCCATTGGGAGTGTCCAAAATGATTTTCGAGCCTATGGTATGTTTGGCGCAACCCGTGCACCTCTCTTGCATCAAGTTTAGCACCATCTCCAATCAGACCGTAATGAGCTTCCATTTAAGAATCGTCACCTAGAAGTACTATCGGGTGCATCCAAATCAATTTCTGAGTGTATGGTATGTTTGGCGCAAACCGTCCAACTATCTTGCACCGACACTAACATTGTCTCCAAATAGAATGAAACGAGACTCCACATGACCCATGTCACCTAGGAGTTCCATTGGATGCGTCCAAACCATTTTCTGAGCCTATGGTAGGTTCGGCGCAAACCGTGCACCTCATCAAGATTAGCACTATCTCCAAACATACCAAAACGAGCTTCCACTTGAGCCTCATCACCTAGGAGTTCCAATGGGTGTGTCCAAAATGATTTCGGAGCCTATGGTATGTTTGGCACAAACCATGCACCTATCTTGCTTCAAGTTTAGCATGATCTCCAAACGGACCAAAACCAGCTTCCACTTGAGCCTCGTCACCTTGGAGTACCACCGGGCGCGTCCAAAACAATTTTTTGAGGCCATACTACATTCAGCGCAAACCGTGCACCTATCTTGCGGCAAGATTAGCACCATCTCCAAACGGACCGTAACGAGCTTCCACTTGAGCCTCATCACCTAGGAGTACCACCAGGTGCATCCAAAAAGATTTTCGAGCCAATTGTACGTTTAGCGCAACCCATGCACCTATCTTGCGGCAAGATTAGCACCGTCTCCAAACGGACCAAAACAAACTTCCACTTAAGCCTCATTAGCTAGGAGTTCCATTGGGATGTCCAAAACAATTTTTGAGCCTATGGTATGTTTGGCGCAAATCGTGCACCTATCTTGCATCAAGTTTAGCACCATCTCCAATTAAGCATTGTCACCTAGGAGTACCACCGGGTGCCTCCAAAATGATTTTCGAGCCTATGGTATGTTCAGCGCAAACCGTGCACCTATCTTGCGGTAAGATTAGCAGCATCTACAAACGGACCAAAACGAGCTTCACTTGAGCCTCGTCACCTAGGAGTTCCATTGGGAGTGTCCAAAATGATTTTTGAGCCTATGGTATGTTTGCCGCAAACCGTGCACATATCTAGCATCAAGTTTAGCACCATCTCCAATCAGACCGTAACGAGCTTCCACTTGAGCATCGTCACCTTGGAGTACTATCGGGTGCATCCAAATCGATTTCTAAGTGTATGGTATGTTTAGTGCAAACCGTCCAACTATCTTGCACTGGCACTAACATTGTCTCCAAATAGACTGAAACGAGATTCCACACGACCCACGTCACCTAGGAGTTCCATCGGATGCGTCCAAACCGATTTCTGAGCCTATGGTAGGTTCGGCGCAAACCACGCACCTCATCCAGATTAGCACTATCTCCAAACATACCAAAACGAGCTTACACTTGAGTCTCGTCACCTAGGAGTTCCATTGGGTGTGCCCAAAATGATTTTCGAGCCTATGGTATGTTTGGCACAAACCATGCACCTATCTTGCATCAAATTTGGCACCATCTCCAAACGGACCAAAATGAGCTTCCACTTGAGCCTCGTCCCCTAGGAGAACAACCAGGTGCGTCCAAAACAAATTTTGAGCCTATGGTACATTCAGCGCAAACCGTGCACCTATCTTGCGGCAAGATTAGCACCATCTCCAAACGGACCGTAATGAGCTTCCACTTGAGCATCGTCACCTAGGAGTACCACCAGGTGAGTCCAAAATGATTTTCGAGCCAATGGTACGTTCAGCGCAAACCATGCACCTATCTTGCGGCAAGATTAGCACCATCTCCAAACGGACCAAAACGAGCTTCCACTTGAGCCTCGTCACCTAGGAGTTCCATTCGGAGTGTCTAAAACAATTTTTGAGCCTATGGTATGTTTGGCGCAAACCATGTACCTGTCTTGCATCAAGTTTAGCACCATCTCCAACAAGACCGTAACGAGCTTCCACTTGAGCATCGTCACCTAGGAGTACTATCGGGTGCATCCAAATTGTTTTTTGAGTGTATGGTATGTTTGGCGCAACCCGTCCAACTATCTTGCACCGACACGAACATTGTCTCCAAATAGACTGAAACGAGATTACACACGACCCATGTCACCTAGGAGTTCCATCGGATGCGTCCAAACCGATTTCTAAGCCTATGGTAGGTTCGGCGCAAACCGTGCACCTCGTCAAGATTAGCACTATCTCCAAACATACCAAAACGAGCTTCCACTTAAGCCTCATCACCTAGGAGTTCCATTGGATGTGCCCAAAATGATTTTTGAGCCTATGGTATGTTTGCACAAACCATGCACCGATCTTGCATCAAGTTTAGCACGATCTCCAAACGGACCAAAACGAGCTTCCACTTGAGCCTCGTCACCTTGGAGTACCACCGGTCGCGTCCAAAACAATTTTTTGAGGCCATACTACATTCAGCGCAAATCGTGCAACTATCTTGCGAAAAGATTAGCACCATCTCCAAACGGACCAAAACGAGCTTCCACTTGAGCCTTGTCACATAGGATTTCCATTGGGAGTGTCCAAAATGATTTTCGAGCCTATGGTATGTTTGGCGCAACCCGTGCACCTCTCTTGGATCAAGTTTAGCACCATCTCCAATCAGACCGTAATGAGCTTCCATTTAAGAATCGTCACCTAGAAGTACTATCGGGTGCATCCAAATAAATTTCTGAGTGTATGGTATGTTTGGCGCAAACCGTCCAACTATCTTGCACCGACACTAACATTGTCTCCAAATAGAATGAAACGAGACTCCACATGACCCACGTCACCTAGGAGTTCCATTGGATGCGTCCAAACCATTTTCTGAGCCTCTGGTAGGTTCGGCGCAAACCGTGCACCTCGTCAAGATTAGCACTATCTCCAAACATACCAAAACGAGCTTCCACTTAAGCCTCATCACCTAGGAGTTCCATTGGATGTGCCCAAAATGATTTTCGAGCCTATGGTATGTTTGGCACAAACCATGCACCTATCTTGCATCAAGTTTAGCACGATCTCCAAACGGACCAAAATGAGCTTCCACTTGAGCCTCGTCACCTTGGAGTACCACCGGTCGCGTCCAAAACAATTTTTTGAGGCCATACTACATTCAGCGCAAATCGTGCACCTATCTTGCGGCAAGATTAGCACCATCTCCAAACGGACCAAAACGAGCTTCCACTTGAGCCTTGTCACATAGGATTTCCATTGGGAGTGTCCAAAATGATTTTCGAGCCTATGGTATGTTTGGCGCAACCCGTGCACCTCTCTTGCATCAAGTTTAGCACCATCTCCAATCAGACCGTAATGAGCTTACATTTAAGAATCGTCACCTAGAAGTACTATCGGGTGCATCCAAATAAATTTCTGAGTGTATGGTATGTTTGGCGCAAACCGTCCAACTATCTTGCACCGACACTAACATTGTCTCCAAATAGAATGAAACGAGACTCCACATGACCCACGTCACCTAGGAGTTCCATTGGATGCGTCCAAACCATTTTCTGAGCCTATGGTAGGTTCGGCGCAAACCGTGCACCTCGTCAAGATTAGCACTATCTCCAAACATACCAAAACGAGCTTCCACTTAAGCCTCATCACCTAGGAGTTCCATTGGATGTGCCCAAAATGATTTTCGAGCCTATGGTATGTTTGGCACAAACCATGTACCTATCTTGCATCAAGTTTAGCACGATCTCCAAACGGACCAAAACGAGCTTCCACTTGAGCCTCGTCACCTTGGAGTACCACCGGTCGCGTCCAAAACAATTTTTTGAGGCCATACTACATTCAGCGCAAATCGTGCACCTATCTTGCGGCAAGATTAGCACCATCTCCAAACGGACCAAAACGAGCTTCCACTTGAGCCTTGTCACATAGGATTTCCATTGGGAGTGTCCAAAATGATTTTCGAGCCTATGGTATGTTTGGCGCAACCCGTGCACCTCTCTTGCATCAAGTTTAGCACCATCTCCAATCAGACCGTAATGAGCTTCCATTTAAGAATCGTCACCTAGAAGTACTATCGGGTGCATCCAAATCAATTTCTGAGTGTTTGGTATGTTTGGCGCAAACCGTCCAACTATCTTGCACCGACACTAACATTGTCTCCAAATAGAATGAAACGAGACTCCACATGACCCACGTCACCTAGGAGTTCCATTGGATGCGTCCAAACCATTTTCTGAGCCTATGGTAGGTTCGGCACAAACCGTGCACCTCGTCAAGATTAGCACTATCTCCAAACATACCAAAACGAGCTTCCACTTGAGGCTCAACACCTAGGAGTTCCAATGGGTGTGTCCAAAATGATTTCGGAGCCTATGGTATGTTTGGCACAAACCATGCACCTATCTTGCTTCAAGTTTAGCATGATCTCCAAATGGACCAAAACGAGCTTCCACTTGAGCCTCGTCACCTTGGAGTACCACCGGGCGCGTCCAAAACAATTTTTTGAGGCCATACTACATTCAGCGCAAACCGTGCACCTATCTTGCGGCAAGATTAGCACCATCTCCAAACGGACCATAACGAGCTTCCACTTGAGCCTCGTCACCTAGGAGTACCACCAGGTGCATCCAAAAAGATTTTCGAGCCAATTGTACGTTTAGCGCAACCCATGCACCTATCTTGCGGCAAGATTAGCACCGTCTCCAAACGGACCAAAACGAACTTCCACTTAAGCCTCATTAGCAAGGAGTTCCATTGGGATGTCCAAAACAATTTTTGAGCCTATGGTATGTTTGGCGCAAATCGTGCACCTATCTTGCATCAAGTTTAGCACCATCTCCAATTAAGCATTGTCACCTAGGAGTACCACCGGGTGCCTCCAAAATGATTTTCGAGCCTATGGTATGTTCAGCGCAAACCGTGCACCTACAAACGGACCAAAACGAGCTTCACTTGAGCCTCGTCACCTAGGAGTTCCATTGGGAGTGTCCAAAATGATTTTTGAGCCTATGGTATGCTTGCCGCAAACCGTGCACATATCTAGCATCAAGTTTAGCACCATCTCCAATCAGACCGTAACGAGCTTCCACTTGAGCATCGTCACCTTGGAGTACTATCGGGTGCATCCAAATCGATTTCTAAGTGTATGGTATGTTTAGCGCAAACCGTCCAACTATCTTGCACTGGCACTAACATTGTCTCCAAATAGACTGAAATGAGATTCCACACGACCCACGTCACCTAGGAGTTCCATCGGATGCGTCCAAACCGATTTCTGAGCCTATGGTAGGTTCGGCGCAAACCACGCACCTCATCCAGATTAGCACTATCTCCAAACATACCAAAACGAGCTTACACTTGAGTCTCGTCACCTAGGAGTTCCATTGGGATGTCCAAAACAATTTTTGAGCCTATGGTATGTTTGGCGTAAATCGTGCACCTATCTTGCATCAAGTTTAGCACCATCTCCAATTAAGCATTGTCACCTAGGAGTACCACCGGGTGCCTCCAAAATGATTTTCGAGCCTATGGTATGTTCAGCGCAAACCGTGCACCTATCTTGCGGCAAGATTAGCAGCATCTACAAACGGACCAAAACGAGCTTCACTTGAGCCTCGTCACCTAGGAGTTCCATTGGGAGTGTCCAAAATGATTTTTGAGCCTATGGTATGTTTGCCGCAAACCGTGCACATATCTAGCATCAAGTTTAGCACCATCTCCAATCAGACCGTAACGAGCTTCCACTTGAGCATCGTCACCTTGGAGTACTATTGGGTGCATCCAAATCGATTTCTAAGTGTATGGTATGTTTAGCGCAAACCGTCCAACTATCTTGCACTCGCACTAACATTGTCTCCAAATAGACTGAAACGAGATTCCACATGACCCACGTCACCTAGGAGTTCCATCGGATGCATCCAAACCGATTTCTGAGCCTATGGTAGGTTCGGCGCAAACCACGCACCTCATCCAGATTAGCACTTTCTCCAAACATACCAAAACGAGCTTACACTTGAGTCTCGTCACCTAGGAGTTCCATTGGGTGTGCCCAAAATGATTTTCGAGCCTGTGGTATGTTTGGCACAAACCATGCACCTATCTTGCATCAAATTTGGCACCATCTCCGAACGGACCAAAACGAGCTTCCACTTGAGCCTCGTCCCCTAGGAGAACAACCAGGTGCGTCCAAAACAATTTTCGAGCCTATGGTACATTCAGCGCAAACCGTGCACCTATCTTGCGGCAAGATTAGCACCATCTCCAAACAGACCGTAATGAGCTTCCACTTGAGCATCGTCACCTAGGAGTACCACCAGGTGAGTCCAAAATGATTTTCGAGCCAATGGTACATTCAGCGCAAACCATGCACCTATCTTGCGGCAAGATTAGCACCATCTCCAAACGGACCAAAACGAGCTTCCACTTGAGCCTCGTCACCTAGGAGTTCCATTCGGAGTGTCTAAAACAATTTTTGAGCCTATGGTATGTTTGGCGCAAACCATGTACCTGTCTTGCATCAAGTTTAGCAACATCTCCAACAAGACCGTAACGAGCTTCCACTTGAGCATCGTCACCTAGGAGTACTATCGGGTGCTTCCAAATTGATTTTTGAGTGTATGGTATGTTTGGCGCAACCCGTCCAACTATCTTGCACCGACACTAACATTGTCTCCAAATAGACTGAAACGAGATTACACACGACCCATGTCACCTAGGAGTTCCACCGGATGCGTCCAAACCGATTTCTGAGCCTATGGTAGGTTCGGCGCAAACCGTGCACCTCGTCAAGATTAGCACTATCTCCAAACATACCAAAACGAGCTTCCACTTAAGCCTCATCACCTAGGAGTTCCATTGGATGTGCCCAAAATGATTTTTGAGCCTATGGTATGTTTGGCACAAACCATGCACCTATCTTGCATCAAGTTTAGCACGATCTCCAAACGGACCAAAACGAGCTTCCACTTGAGCCTCGTCACCTTGGAGTACCACCGGGCGCATCCAAAACAATTTTTTGAGGCCATACTACATTCAGCGCAAACCGTGCACCTATCTTGCGGCAAGATTAGCACCATCTACAAACGGACCAAATCGAGATTCACTTGAGCCTCGTCACCTAGGAGTTCCATTGGGAGTGTCCAAAATGATTTTTGAGCCTATGGTATGTTTGGCGCAAACCGTGCACATATCTAGCATGAAGTTTAGCACCATCTCCAATCAGACCGTAACGAGCTTCCACTTGAGCATCGTCACCTAGGAGTACTATCGGGTGCATGCAAATTGATTTCTAAGTGTATGGTATGTTTGGCGCAAACCGTGCAACTATCTTGCACCGGCACTAACATTGTCTCCAAATAGACTAAAACGAGATTCCACACGACCCACGTCACCTAGGAGTTCCATCGGATGCGTCCAAACCGATTTCTGAGCCTATGGTAGGTTCGGCGCAAACCACGCACCTCGTCAAGATTAGCACTATCTCCAAACATACCAAAACGAGCTTCCACTTGAGCCTCGTCACCTAGCAGTTCCATTCGGTGTGCCTAAAATGATTTTCGAGCCTATGGTATGTTTGGCACAAACCATGCACCTATCTTGCATCAAGTTTGGCACCATCTCCAAACGGACCAAAACGAGCTTCCACTTGAGCATCGTCCCCTCGGAGAACAACCTGGTGCGTCCAAAACAATTTTCGAGCCTATGGTACATTCAGCGCAAACCGTGCACCTATCTTGCGGCAAGATTAGCACCATCACCAAACGGACCGTAATGAGCTTCCACTTGAGCCTCATCACCTAGGAGTACCACCAGGAGAGTACAAAATGATTTTCGAGCCAATGGTACGTTCAGCGCAAACCATGCACCTATCTTGCGACAAGATTAGCACCATCTCTAAACGGACCAAAACGAGCTTCCACTTGAGCCTCGTCACCTAGGAGTTCCATTCGGAGTGTCTAAAACAATTTTTGAGCCTATGGAATGTTTGGCGCAAACCGTGTACCTGTCTTGCATCAAGTTTAGCACCATCTCCAATCAGACCGTAACGAGTTTCCACTTGAGCATCGTCGCCTAGGAGTACTATCGGGTGCATCCAAAAATGATTTTTGAGTGTACGGTATGTTTGGCGCAACCGGTCCAACTATCTTGCACTGACACTAACATTGTCTCCAAATAGACTGAAACGAGACTCCATACAACCCACGTCACCTAGGAGTTCCATCGGATGCGTCCAAACCGATTTCTGAGCCTATGGTAGGTTCGGTGCAAACCGTGCACCTCGTCAAGATTAGCACTATCTCCAAACATACCAAAACGAGCTTCCACTTGAGCCTGATCAACTAGGAGTTCCATTGGGTGTGCCCAAAATGATTTTTGAGCCTATGGTATGTTTGGCACAAACCATGCACCTATCTTGCTTCAAGTTTAGCACGATCTCCAAACGGACCAAAACGAGCTTCCACTTAAGCCTCGTCACCTTGGAGTACCACCGGGCGCGTCCAAAACAATTTTTTGAGGCCATACTACATTCAGCGCAAACCGTGCACCTATCTTGCGGCAAGATTAGCACCATCTACAAACGGACGAAAACGAGATTCACTTGAGCCTCGTCACCTAGGAGTTCCATTCGGAGTGTCCAAAATGATTTTTGAGCCTATGGTATGTTTGGCGCAAACCATGCACATATCTAGCATCAAGTTTAGCACCATCTCCAATCAGACCGTAACGAGCTTCCACTTGAGCATCGTCACCTAGGAGTACTATCGGGTGCATGCAAATCGATTTCTAAGTGTATGGTATGTTTGGCACAAACCGTGCAACTATCTTGCACCGGCACTAACATTGTCTCCAAATAGACTGAAACGAGATTCCACACGACAAACATCACCTAGGAGTTCCATCGGATGCGTCCAAACCGATTTCTGAGCCTATGGTAGGGTCGGCTCAAACCACGCACCTCGTCAAGATTAGAACTATCTCCAAACGGACCAAAACGAGCTTCCACTTGAGCGTCGTCCCCTAGGAGAACAACTAGGTGCGTCCAAAACAATTTTCGAGCCTATGGTACATTCAGCGCAAACCGTGCACCTATCTTGCGGCAAGATTAGCACAATCTCCAAACGGACCGTAATGAGCTTCCACTTGAGCCTCATCACCTAGGAGTACCACCAGGTGAGTACAAAATGATTTTTGAGCCAATGGTATGTTTGGCACAAACCATGCACCTATCTTGCTTCAAGTTTAGCACGATCTCCAAACGGACCAAAACGAGCTTCCACTTGAGCCTCATCACCTAGGAGTTCCATTGGGTGTGCCTAAAATGATTTTCGAGCCTATGGTATGTTTGACACAAACCATGCACCTATCTTGCATCAAGTTTAGCACCATCTCCAAACGGACCAAAACGAGCTTCCACTTGAGCCTTGTCACCAAGGAGTAAAACCGGGTGCGTCCAAAACAATTTTCGAGCCTATGGTACATTCAACGCAAACCGTGCACCTATATTGCGGCAAGATTAGCACCATCTCCAAATGGACCGTAATGAGCTTCCACTTGAGCCTCGTCACCTATGAGTACCACCAGGTGCGTCCAAAATGATTAGCCAATGGTACATTCAGCGTAAACCGTGCACCTATCTTGCGGCACGATTAGCACCATCTCCAAACGGACCGTAATGAGCTTCCACTTGAGCCTCATCACCTAGGAGTATCACTAGGAGAGTACAAAATGATTTTCGAGCCAATGGTACGTTCAGCGCAAACCATGCACCTATCTTGCGGCAAGATTAGCACCATCTCCAAACGGACCAAAACGAGCTTCCACTTGAGCCTCGTCACCTAGGAGTTCTATTCGGAGTGTCTAAAACAATTTTTGAGCCTATGGTATGTTTGGCGCAAACCGTGTACCTGTCTTGCATCAAGTCTAGCACCATCTCCAATCAGACCGTAACGAGCTTCCACTTGAGCATCGTCACCTAGGAGTACTATCAGGTGCATCCAAAATGATTTTTGAGTGTATGGTATGTTTGGCGCAACCGGTCCAACTATCTTGCACCGACACTAACATTGTCTCCAAATAGACTGAAACGAGACTCCACACGACCCACGTCACCTAGGAGTTCCATCGGATGCGTCCAAACCGATTTCTAAGCCTATGGTAGGTTCGGCGCAAACCGTGCACCTATCTTGCGGCATGATTAGCACAATCTCCAAACGGACCGTAATGAGCTTCCACTTGAGCCTCATCACCTAGGAGTACCACCAGGTGAGTACAAAATGATTTTTGAGCCAATGGTATGTTTGGCACAAACCATGCACCTATCTTGCTTCAAGTTTAGCACGATCTCCAAACGGACCAAAACGAGCTTCCACTTGAGCCTCATCACCTAGGAGTTCCATTGGGTGTGCCTAAAATGATTTTCGAGCCTATGGTATGTTTGACACAAACCATGCACCTATCTTGCATCAAGTTTAGCACCATCTCCAAACGGACCAAAACGAGCTTCCACTTGAGCCTTGTCACCAAGGAGTAAAACCGGGTGCGTCCAAAACAATTTTCGAGCCTATGGTACATTCAACGCAAACCGTGCACCTATATTGCGGCAAGATTAGCACCATCTCCAAATGGACCGTAATGAGCTTCCACTTGAGCCTCGTCACCTATGAGTACCACCAGGTGCGTCCAAAATGATTAGCCAATGGTACATTCAGCGTAAACCGTGCACCTATCTTGCGGCACGATTAGCACCATCTCCAAACGGACCGTAATGAGCTTCCACTTGAGCCTCATCACCTAGGAGTATCACTAGGAGAGTACAAAATGATTTTCGAGCCAATGGTACGTTCAGCGCAAACCATGCACCTATCTTGCGGCAAGATTAGCACCATCTCCAAACGGACCAAAACGAGCTTCCACTTGAGCCTCGTCACCTAGGAGTTCTATTCGGAGTGTCTAAAACAATTTTTGAGCCTATGGTATGTTTGGCGCAAACCGTGTACCTGTCTTGCATCAAGTCTAGCACCATCTCCAATCAGACCGTAACGAGCTTCCACTTGAGCATCGTCACCTAGGAGTACTATCAGGTGCATCCAAAATGATTTTTGAGTGTATGGTATGTTTGGCGCAACCGGTCCAACTATCTTGCACCGACACTAACATTGTCTCCAAATAGACTGAAACGAGACTCCACACGACCCACGTCACCTAGGAGTTCCATCGGATGCGTCCAAACCGATTTCTAAGCCTATGGTAGGTTCGGCGCAAACCGTGCACCTCGTCAAGATTAGCACTATCTCCAAACATACCAAAACGAGCTTCCACTTGAGCCTCATCACCTAGGAGTTCCATTGGGTGTGCCCAAAATGATTTTCGAGCCTATGGTATGTTTGGCACAAACCATGCACCTATCTTGCTTCAAGTTTAGCACGATCTCCAAACGGACCAAAACGAGCTTCCACTTGAGCCTCGTCACCTATGAGTACCACCAGGTGCGTCCAAAATGATTTTGGAGCCAATGGTACGTTCAGCGCAAACCATGCACCTATCTTGCGGCAAGATTAGCACCATCTACAAACGGACCAAAACGAGCTTCACTTGAGCCTCATCACCTAGGAGTTCCATTGGGAGTGTCCAAAATGATTTTTGAGCCTATGGTATGTTTGGCGCAAACCGTGCACATATCTAGCATCAAATTTAGCACCATCTCCAATCAGACCGTAACGAGCTTCCACTTGAGCATCATCACCTAGGAGTACTATCGGGTGCGTCCAAATTGATTTTTGAGTGTATGGTATGTTTGGCGCAACCCGTCCAACTATCTTGCACCGACACTAACATTGTCTCCAAATAGACTGAAACGAGATTCCACACGACCCACGCCACCTAGGAGTTCCATCGGATGCGTCCAAACCGATTTCTGAGCCTATGGTAGGTTCGGCGCAAACCGTGCACCTCATCAAGATTAGCACTATCTCCAAACATACCAAAACGAGCTTCCACTTGAGCCTCATCACCTAGAAGTTCTATTGGGTGTGCCCAAAATGATTTTCGAGCCTATGGTATGTTTGGCACAAACCATGCACCTATCTTGCATCAAGTTTAGCACCATCTCCAAACGGACCAAAATGAGCTTCCACTTGAGCCTCGTCACCAAGGAGTACAACCTCGTGCGTCCAAACCAATTTTCGAGCCTATGGTACATTCAGCGCAAATCGTGCACCTATCTTGCGGCAAGATTAGCACCATCTCCAAACGGACCGTAATGAGCTTCCACTTGAGCCTCGTCACCTATGAGTACCACCAGGTGCGTCCAAAATGATTTTGGAGCCAATGCTATGTTCAGCGCAAACCATGCACCTATCTTGCGGAAAGATTTGCACAATCTCCAAATGGACCAAAACGAGCTTCCACTTGAGCCTCGTCACCTAGGAGTTCCATTGGGAGTGTCCAAAACAATTTTTGAGCCTATGGTATGTTTGGCGCAAACCGTGCACCTATCTTGCATGAAGTTTAGCCCCATCTCCAATCAGACTGTAACGAGCTTCCACTTGAGCATCGTCACCTAGGAGTATCGGATGCATCCAAATTGATTTCTGAGTGTATGGTATGTTTGGCGCAACCCGTCCAACTATCTTGCACCGACACTAACATTGTCTCCAAATAGACTGAAACGAGATTCCACACGACCCACGTCACCTAGGAGTTCCATCGGATGCGTCCAAACCGATTTCTGAGCCTATGGTAGGTTCGACGCAAACCGTGCACCTTGTCAAGATTAGCACTATCTCCAAACATACTAAAACGAGCTTCCACTTGAGCCTCGTCACCTAGGAGTTCCATTGGGTGTGCCCAAAATGATTTTGAAGCCTATGGTATGTTTGGCACAAACCATGCACCTATCTTGCATCAAGTTTGGCACCATCTCCAAACGGACCAAAACGAGCTTCCACTTGAGCCTCGTCCCCTAGGAGTACAACCGGGTGTGTCCAAAACAATTTTTGAGCCTATGGTACATTCAGCGCAAACCGTGCACCTATCTTGCGGCAAGATTAGCACCATCTCCAAACGGACCGTAATGAGCTTCCACTTGAGCCTCATCACCTAGGAGTACCACCAGGTGAGTACAAAACAATTTTTGAGCCTATGGTACGTTCAGCGCAAACCATGCACCTATCTTGCGGCAAGATTAGCACCATCTCCAAACGGACCAAAACGAGCTTCCACTTGAGCCTCGTCACCTAGGAGTTCCATTCGGAGTGTCTAAAACAATTTTTGAGCTTATGGTATGTTTGGCGCAAACCGTGTACCTGTCTTGCATCAAGTCTAGCACCATCTCCAATCAGACCGTAACGAGCTTCCACTTGAGCATCATCACCTAGGAGTACTATCGGGTGCATCCAAAATGATTTTTGAGTGTATGGTATGTTTGGCGCAACCGGTCCAACTATCTTGCACCGACACTAACATTGTCTCCAAATAGACTGAAACGAGACTCCACACGACCCACGTCACCTAGGAGTTCCATCGGATGCGTCCAAACCGATTTCTAAGCCTATGGTAGGTTCGGCGCAAACCGTGCACCTCGTCAAGATTAGCACTATCTCCAAACATACCAAAACGAGCTTCCACTTGAGCCTCATCACCTAGGAGTTCCATTGGGTGTGCCCAAAATGATTTTCGAGCCTATGGTATGTTTGGCACAAACCATGC
The DNA here is from genome assembly GCA_022457205.1 of Saccharum spontaneum. Lineage (NCBI taxonomy): Eukaryota > Viridiplantae > Streptophyta > Magnoliopsida > Poales > Poaceae > Saccharum > Saccharum spontaneum. The sequence goes on along the minus strand of CM039595.1, from coordinate 41,744,474 downwards.
ACCTATCTTGCTTCAAGTTTAGCACGATCTCCAAACGGACCAAAACGAGCTTCCACTTGAGCCTCATCACCTAGGAGTTCCATTGGGTGTGCCCAAAATGATTTTCGAGCCTATGGTATGTTTGACACAAACCATGCACCTATCTTGCATCAAGTTTAGCACCATCTCCAAACGGACCAAAACGAGCTTCCACTTGAGCCTCGTCACCAAGGAGTAAAACCGGGTGCCTCCAAAACAATTTTCGAGCCTATGGTACATTCAACGCAAACCGTGGACCTATATTGCGGCAAGATTAGCACCATCTCCAAATGGACCGTAATGAGCTTCCACTTGAGCCTCGTCACCTAAGAGTACCACCAGGTGCGTCCAAAATGATTTTGGAGCCATTGGTACATTCAGCGCAAACCGTGCACCTATCTTGCGGCAAGATTAGCACCATCTCCAAACGGACCGTAATGAGCTTCCACTTGAGCCTCATCACCTAGGAGTACCACCAGGAGAGTACAAAATGATTTTCGAGCCAATGGTACGTTCAGGGCAAACCATGCACCTATCTTGCGGCAAGATTAGCACCATCTCCAAACGGACCATAACGAGCTTCCACTTGAGCCTCGTCACCTACGAGTTCCATTCGGAGTGTCTAAAACAATTTTTGAGCCTATGGTATGTTTGGCGCAAACCGTGTACCTGTCTTGCATCAAGTTTAGCACCATCTCCAATCAGACCGTAACGAGCTTCCACTTGAGCATCGTCGCCTAGGAGTACTATCGGGTGCATCCAAAATGATTTTTGAGTGTATGGTATGTTTGGCACAACCGGTCCAACTATCTTGCACCGACACTAACATTGTCTCCAAATAGACTGAAACGAGACTCCACATGACCCACGTCACCTAGGAGTTCCATCGGATGCGTCCAAACCGATTTCTGAGCCTATGGCAGGTTCGGCGCAAACCGTGCACCTCGTCAAGATTAGCACTATCTCCAAACATACCAAAACGAGCTTCCACTTGAGCCTGATCACCTAGGAGTTCCATTGGGTGTGCCCAAAATTATTTTCGAGCCTATGGTATGTTTGGCACAAACCATGCACCTATCTTGCTTCAAGTTTAGCACGATCTCCAAAACGGACCAAAACGAGCTTCCACTTAAGCCTCGTCAACTTGGAGTACCACCGGGCGCATCCAAAACAATTTTTTGAGGCCATACTACATTCAGCGCAAACCGTGCACCTATCTTGCGGCAAGATTAGCACCATCTACAAACGGACCAAATCGAGATTCACTTGAGCCTCGTCACCTAGGAGTTCCATTCGGAGTGTCCAAAATGATTTTTGAGCCTATGGTATGTTTGGCGCAAACCATGCACATATCTAGCATCAAGTTTAGCACCATCTCCAATCAGACCGTAACGAGCTTCCACTTGAGCATCGTCACCTAGGAGTACTATCGGGTGCATGTAAATTGATTTCTAAGTGTATGGTATGTTTGGCGCAAACCGTGCAACTATCTTGCACCGGCACTAACATTGTCTCCAAATAGACTGAAACGAGATTCCACACGACCCACGTCACCTAGGAGTTCCATCGGATGCGTCCAAACCGATTTCTGAGCCTATGGTAGGTTCAGCGTAAACCACGCACCTCGTCAAGATTAGCACTATCACCTAACATACCAAAACGAGCTTCCACTTGAGCCTCGTCACCTAGGAGTTCCATTGGGTGTGCCCAAAATGATTTTCGAGCCTATGGTATGTTTGGCACAAACCGTGCACCTATCTTGCATCAAGTTTGGCACCATCTCCAAACGGACCAAAACGAGCTTCCACTTGAGCCTCGTCACCAAGGAGTACCACCGGGTGCGTCCAAAATGATTTTGGAGCCAATGGTACATTCAGCGCAAACCGTGCACCTATCTTGCGGCAAGATTAGCACCATCTCCAAACGGACCGTAATGAGCTTCCACTTGAGCCTCATCACCTAGGAGTACCACCAGGAGAGTACAAAATGATTTTCGAGCCAATGGTACGTTCAGTGCAAACCATGCACCTATCTTGCGGCAAGATTAGCACCATCTCCAAACGGACCATAACGAGCTTCCACTTGAGCCTCGTCACCTACGAGTTCCATTCGGAGTGTCTAAAACAATTTTTGAGCCTATGGTATGTTTGGCGCAAACCGTGTACCTGTCTTGCATCAAGTTTAGCACCATCTCCAATCAGACCGTAACGAGCTTCCACTTGAGCATCGTCGCCTAGGAGTACTATCGGGTGCATCCAAAATGATTTTTGAGTGTATGGTATGTTTGGCACAACCGGTCCAACAATCTTGCACCGACACTAACATTGTCGCCAAATAGACTAAAACGAGACTCCACACGACCCTCGTCACCTAGGAGTTCCATCGGATGCGTCCAAACCGATTTCTAAGCCTATGGTAGGTTCGGCGCAAACCGTGCACCTCGTCAAGATTAGCACTATCTCCAAACATACCAAAACGAGCTTCCACTTGAGCCTCATCACCTAGGAGTTCCATTGGGTGTGCCCAAAATGATTTTCGAGCCTATGGTATGTTTGGCACAAACCATGCACCTATCTTGCTTCAAGTTTAGCACGATCTCCAAACGGACCAAAACGAGCTTCCTCTTCAGCCTCATCACCTAGGAGTTCCATTGGGTGTGCCCAAAATGATTTTCGAGCCTATGGTATGTTTGACACAAACCATGCACCTATCTTGCATCAAGTTTAGCACCATCTCCAAACGGACCAAAACGAGCTTCCACTTGAGCCTCGTCACCAAGGAGTAAAACCGGGTGCGTCCAAAACAATTTTCGAGCCTATGGTACATTCAACGCAAACCGTGCACCTATATTGCGGCAAGATTAGCACCATCTCCAAATGGACCGTAATGAGCTTCCACTTGAGCCTCGTCACCTATGAGTACCACCAGGTGCGTCCAAAATGATTTTGGAGCCAATGGTACGTTCAGCGCAAACTGTGCACCTATCTTGCGGCAAGATTAGCACCATCTACAAACGGACCAAAACGAGCTTCACTTGAGCCTCATCACCTAGGAGTTCCATTGGGAGTGTCCAAAATGATTTTTGAGCCTATGGTATGTTTGGCGCAAACCGTGCACATATCTAGCATCAAATTTAGCACCATCTCCAATCAGACCGTAACGAGCTTCCACTTGAGCATCATCACCTAGGAGTACTATCGGGTGCGTCCAAATTGATTTTTGAGTGTATGGTATGTTTGGCGCAACCCGTCCAACTATCTTGCACCGACACTAACATTGTCTCCAAATAGACTGAAACGAGATTCCACACGACCCACGCCACCTAGGAGTTCCATCGGATGCGTCCAAACCGATTTCTGAGCCTATGGTAGGTTCGGCGCAAACCGTGCACCTCATCAAGATTAGCACTATCTCCAAACATACCAAAACGAGCTTCCACTTGAGCCTCATCACCTAGAAGTTCTGTTGGGTGTGCCCAAAATGATTTTCGAGCCTATGGTATGTTTGGCACAAACCATGCACCTATCTTGCATCAAGTTTAGCACCATCTCCAAACGGACCAAAATGAGCTTCCACTTGAGCCTCGTCACCAAGGAGTACAACCTCGTGCGTCCAAACCAATTTTCGAGCCTATGGTACATTCAGCGCAAATCGTGCACCTATCTTGCGGCAAGATTAGCACCATCTCCAAACGGACCGTAATGAGCTTCCACTTGAGCCTCGTCACCTATGAGTACCACCAGGTGCGTCCAAAATGATTTTGGAGCCAATGCTATGTTCAGCGCAAACCATGCACCTATCTTGCAGAAAGATTTGCACAATCTCCAAATGGACCAAAACGAGCTTCCACTTGAGCCTCGTCACCTAGGAGTTCCATTGGGAGTGTCCAAAACAATTTTTGAGCCTATGGTATGTTTGGCGCAAACCGTGCACCTATCTTGCATCAAGTTTGGCCCCATCTCCAATCAGACCGTAACGAGCTTCCACTTGAGCATCGTCACCTAGGAGTATCGGATGCATCCAAATTGATTTCTGAGTGTATGGTATGTTTGGCGCAACCCGTCCAACTATCTTGCACCGACACTAACATTGTCTCCAAATAGACTGAAACGAGATTCCACACGACCCACGTCACCTAGGAGTTCCATCGGATGCGTCCAAACCGATTTCTGAGCCTATGGTAGGTTCGACGCAAACCGTGCACCTTGTCAAGATTAGCACTATCTCCAAACATACTAAAACGAGCTTCCACTTGAGCCTCGTCACCTAGGAGTTCCATTGGGTGTGCCCAAAATGATTTTGAAGCCTATGGTATGTTTGGCACAAACCATGCACCTATCTTGCATCAAGTTTGGCACCATCTTCAAACGGACCAAAACGAGCTTCCACTTGAGCCTCGTCCCCTAGGAGTACAACCGGGTGTGTCCAAAACAATTTTTGAGCCTATGGTACATTCAGCGCAAACCGTGCACCTATCTTGCGGCAAGATTAGCACCATCTCCAAACGGACCGTAATGAGCTTCCACTTGAGCCTCATCACCTAGGAGTACCACCAGGTGAGTACAAAATGATTTTTGAGCCAATGGTACGTTCAGTGCAAACCATGCACCTATCTTGCGGCAAGATTAGCACCATCTCCAAACGGACCAAAACGAGCTTCCACTTGAGCCTCGTCACCTAGGAGTTCCATTCGGAGTGTCTAAAACAATTTTTGAGCTTATGGTATGTTTGGCGCAAACCGTGTACCTGTCTTGCATCAAGTCTAGCACCATCTCCAATCAGACCGTAACGAGCTTCCACTTGAGCATCGTCACCTAGGAGTACTATCGGGTGCATCCAAAATGATTTTTGAGTGTATGGTATGTTTGGCGCAACCGGTCCAACTATCTTGCACCGACACTAACATTGTCTCCAAATAGACTGAAACGAGACTCCACACGACCCACGTCACCTAGGAGTTCCATCGGATGCATCCAAACCGATTTCTAAGCCTCTGGTAGGTTCGGCGCAAACCGTGCACCTCGTCAAGATTAGCACTATCTCCAAACATACCAAAACGAGCTTCCACTTGAGCCTGATCACCTAGGAGTTCCATTGGGTGTGCCCAAAATGATTTTCGAGCCTATGGTATGTTTGGCACAAACCATGCACCTATCTTGCTTCAAGTTTAGCACGATCTCCAAACGGACCAAAACGAGCTTCCACTTGAGCCTCATCACCTAGGAGTTCCATTGGGTGTGCCCAAAATGATTTTCGAGCCTATGGTATGTTTGACACAAACCATGCACCTATCTTGCATCAAGTTTAGCACCATCTCCAAACGGACCAAAACGAGCTTCCACTTGAGCCTCGTCACCAAGGAGTAAAACCGGGTGCCTCCAAAACAATTTTCGAGCCTATGGTACATTCAACGCAAACCGTGCACCTATATTGCGGCAAGATTAGCACCATCTCCAAATGGACCGTAATGAGCTTCCACTTGAGCCTCGTCACCTAAGAGTACCACCAGGTGCGTCCAAAATGATTTTGGAGCCAATGGTACATTCAGCGCAAACCGTGCACCTATCTTGCGGCAAGATTAGCACCATCTCCAAACGGACCATAACGAGCTTCCACTTGAGCCTCGTCACCTACGAGTTCCATTCGGAGTGTCTAAAACAATTTTTGAGCCTATGGTATGTTTGGCGCAAACCGTGTACCTGTCTTGCATCAAGTTTAGCACCATCTCCAATCAGACCGTAACGAGCTTCCACTTGAGCATCGTCGTCTAGGAGTACTATCGGGTGCATCCAAAATGATTTTTGAGTTTATGGTATGTTTGGCACAACCGGTCCAACTATCTTGCACCGACACTAACATTGTCTCCAAATAGACTGAAACGAGACTCCACAAGACCCATGTCACCTAGGAGTTCCATCGGATGCGTCCAAACCGATTTCTGAGCCTATGGTAGGTTCGGCGCAAACCGTGCACCTCGTCAAGATTAGCACTATCTCCAAACATACCAAAACGAGCTTCCACTTGAGCCTGATCACCTAGGAGTTCCATTGGGTGTGCCCAAAATTATTTTCGAGCCTATGGTATGTTTGGCACAAACCATGCACCTATCTTGCTTCAAGTTTAGCACGATCTCCAAAACGGACCAAAACGAGCTTCCACTTAAGCCTCGTCACCTTGGAGTACCACCGGGCGCATCCAAAATAATTTTTTGAGGCCATACTACATTCAGCGCAAACCGTGCACCTATCTTGCGGCAAGATTAGCACCATCTACAAACGGACCAAATCGAGATTCACTTGAGCCTCGTCACCTAGGAGTTCCATTCGGAGTGTCCAAAATGATTTTTGAGCCTATGGTATGTTTGGCGCAAACCATGCACATATCTAGCATCAAGTTTAGCACCATCTCCAATCAGACCGTAACGAGCTTCCACTTGAGCATCGTCACCTAGGAGTACTATCGGGTGCATGTAAATCGATTTCTAAGTGTATGCTATGTTTGGCGCAAACCGTGCAACTATCTTGCACCGGCACTAACATTGTCTCCAAATAGACTGAAACGAGATTCCACACGACCCACGTCACCTAGGAGTTCCATCGGATGCGTCCAAACCGATTTCTGAGCCTATGGTAGGTTCGGCGTAAACCACGCACCTCGTCAAGATTAGCACTATCACCTAACATACCAAAACGAGCTTCCACTTGAGCCTCGTCACCTAGGAGTTCCATTGGGTGTGCCCAAAATAATTTTCGAGCCTATGGTATGTTTGGCACAAACCGTGCACCTATCTTGCATCAAGTTTGGCACCATCTCCAAACGGACCAAAACGAGCTTCCACTTGAGCCTCGTCACCAAGGAGTACCACCGGGTGCGTCCAAAATGATTTTGGAGCCAATGGTACATTCAGCGCAAACCGTGCACCTATCTTGTGGCAAGATTAGCACCATCTCCAAACGGACCGTAATGAGCTTCCACTTGAGCCTCATCACCTAGGAGTACCACCAGGAGAGTACAAAATGATTTTCGAGCCAATGGTACGTTCAGTGCAAACCATGCACCTATCTTGCGGCAAGATTAGCACCATCTCCAAACGGACCATAACGAGCTTCCACTTGAGCCTCGTCACCTACGAGTTCCATTCGGAGTGTCTAAAACAATTTTTGAGCCTATGGTATGTTTGGCGCAAACCGTGTACCTGTCTTGCATCAAGTTTAGCACCATCTCCAATCAGACCGTAACGAGCTTCCACTTGAGCATCGTCGCCTAGGAGTACTATCGGGTGCATCCAAAATGATTTTTGAGTGTATGGTATGTTTGGCACAACCGGTCCAACTATCTTGCACCGACACTAACATTGTCTCCAAATAGACTGAAATGAGACTCCACACGACCCACGTCACCTAGGAGTTCCATCGGATGCGTCCAAACCGATTTATGAGCCTATGGTAGGTTCGGTGCAAACCGTGCACCTCGTCAAGATTAGCACTATCTCCAAACATACCAAAACGAGCTTCCACTTGAGCCTGATCACCTAGGAGTTCCATTGGGTGTGCCCAAAATGATTTTCGAGCCTATGGTATGTTTGGCACAAACCATGCACCTATCTTGCTTCAAGTTTAGCACGATCTCCAAAACGGACCAAAACGAGCTTCCACTTAAGCCTCGTCACCTTGGAGTACCACCGGGCGCGTCCAAAACAATTTTTTGAGGCCATACTACATTCAGCGCAAACCGTGCACCTATCTTGCGGCAAGATTAGCACCATCTACAAACGGACCAAAACGAGATTCACTTGAGCCTCGTCACCTAGGAGTTCCATTCGGAGTGTCCAAAATGATTTTTGAGCCTATGGTATGTTTGGCGCAAACCATGCACATATCTAGCATCAAGTTTAGCACCATCTCCAATCAGACCGTAACGAGCTTCCACTTGAGCATCGTCACCTAGGAGTACTATCGGGTGCATGTAAATCGATTTCTAAGTGTATGGTATGTTTGGCGCAAACCGTGCAACTATCTTGCACCGGCACTAACATTGTCTTCAAATAGACTGAAACGAGATTCCACACGACCCACGTCACCTAGGAGTTCCATCGGATGCGTCCAAACCGATTTCTGAGCCTATGGTAGGTTCGGCGCAAACCACGCACCTCGTCAAGATTAGCACTATCACCAAACATACCAAAACGAGCTTCCACTTGAGCCTCGTGACCTAGGAGTTCCATTGGGTGTGCCCAAAATGATTTTCGAGCCTATGGTATGTTTGGCACAAACCATGCACCTATCTTGCATCAAGTTTGGCACCATCTCCAAACGGACCAAAACGAGCTTCCACTTGAGCGTCGTCCCCTAGGAGAACAACCAGGTGCGTCCAAAACAATTTTCGAGCCTATGGTACATTCAGCGCAAACCGTGCATCTATCTTGCGGCAAGATTAGCACCATCTCCAAACGGATCGTAATGAGCTTCCACTTGAGCCTCATCACCTAGGAGTACCACCAGGTGAGTACAAAATGATTTTCAAGCCAATGGTACGTTGAGCGCAAACCATGCACCTATCTTGCGGCAAGATTAGCACCATCTCCAAACGGACCAAAACGAGCTTCCACTTGAGCCTCGTCACCTAGGAGTTCCATTCGGAGTGTCTAAAACAATTTATGAGCCTATGGTATGTTTGGCGCAAACCGTGTACCTGTCTTGCATCAAGTCTAGCACCATCTCCAATCAGACCGTAACGAGCTTCCACTTGAGCATCGTCACCTCGGAGTACTATCGGGTGCATCCAAAATAATTTTTGAGTGTATGGTATGTTTGGCGCAACCGGTCCAACTATCTTGCAACGACACTAACATTGTCTCCAAATAGACTGAAATGAGACTCCACACGACCCACGTCACCTAGGAGTTCCATCGGATGCGTCCAAACCGATTTCTAAGCCTATGGTAGGTTCGGCGCAAACCGTGCACCTCGTCAAGATTAGCACTATCTCCAAACATACCAAAATGAGCTTCCACTTGAGCCTCATCACCTAGGAGTTCCATTGGGTGTGCCCAAAATGATTTTCGAGCCTATGGTATGTTTGGCACAAACCATGCACCTATCTTGCTTCAAGTTTAGCACGATCTCTAAACGGACCAAAACGAGCTTCCACTTGAGCCTCATCACCTAGGAGTTCCATTGGGTGTGCCCAAAATGATTTTCGAGCCTATGGTATGTTTGACACAAACCATGCACCTATCTTGCATCAAGTTTAGCACCATCTCCAAACGGACCAAAACGAGCTTCCACTTGAGCCTCGTCACCAAGGAGTAAAACCGGGTGCGTCCAAAACAATTTTCGAGCCTATGGTACATTCAACGCAAAGCGTGCACCTATATTGCGGCAAGATTAGCACCATCTCCAAATGGACTGTAATGAGCTTCCACTTGAGCCTCGTCACCTATGAGTACCACCAGGTGCGTCCAAAATGATTTTGGAGCCAATGGTACGTTCAGCGCAAACCGTGCACCTATTTTGCGGCAAGATTAGCACCATCTACAAATGGACCAAAACGAGCTTCACTTGAGCCTCATCACCTAGGAGTTCCATTGGGAGTGTCCAAAATGATTTTTGAGCCTATGGTATGTTTGGCGCAAACCGTGCACATATCTAGCATCAAATTTAGCACCATCTCCAATCAGGCCGTAACGAGCTTCCACTTGAGCATCATCACCTAGGAGTACTATCGGGTGCATCCAAATTGATTTTTGAGTGTATGGTATGTTTGGCGCAACCCGTCCAACTATCTTGCACCGACACTAACATTGTCTCCAAATAGACTGAAACGAGATTCCACACGACCCACGGCACCTAGGAGTTCCATCGGATGCGTCCAAACCGATTTCTGAGCCTATGGTAGGTTCGGCGCAAACCGTGCACCTCGTCAAGATTAGCACTATCTCCAAACATACCAAAACGAGCTTCCACTTGAGCCTCATCACCTAGAAGTTCTATTGGGTGTGCCCAAAATGATTTTCGAGCATATGGTATGTTTGGCACAAACCATGCACCTATCTTGCATCAAGTTTAGCACCATCTCCAAACAGACCAAAATGAGCTTCCACTTGAGCCTCGTCACCAAGGAGTACAACCTCGTGCGTCCAAACCAATTTTCGAGCCTATGGTACATTCAGCGCAAACCGTGCACCTATCTTGCGGCAAGATTTGCACCATCTCCAAACGGACCGTAATGAGCTTCCACTTGAGCCTCGTCACCTAGGAGTACCACCAGGTGCGTCCAAAATGGTATTCGAGCCAATGGTACGTTCAGCGCAAACCATGCACCTATCTTGCGGCAAGATTAGCACCATCTCCAAATGGACCAAAACGAGCTTCCACTTGAGCCTCGTCACCTAGGAGTTCCATTGGGAGTGTCCAAAACAATTTTCGAGCCTATGGTGTGTTTGGCGCAAACCGTGCACCTGTCTTGCATCATGTTTAGCACCATCTCCAATCGGACCGTAACGAGCTTCCACTTGAGCATAGTCACCTAGGAGTACCATGGGGTGCGTCCAAATCGATTTCTAAGTGTACGGTATGTTTGGCGCAGACCGTCCAACTATCTTGCAACGACACAAACACTGTCTCCAAATAGACTGAAATGAGATTGCACATGACCCACGTCACCTAGGAGTTCCATCGGATGCGTCCAAACCAATTTCAGAGCCTATGGTAGGTTCGGCGCACCCGTGCACCTCGTCAAGATTAGCACTATCTCCAAACGGACCAAAACGAGCTTCCACTTAAGCCTCGTCACCTACGAGTTCCATTGGGTGTGTCCAAAACGATTTCCAAGCCTACGGTATGTTTGGCGCAAACCATGCACCTATCTTGCATCAAGTTTAGCACCATCTCCAATCCGACCGTAACAAGCTTCCACTTGAGCCTCGTCACCTAGGAGTACAACCGGGTGCGTCCAAAACAATTTTCGTGCCAATGGTACATTTAGTGCAAACCTTGCACCTATCTTGCGGCAAGATTAGCACCATCTCTAAACGGACCGTAATGAGCTTCCACTTGAGCCTCGTCACCTAGGAGTACCACTAGGTGCGTCCAAAATGATTTTCGAGCCAATGGTATGTTCAGCGCAAACCATGCACCTATCTTGCGGCAAGATTAGCACCATCTCCAAACGGACCAAAACGAGTTTCCACTTGAGCCTCGTCACCTAGGAGTTCCATTGGGAGTGTCCAAAACAATTTTTGAGCCAATGGTATGTTTGGCGTAAACTGTGCACCTATCTTGCATCAAGTTTAGCACCATCTCTGATAAGAGTATGTGTGTCCCAATCTTTCGGTGGAGAAGGATAACTTCGATTTCACTGGAGAGACATTCACGACCTGACTACAACCATCCAAGGATGCTGCGCCTTAGCGATCGATACACCAATTCCAGCGGTTGTCACGATCTTGCGGATCACAACCAACCAAACCACTAGGGTTATTCCTGCAAGCAATCGAAGAACAAGCACGAACAAGTAGAACAAGCACTCAAATGCAAATATGAGATGAAGATTCAGATTTAATACACATAAAGGTGGGGTTCTAGATCGAGTAGAACAGATGGTCTAACCGACACACGTATCTACCAGGAAGTAGCAGGAGCTAAACTTACATCAAATCAAAAACTCAATCTCTTTTTGGCAGCTATTGAGGTATATGAGATGGTAGAGGACAACCTGGACGTGGTGGGGGTCATCCCACAACCCTAGAACACGCCCCTATTGGGCCCCACTTGATACACGGCCCATCGGGCAACAATCAGGTGACGCAGCACCGTGAACAGAAAAGGTCTCGGTATTAAAATGAGGACTGCAGACGTGTTTAACAAGTTATCGGCATGAGTCTAGATCCGTTGGAAAGTAGACTTGATAAGCTTTCCAAAAAGTCCTAGAACGTCCCAATCGGAGTCCGTATGAAGTCGTGGCAACCATCGGAAGTTGGGACTCTTCTGGAGTCCGAATTCATTTTCCAAAACGTGTTGGACTTGGACTCTTTCTTTCTTTGAGCCAAAAGTGACGTGGTGGCTTGGTGGATGACATTAGGAATATTTGGACTTGTTCCCCAATCAACTTCATTAACCTTCCATTCTTTCCATATGCAATTGAACCTTCTCTTCATCCATGTAAGTAATTCTGAAAATGAAAATACACACATTTTATGGTGCAGCACCAATTCATCAAATGTATCAATGATAAGCCTCATATAGAATGGTTGCACTTTTAGTTTTGAAGTGGTTAATATGGTCATATTCGAGCCAATGATGTCCTCATCATTCTCCCCTTCTTGACAGCAAACCGTCCTCGGTTTGACCATTGGTGGAGGGCATGTTGTAGGTAATACCGAACCATTCTCCCCTTCTTGAGAGTTATCCTATTTCTTTCCAACCAAACAAGGGAAACTCGACATGGCATGATTGTAGATAGTGCATTCCTCAAAATGATCATATTTTTGCATAATAATAGGGGGTTTCATATTTGAACAAATGTAAATTCGGTGTATCATATAGTCCTCTTTATAATTATATTTGCCAATAGCATGAAAACTAATATTATGAGAACATGGCAATTCAAATCTAGCAAATAGATTATTCTCTAAGTAGCTAAGCTCACAAATATCATCAAATTCAATATACCCCATTGTATGTAAAGATGACAACATTTGAGTTTCTTCATTTTCATTTGTAATATGAATAACATGCTTGAATTCAGCACACATTGATTCAGAATTTTTTGCTTTATTCACTAGTTGTGGTATGGATATAGCTAATGTGTTAGCACACAACTCTTCTGTATCACAAGGAAGATTAAGCATATCAATGTGTGACAAGGGAAAATCAGTAACGGGTTCCACAATTGATTTCTCTATGCTTGCACGATTAGTGGACAAATACAGTTCAACTAAAGCATACTCACCTTGATTTTTGTTATGAACATTTGACTTACCTTTGCTGCTCTTCTCAAAGGTTGTACAAGCAGCAGGATTCTCTTCCTGAAATGAGTCACCTAATATCCCAAATTTCTTGCTCTCCATTTGAATATTGATGTCTACTTGCTGCAAGTTGTTAGTTATTGGAGAGGCAAGTGCTTCTTTTGTATTTGCTAGATCCATTTTGAGATTTCTTTCATAATCACAAGCAAGATCAAACAACTCATCAAAAGAGTTATAATGTTTATCAACAAGAATATTCTGAATTTCCTCATTAAGACCTTGCAAAAATCTATGTTCCAAAAGTTCACCAGTTTCTTCTAAGCCACAACGCAGCAAACATGATTTTAGTCTATCCAAGTATTCTGCTACAGTTTTGTTCTCTTGTTTTATAGATTGTAACTTTCTAAACAAAATTTCAGAATAATATTCAGGTACAAAAACATTTCTAAAATGTCTTTTCACATCTTTCCATGATTGAGAGGCTTTACCAAATCTACAAAGGTGTTTCCATTCAGTTAAAGCATATTTAGTAAAAACACTAGAAGCAACTCTAACCTTTTGATTTTCTGATAGATCAAGCTTTTTAAATTCATTGTTTACATTTAGCTCCCATTCAATATATGCATGAGGATCATACTTTCCTTCAAAACTAGGTAGTGTAGATTTTATTCTATCAAGCAAAACATCACATACCTCATGAGTCGCATGGTTATCTCTTGCCATACCTTTTGCAAACTGATGAGAATATACAACCTGATCATCTTGTATTTCCATGTGGATTCCTGCCATGATTAGAAGAAAACAAGAAACATCCACAATAATATTTATGCCCCTATCAACTACTAGGATGTGGTTGTTGTAATTCTCTCACTCTCAACCTGTTCAAACAAGCTCTTATAAGTTCTTACCAAGCCCAACAGGAGGTGGTGGTTACCAATAAGTTGCAAACCTGGAAAATAGTGTATCGACACCACAGCAACAACACCTGTCAAGCTATAGTCGAATATGTGGAGCTGTAGGAGGGCTCAAAGTAATGTACAAGAAAATACTAGCACCACGTTAGTCACAAAAAGCAAGTTGAGAAATCATTCAACGATGGTACCGTGCTGGTCCTAAGCTAGACCGTGCTAGAGACGCGAGCCTGGACACAAATGAAGTCACGGTACAGTAGGAAAAAGGCACAAGAACAACAAGCTATCACTCTCCCTCTTTTCCTCCTCTCTTCTTTTCTTTCTTTTCTCTTTCTCTTTCTTTTTGTTCTTTTGCATTTTTTTGAATTCTCTTCTTCTACTTCTTTTCTTTTACTTTGCACAAGATGAATCTGAACTTAACAAAACATAGTTCAGAACATCAACTTATAATGTATTTGTCTTTTTGGGGAGTAACAAGAAAAGAACTAGCAACTCAGATTTTTCTTTGTGTGCCCAAATCAGATTTTCTCGGTGTGAAAAAAAAATAGCATGGATGGATATGGTGCAACAAAGATGAATATGGTAGTAATGATTGCAACGGAGATGTATATGGTGTAGTGGAGATATGTATGGTGGTGGTGATGGCAGCGGATATGTATATAATTGCTAGTGACCAAAACTTGACAAGAACTTGAAACTCTAAAAGCCTAAAACTAAGACCAGCAACTCGACGCAACTGATGCAACCGACGACTCAACAAGCCCTACTAAGCAGTGCTAGCAAAGGCTCAAAAGGTCTATAGGATTACGGAACCCTAATCTACTAATTGTTTTTTGGCTTTTCTGGACTATAGGAAATTAAAAACAGTGAAGGATTGGAAGTCTCTCACCGATCAACCTTTCTCTGATACCAACTAATAAGAGTATGTGTGTCCCAATCTTTCGGTGGAGAAGGATAACTTCGATTTCACTGGAGAGACATTCACGACCCGACTACAACCATCCAAGGATGCTGCGCCTTAGCGATCGATACACCAATTCCAGCGGTTGTCACGATCTTGCGGATCACAACCAACCAAACCACTAGGGTTATTCCTGCAAGCAATCAAAGAACAAGCAAGAACAAGTAGAACAAGCACTCAAATGCAAATATAAGATGAAGTTTCAGATTTAATACACATAAAGGTGGGGTTCCAAATCGAGTAGAACAGATGGTCTAACTGACACACGTGTCTACCAGGAAGTAGCAGGAGCTAAACTTACATCAAAACAAAAACCCAATCTCTTTGTGGCGGCTATGGAGGTATATGAGAGGGTAGAGGACAACCTGGACGTGGTGGGGGTCATCCCACAACCCTAGGACACGCCCCTATTGGGCCCCACTTGATACACGGCCCATCGGGCAACAACCAGGTGACGCAGCACCATGGACAGAAAAGGTCTCGGTATTAAAATGAGAACTGCGGACGTATTTAACAAGATATCACCATGGGTCTAGATCCGTTGGAAAGTAGACTTGATAAGCTTTTCAAAAAGTCCTAGAACGTCCCAATCGGAGTCCGTATGAAGTCGTGGCAACCATCGGAAGTTGGGACTCTTCTGCAGTCCGAATTCATTTTCCAAAACGTATTGGACTTGGACTCTTTCTTTCTTTGAGCCAAAAGTGACGTGGTGGCTTGGTGGATGACATTAGGAATATTTGAACTTGGTCCCCAATCAACTTCATTAACCTTCCATTCTTTCCATATGCAATTGAACCTTCTCTTCATCCATGTAAGTAATTCTGAAAATGAAAATACACACATTTTATGGTGCAGCACCAATTCATCAAATGTATCAATGATAAGCCTCATATAGAATGGTTGCACCTTTAGTTTTGAAGTGGTTAATATGGCCATATTCGAGCCAATGATGTCCTCATCACCTGGTGGTACTCCTAGGTGACAAGGTTCAAGTGGAAGCTCATTACGGTCTGTTTGAAGGTGGTGCTAATCTTGCCGCAAGATAGGTGCACGGTTTGCGCTGAATGTACCATAGGCTCAAAAATTGTTTTGGAGGCACCCGGTGGTACTCCTAGGTGACGAGGCTCAAGTGGAAGCTCATTTTGGTCCGTTTGGAGATGGTGCTAAACTAGATGCAAGATAGGTGCATGGTTTGTGACAAAAATACCATAGGCTTGGAAATCATTTTGGACACACCCAATGGAACTCCTAGGTGACGAGGATCAAGTCGAAGCTCGTTTTGGTATGTTTGGAGGTAGTGCTTATCTTGACGAGGTGCACGGTTTGCGCCGAACCTACCATAGGCTCAGAAATTGGTTTGGACGCATCCAATGGAACTCCTAGGTGACGTGGATCATGTGAAATCTCATTTTAGTCTATTTGGAGACAATGTTAGTGTCGGTGCAAGATAGCTGGACGGTTTGCGCCAAACATACCATACACTCAGAAATCGATTTGGATGCACCCGATAGTACTCCTAGGTGACGATGCTCAAGTGGAAGGTCGTTACGGTCTGATTGGAGATGGTGCTAAATTTGATGCAAGATAGGTGCACGGTTTGCGCCAAACATACCATAGGCTCGAAAATCGTTTTGGACACTCCCAATGGAACTCCTAGGTGACGAGGCTCAAGTGGAAGCTCGTTTTGGTCCGTTTGGAGATGGTGCTAATCTTGTCGCAAGATAGGTGCACGGTTTGCGACGAACGTACCATAGGCTCGAAAATCGTTTTCGACGCACCCGGTGGTACTCCTAGGTGACAATGCTTAATTGGAGATGGTGCTAAACTTGATGCAAGATAGGTGCACGATTTGCGCCAAACATACCATAGGCTCGAAAATCATTTTGGACATGCCAATGGAACTCCTAGATAATGAGGCTTAAGTGGAAGCTCGTTTTGGTCCGTTTGGAGATGATGCTAATCTTGCTGTAAGATAGGTGCATGGTTTGCGCTAAACGTACCATAGGCTCAAAATTTGTTTTGGACGCACCCTGTGGTACTCCTAGGTGATGATGCTCAACTGGAAGCTTGTTACGGTCCATTTGGAGATGGTGCTAATGTTGCCACAAGATAGGTGCACGGTTTGCGCCGAACGTACCACAGGCTAGGAAATCGCAATCTTACTGCAAGATAGGTGCACGGTTTGCGCTGAATGTACCATAGGCTCGAAAATTGTTTTGGACGCACCCGGTGGTACTCCTAGGTGACGAGGCTCAAGTGGAAGCTCGTTTTGCTCCATTTGGAGATGGTGCTAAACTTGATGCAAGATAGGTGCATGGTTTGTGCCAAAACATACCATAGGCTCGGAAATCATTTTGGACACACCCAATGGAACTCCTAGCTGACGATGCTCAAGTGGAAGCTCGTTTTGGTATGTTTGGAGATAGTGCTAATCTTGACGAGGTGCATGGTTTGCGCCGAACCTACCACAGGCTCAGAAATCGGTTTGGACGCATCTGATGGAACTCCTAGGTGACGTGGGTCATATGGAATCTCATTTTAGTCTATTTGGAGACAATGTTAGTGTCGGTGCAAGATAGTTGGACGGTTTGCGCCAAACATACCATACACTCAGAAATTAATTTGGATGCACCCAATAGTACTCCTAGGTGACAATGCTCAAGTTTCTCATTACGGTCTGATTGGAGATGGTGCTAAACTTGATGCAAGATAGGTGCACGGTTTGCGCCAAACATACCATAGGCTCAAAAATCATTTTGGACACTCCCAATGGAACACCTAGGTGACGAGGAAGTGGAAGCTCGTTTTGGTCCGTTTGGAGATGGTGCTAATCTTGCCACAAGATAGGTGCACGGTTTGCGCTGAACGTACCATGTAACGTCCCGCCTCCTCGAGGCCGGGCCCGCTTACATCTGGCCGCTTTCTAGGACATAGACTGACCTCACAGACCAACACAAGTCTTTTCTGCGCACTTTGTCCTCACTCGTGCGCACCCGGAAAGAACTTCCCGGTCGGTCACCCATCGCTCCAGGCCAAGCACGCTTAACTTTGGAGTTCTTTCGAGATGGGCTTCCGGAAAAGAAGTTGCAACTTGTTTGTACGAGTATCCTATTAATCCTGTTAAGCCTTGGGCCGGGATGTTACATCCTCACCCCCTTAAGAGACCGACGTCCTCGTCGGTCAATCCCAAGCCAGGAACGTCCTCTCTTGGCCTCGTCCGTGTGTCCAGTGCCAGCGCATATGCCATGCTGTGTGACCACTCTGGGACCACACCAGCCATGCGCACCATGCCTGCGCAACAGCGACACACGCGCCCGTAAAACCGCGAGAGTCGGCTCTGATACCATTCTGTAACGTCCCGCCTCCTCGAGGCCGGGCCCGCTTACATCTGGCCGCTTTCTAGGACATAGACTGACCTCACAGACCAACACAAGTCTTTTCTGCGCACTTTGTCCTCACTCGTGCGCACCCGGAAAGAACTTCCCGGTCGGTCACCCATCGCTCCAGGCCAAGCACGCTTAACTTTGGAGTTCTTTCGAGATGGGCTTCCGGAAAAGAAGTTGCAACTTGTTTGTACGAGTATCCTATTAATCCTGTTAAGCCTTGGGCTGGGATGTTACATACCATAGGCTCAAAAATCGTTTTGGACGCACCCGGTGGTACTCGTAGGTGACAATGCTTAATTGGAGATGGTGCTAAACTTGATGCAAGATAGGAGCACGGTTTGCGCCAAACATATCATAGGCTCGAAAATTGTTTTGGACACTCCCAATGGAACTCCTAGGTGACGAGGGTCAAGTGTAAGCTTGTTTTGGTCTGTTTGGAGATAGTGCTAATCTTGCCGCAAGATAGGTGCACGGTTTGCGCTGAACGTACCATAGGCTCAAAAATCATTTTGGATGCACCCGGTAGTACTCCTAGGTGACAAGGCTCAAGTGGAAGCTCGTTTTGGTCCGTTTGGAGATGGTGCTAATCTTATCGTAAGATAGGTGCACGGTTTGCGCTGAATGTACCATAGGCTAGGAAATCATTTTGGACGCATCGAATGGAACTCGTAGGTGTCTGGGGTCATGTCGAATCTCATTTAAGTTTGTTTGGAGAGAGCTTTAGTGTCGGTGCAAGATAATTGCACGGTCTGTGCCAAATATACCATAGGCTCAGAAATTGTTTTGGACGCACCCGATGGTACTACTAGGTGACGATGCTCAAGTGGAAGCTCGTTACGGTCCGTTTGGAGATGGTGCTAATCTTGCCACAAGATAGGTGCATGGTTTGCGCTGAACGTACCATTGAACGCACCTGGTGGTACTCCTAGGTGACGAGGCTCAAGTGTAAGCTCATTATGGTCTGTTTGGAGATGGTGCTAAACTTGAAGCAAAATAGGTGCATGGTTTCTGCCAAACATACCATAGGCTCAAAAATCATTTTGTGCACACCCAATGGAAGTCCTAGGTGACGAGGCTCAAGTGGAAGCTTGTTTTGGTATGTTTGGAGATAGTGCTAATCTTGACGAGGTGCACGGTTTGCGCCGAACCTACCATAGCCTCAGAAATCGGTTTGGACGCATCCGATGGAACTCCTAGGTGATGTGGGTCGTGTGGAATCTCATTTCAGTCTATTTGGAGACAATGTTAGTGTCGGTGCAAGATAGTTGGATGGGTTGCGCCAAACATACCATACACTCAGAAATCAATTTGGATGCACCAGATAGTGCTCCTAGGTGACGATGCTCAAGTGGAAGCTCGTTACGGTCTGATTGGAGATGGTGCTAAACTTGATGCAAGATAGGTTCACGGTTTGCGCCAAACATACTGTAACACCTCAAGTGTTTAGCTCCATAATTGCATTGCATTTTGCATAAGCATAAGCATGCATCATTCATGTTATTTTATGTGGTTGCAACAAATGTGATTGTTTTTAGAATTTTGTTTGGCTCACATCATGTGACACTTGGTAGTTGGTGTAACTAAAGGGGTAGAGTAGCCAATTATGCCTCACAACACCTTAGTTATACTTAGGGTCCCTCATGGAGCAAGGTTCATGTTGACCAAAATCACCAAAATACCCTCCAAGGTGTAGTTGACCACCATTTAGCCATAGGATGCTCTAGTTTGACCAATTAAAAAGTCTAGCTTGGAGACCTTGCATGGAGGAGCACCCTTAAGCAAAGTTGTAGGGAATTTTATGGGGAACAAAGTCTCAATATGACCATCTCATGAAACTGGCCAGAACATGCTCAAAAATGGCCCACAAGTCAGCTAGAGGGGCTGTCTCAACACTTAGAAATTTTTCTAAGTCTCCAAGTGTCCCTCCAGATTTACTATGGCCTACTTTAGAAGCTTGTAGTTTGCAAATCAGGCCAAACCAGCTTCCACTCATATTGACAAACTTGTAGCCTCATGTACCTCTACAACATTGCCAACATCACCCATACCTGATTCTCAAGGGTTTAGGAGTTATAGTGTCAAGAAGTTAGGGTTTCAGTCGGTGTCATTAACTGAAAACATGTTTCAGTTTCCAGGGCACCACTTGGGAGCTATGTAGTTTCTAATCTAGGCCAAACCAGCCCAAACTCCAATCGACAAACTTGTTGCCCTCACATAGCTCTACAAATTTGATGTTGTCACCTTGGACCGAATCGAGCTGTTTTGGAAGTTAATCAGCGCCAAACTTGCTCTGTCAGTCGGCCACCGATGTCACGTTTGCAGCTTCGATTTAGTCAACGAGCTCGGACACCGGCCGTGTCGTGGCGCTCGGGCAGAAGAGCGTCGCCGCGTGGCGACCGAGCGCTGCCATCGCCTCCACGTCGCGAGCCTAGGCGCGAGTTTGAACACCGAGCGGACACCTCCACCCCCCTCACTCGCGCTCACTCTCCTCTCCCTCCCTCTCGCTCTGGCCGGGGTCACCGAGGCGGAAATCGGAGACGCCATTGCCGCCGCAGCCTTCTCCGTGCTCGCGCGCGCTCACCACCGCTCACCAGATCACGTCCTCCCCTCCGCCACACCGCCCGTTCCCAAAGGTCACCGGAGCTCCGCCATGTTAGGTTCACCGTGGCCAGCACCACACCGTAGTCCTCCGCCTTCCCTCACTCACGTTCCCTCCTTCCTATCACATGTAGATGCTAGGGTAAAGATGCTACCGCCAGCATTGGTTTGGTCGGGCCGGAACACGACCGTGCACTGCGGCGCCATGGCCGCCGGCCAGGTGCTCACGCGGTCAAGCGGCTCTACTCCATCCCCGTCTGAGTGAGTGGTCTCGAGAGGTCCGCTAGGGTTCCAGGAAAGTGGTGCACCCTTCGGTCGGTCGTTCGACGGCCAGGACTCGCCGGCGTACCGCCAGGCGCCACGGCCGTCCGCCATCGCCATCGGCATAGGTGCTACGGTGCAGCAGCTTTGGGGAAAATGGTTGGCCTCGGTGCGGTTAGGTTTGGGCAAGCCACCGGAGCACTCGGTTTGGGCGGAGGAGCCGGCGGCGGCGAGAAATAGCTCGCCGGAGCTCACGGCTTCCGCTCCCCTGCCCTCTGTCCCTGACCGTGGGGGACCGCCTATCAGTGCCGCGCGCGGGCGGGAGCTTGAGCGGGCTGCGCGCGCGCGTCGTGGGCCGCGTGTTGATATTTGGTAACGCAATTAGGAAATGATCCGCAAGTGCACGGATATCGGTGAGCACTTCACCCAGGATGTTATCCAGAGTATCGTATTTATTTTTTTACCACTAGGAGAAAGCGTGCATCTGACTAACCAAATATATTACTACTAACCTTTAGGCTACAACCACTGTGATTTGATGTGAGCGATGTATAGAGAAGACTGCAACTGCACTCTCGTTCTAACCTTGGTAAGGATGATCTACTGCTCTATTGGGGAGGCTCACAGAATCTAGACACCTCAAAGGATGTTCGACCCGCACCTATAAACCCTATCGATCCTGCTAACGGGATATGGAATACAAAGGTAGCTACGAAAATGTCACGTTCCTCGCTACTACCACGGTCTGGCTAGACAGGGGATATCTATGAGTATCCTAGCCCAAACACCACGTTTACGCTAGAGATGATTACTCTAAACTCTACGCGAAGAGATTAAAGTAAACTCATAAACCAAAGAACAATAAAACAAAGAACTTACTAGAATTTAGAAGTCAAAATACTGAAGAATCCTAGGAGCAAGCCTCGGGTTAGGAGAACTTGATCCTGCAGGTACAACCTCGAAGTAGTCACCGACAGGCCGGGCTTCCTTCGATCTATACCTCCACTCTATCTCTCTCAATCTAGAAGAACTAAGTCTAATCTCACATTGGATGCTAAGCCCTAATGAGGTGGGAACCCTAAGGGAACCTCTCTCTCTGAATCCTCTTTGGAAAATATGAAAATAATGGACTTGGATTCTCCTCTCCAGGGGCCAGGGGTCCTGCTTATATAGTCCCTTCAAGTGAACCTGGGCCGTCGGATCAAACCGACATTAATCGCACGGTTTTCCTTGATCCTTTAGGTCGGTGGGGCATAATCCACGAGACTCGTCCTGATTGGTTGTAGACCTAGGGCGGGCGCCCCAGGGTCCAGGGCGGGCGCCCTGGTCCCGGGCCCGTTCGGCCTCCCGTTCGATCCCGTGGCTTCTGGAGTCTTCTAGATGATAGAAAATCAGTGAACACGTTAATATCTCTGTGTAATTCCGACGTGTGGGCCTTTCCTTTGTATTTCCTGATAACCCCCTGCAGAAACAGATAAACAACAAAACTCGTGGAATTTTGTCAGATCAAACCCTAATTCTAGGTGTTGCTTGCATATAAGTCTTTTTCCTTATTTATTGGATAATTAAAATTGATACTTAAGAACTATCAACAAACACCCCCATACTTAGGCTTTTACTCGTCCTCGAGAAAAGGATGGTTCAGAAAAATAACTGGGGTTGAAACATTGTAAAGCATTCTTTTTATACCTGCAGGGTGTTGTGAATGTCCACTATGCACTGTAGTCAGGGAAATATATGGTTAAAGTAGAGATCCTTTCTTCTCATCCTGTCACTTGGAGTTTTTATATATTTTTGAATAGAAAACTTAGCATACCTTTATCCTCATAGGGGCTCTCAGATCACTCATTTATCTTTTGTATATCTCACTGAGGCTATTTTAATTTGTAGAAATTCTCAAGCATACTTACTTTGCATATATTGCCTGGGTCAAAACGGGATCCGAGGAGAGGAATGCCATACTCTTAGATCAAAGACTTTGAAAATTAAAACTTGTCAACTCTTACTGGCATATTGCTTATTAGAGGGACCATGGGCTATCATTTTCTTTTTACCATATATATATTTTTATCATCTCATTTTTTCAGGTGGATACTGAGGTACCCCTAATTCTACTTTCGGACACTTGTCCATTTTTCTGCGAGGTTGTCGAGCACTTGCTCCTTTTTATTTCCTCGAAATATATTTTTGCATAGCCCATGCCTCTAATGCAATAATACTTCGGAAGAGTGAATCTTTCTGAATAAAAATGTCTTGATCTTGGGAGCATGATAAATCTCTCAACAAGGGTCTAACTCGTTTTGCACAAACTCAATACAAAGCAAATTAATATTTTTAGGTTTATCAGGCATATAAAATACTGAGGATGGTAGCTATATTTTTGAAGTTTTTAAAAAGAAAATCTCCAAGCGACAAAGATTTCAAGAATAAGATACTCATATTCTACCATCTCACATTCCACAATGACTTGAGTAACACATGGTTTTTAAAATGATTTTCAATAAATGCAGGTTTTCAGAAATATCACAGAGTGAGATTGATCATGATTAAAAATATTTTTGTCTTTTTAAATTATCATGTTAGGAACAATATTCTACACAGCCCAATATGTATTTGTATATATGTAAATAAAGCGTGCAGAGTATGTACCTGAATCGTGGAGTGGTGCAATCGAAGTGCTTTTACCATGTCGGGGGGATTCCCCCATACTTGTTTCCTGCTTTCTTGCATAAAAATAAAGTAGAGATACACGAGGCATAATAATAATAATAATCTTTATTTGTCTTGAGGCATTTATTACACTGACTAATGAAGTGAACTAATCTAAACTGAATTTAATCGAATCTAATTGAATCTAATGATGAAGACTAAGACACACTACCTCAAGGTCTAATCTAGACAGCTCAGTGTTGCTCTAAATCCCTGATCCTAGCAAGGGCATCAGAAAGGTCACGTTTAAGTGCGAGCACAGTAGTGTTCAGGTTGGAGACCTGCCTACTAAGGGAGCTAACTGTGGACTGAAGTTCCATAATATGTCTATTTGCTGTCCTGATGTCCTCATCCACATCTGCTATGGTCCTGCGGCGCTTCGGTGGTGTCTCAAACGAATTGAGAGCGTGCTTAGGAGCTTCCTTTGGTGGGATGAAGCGAACTTTTGCTATCCTAACTCCTTCGAAGCGGGGCCTCTCCTTCTCCGTAGTGTAGTGGACGCTACTGATCTCGCCGCTCCGGTTGGTCTTGACGCCTACAACCCGCTCAGTGGGTTTAGGTGGCAGGATTTTCGTGCCGGCTGGTACCTTGATGATGGCTTCTTGCTTGGACGACGGTCCCTTGAGAAGAAGGGCTGCGGTGGTGCAGTAAGAACTGGTTGGGCGTAGTAGGATGAGATTGAGCTGCGCTGGTTTGATGGTGGGGCTGCTAGCTGTCGCTCTGTGTTGGCCGGGACGTAGGCGTCGGGGTCATCCTTGGGCTTGCGGTTGAGGTCGTAAGGGACGATCTCCCAGTTGTGGTGGGTCTTGTCGGCCATTGGAGAAGCAAGGAACTAGACAAGCTCTAATTGAGGAGAGAAGGATTGAATGAATTGGTGTTTGAAAGCTGACGTCAGGGGTCTGTTTATATAGGGGTCAAAAAGTGCCTCTAGGGTTTCCATAGATCCATCCCGCTGCCGGGCGTGCGTAGCAACCCATTCGCGGAATTTTCTGGATAACCATAGATGAGGAAAGCACGTCGGAAGAGGCCGGGGCCGAGGGGACACCAGGGCAGGGTGCCCGCCCTCATCCTCAGGGCACCCGCCCTGGGCCTGCCTCCTCTGCGGGCCCGCTTGCTCGAGCGTGTTTCTAGAAGTATTTTTATCCCGAAAAATATATACGTGGCCCAAAAACGTCAGATTAAAAAGGTCGGGCTTTAATTCTCCATCGGAAGGTAAAAATGGATCACGTCTATTTCTTCTAATTCTTTATTGGGTTCTAAAAATAATTTAAGACGTTGACCATTTACCTTGAATAACGTACCTTCGTCGTTTTGAAGTGTAATAGCTCCGTGGGATGATGAATTGACTACCTTGTATGGTCCTTCCCATTTACTCCGGAGTTTTCCATGCCCAAAAAGCTTCACCCTGGAATTAAAAAGTAATACCTTATCTCCGGGTGAGAACTCCTTCTTCTCGATCCTCTTGTCATGCCATCTTTTGACTCTTTCTTTGTAGATCTTCGAATTGTGATATGCTTTCTCTCGCCATTCTTCCAATTCTGATAGTTGCATTCTTCTATGATCTCCAGCAACATTTAGGTCCATATTCCATCTTCTTATGGCCTAGTGTGCTTTGAACTCTAGTTCAACAGACAAGTGGCAAGTCTTCCCGTACACCAATTGGTATGGGGTCATTCCAATTGGGGTCTTGTATGCTGTCCGGTATGCCCAGAGTGCATCGGGTAACTTTTCCTTCCATGCTGTTCCCATCTCATTTACTGTTTTCTGACGAATGTTCTTGATTTGCTTGTTGGAAGTCTCTGCTTGGCCACTTGTCTGAGGATGATATGGGGTAGCAACGTTGTGACGGATTCCATGTTTTGCTAGATAATGCTCAAAGCGTTTGTCAATGAAGTGTGATCCCCCATCACTTATCACCACCCTAGGGACTCCAAATCTTGGAAATATAATCTCTTCAAACATCCTCTTTGAATTAATATTGTCGGCACGCTTGCAAGGTAGTGCTTCTACCCACTTGGAGACGTAGTCAACTGCCACCAAGATGAATTCACACTTCTTTGATGGAGGAAATGGACCCATGTAGTCTATTCCCCAAACATCAAAGAGCTCAATCTGAAGGTTGTTGGTGAGTGGCATAGCATCTCTTGTATTTATGTTTCCGTGCCTTTGACATGGCCCACATCTTCTAATATATTGCCTTGTGTCTTCATACATTGTAGGCCAATAGAATCCACATTGCCAGATCTTTGAATGTGTACGGAATGCTCCATAATGACCTCCGTATGGTGATGAATGGCATCTGTCGATGATCTTCCACCCTTCCTCAGTGGTCACACACCTTCTGAGTAAGCCATCAGCGCATACTCGGAAGAGGTATGGCTCATCCCATATGTGTGAACGACTTTCTTGAATAAGCTTCTTCTTGTTCGCTCCTGGTGGTACATACCCTGAAACCATAAAATTAACAATATCTGCATACCAGGGGTCAGACCTGTTGATTCCATAGAGCATGTCGTCCCAGAGTGAATCATTAATGGGTGTTTCCTGTGGATCCTTAAAGTGCATTCTAGACAAGTGATCAGCAACAGAATTTTCTACTCCCTTTTTATCTTTTATTTCTAAGTCAAATTCTTGGAGTAACAAGATCCATCTAATTAGGCGAGGTTTAGCATCTTTTTTAGTGAGCAAATATTTTAGTGCAGCATGATCAGTGTAAACAATTATTTTAGCTCCTACTAAGTAAGATCTAAATTTATCAATGGCAAAGACAACAGCCAGAAGCTCTTTTTCAGTGGTTGCATAATTAAGTTGAGCTCCTGTCAAAGTTTTACTGGCGTAAGCAATTGCATGATGCTTCTTGTCTTTTGTTTGCCCCAAAACTGCCCCCACAGCATAATCACTAGCATCACACATAATATCAAAAGGCAACGACCAATCAGGGGGTTGAAAGATTGGTGCAGAGATGAGTGCATTCTTTAATAATTCAAAAGCTTTTAAACATGCATCATCAAATTCGAAAGGAGCATCCTTGGCTAGCAAAAGAGTGAGTGGTCTAGCAATAAATGAAAAATATTTTATGAATCTGCGATAAAAATCAGCATGGCCAAGAAAGCTTCGAATTCCTTTTATATTCACGGGTGGAGGTAGTTGTTCTATTACTTCAATTTTAGCTTTATCTACCTCAATACCTCTTTTAGACACTAGGAGTCCTAGCACTATTCCTTCCCTAACCATAAAATGACATTTTTCCCAGTTAAGGACTAAGTGCTTTTCTTTGCATCTTTGCAAAACCTTGTCTAAGTTTTCAAGACAATTATCAAAAGTTTTTCCATAAACAGAAAAATCATCCATGAAAACTTCCATAATCTCTTCAATCATATCAAAAAATATAGACATCATGCATCTTTGAAAAGAAGCTGGTGCATTACATAGCCCAAAAGACATTCTACGATAAGCATAAGTTTTGTATGGACAGGTAAAAGTGGTTTTGCTTTGATCATCAGGATGGATCAGGATCTGGTGGTACCCTGAATATCCATCTAAGAAATAGAAGAACGAATGGTTCGCTAACTGCTCTAACATCTCATCTATAAAAGGTAAAGGAAAGTGATCCTTTTTCGTGGCTTTATTCAGTTTTCTATAGTCAATGCACATCCGCCACCCTGTGACGGTGCGTTGCGGAATTAGCTCGTTCTTCTCATTTGTAACAACAGTCATGCCTCCCTTTTTAGGCACAACTTGAACAGGGCTCACCCACTCACTATGCGGCACAGGATATATAATCCCTGCATGCAGCAACTTTATAACTTCCTTTTTAACTACTTCTCTCATCGCGTTGTTGAGTCTACGTTGGGGTTCCCGAGAAGGTGAAATAGAAGGATCTGTCGGAATGCGATGGGTGCAAATCATAGGACTGATTCCTGTAAGATCTTGGAGTGAGTAGCCAAAGACTGAGTGATGTTTTTCTAAAATGGTCATTAATCGCAGAGTTTGTTCCTGAGTGAGTTTATTACTAATGATCACAGGAAACTCTGGATTATTGTTTAGGAAAGCATAGATAAGACCGGGTGGTAAAGTTTTAAGCTCTATAGGAGGTCTGGGTGTTTCTGCAAACTCATCTAAAGGTTCAGGTTCAGAAGGTTCAGCTTCCTCTTCTATGAAGAAAGGGGCTTCTTCTTCTAAGTCTGATTCATTTAAAAGCTCTAGAGACGCAGCTTTTACCTCTTCCATAGGATCAGGCAAAAGAGATGACTCGATCTTATTATTCAAGGAGTGAGAAATTGTCATAGGGAATTTAAAATCCTTTCCAAAAGAAATGTGTAGCTTTCCAGTTTGACCTTCATAAAGGAGTCTTCTAAATGGTTGTCCTATCAACAGGTCGAAGTCCCATGTATCAAAGATATAAAAGTTCAAATGAATCATGGAGCCTTCTACCATAAAGGGTAAGACATTCACAATTCCAAGACTGGGGACCAATCGTCCCGAAGATTCCTTCATAAACTTTGTTGTGGGGGTTAAAATTAATTTTCCAAATAATTTAAGTGCAAAAGCTTCAGACATGATATTGATCCCCACAACAGGATTATAGAGAGCATCAAATTGATCAGAATCATAAGCACAGCGTATAGTGATAGGAGGTGTATCCAAACGGATCACTTCAGAGGAAAGCTCTGACTCCTCCAACCATTCGCTACTCATGACTGAGATAAGCTCTCTCAATTGATATTCACTTGGTAAACAAATGCTATAATGGCCGCTTTGGGGTTTGTCTATAGAATGGTAGTTTGAAATGTTTCCAAAATCGGCAGAAAGATCGGATTCTATATCCAGCATGAAATCAGGTGGTGGAATTTCTTCCTTTTGTGGCTCAAAACTTGGGATAGCTGAAGTAGGTGAAGAATTCGGCAGAGTGTCTACTTCGGCTTCGTAGGTTTCATCAAGGAGGGTATTATCCATCTCAGCTTCTAGGATTCTATCTAGGATCGCTCTAGCTTCATCAGTAGGGATACGAAAGAAAGAACCTCTAGACATTGTATGTAGCATTTGTTTATGATCTTTCTGAAGACCTCGAAAGAAATGAAAAAGGAGAATAGGGTCTTCAATATTGAGTTTTGGACCAGATTCTAAAAGATCAGAAAAACGTTTCCAGGATTTTCCCAAAGTTTCATTTTCTTTTTGTTTAAAAGATAGAACTTCGAGTCTAAGGTCGGCGATACGATCGAGGCAATAAAAATCTAAACAGAAGTTGGCTCGTAGGACTCCCCATTCACCTCGTTGTTGACTTACCTTCTGACTATACCATCGTCTAGCTTCTCTTCTTAAGGAAAAAGGAAAAAGCTTCCAACGTAAAGTCTTATCAGAAATGCCTTCAATGCGAAGACAATCGCATGTTTGCTCAAAATCTCTAATATGAAGGTAAGGATTTTCGTCTTCCTTTCCCAAAAAGGATAGGTTCTCAATCATGGCAATTAACCTCGAACTTAACCTATACTGGGATGTTTGGATAGGCTGTGATGACTCCCATGGTAAAAGGTCAGTTTCCAAAGGTGTTGCAAATTGATAGATTGATTTAGAATCTTGGTTTTCCATAAGGTAAGAATAAAGAATATAAAAAGATAAGGAATAAAAAGATAAAGAAAGATAAAAGTATAGGTACAAGCTAGTAGTAAGATTCAAGGTTATCTCAGCAAACCGTCTTTCTCCCCGGCAACGGCGCCAGAAATGCTTGTTGATATTTGGTAACGCAATTAGGAAATGATCCGCAAGCGCACGGATATCGGTGAGCACTTCACCCGGGATGTTATCCAGAGTATCGTATTTATTTTTTTACCACTAGGAGAAAGCGTGCATCTGACTAACCAAATCTATTACTACTAACCTTTAGGCTACAACCACTGTGATTTGATGTGAGCGATGTATAGAGAAGACTGCAACTGCACTCTCGTTCTAACCTTGGTAAGGATGATCTACTGCTCTATTGGGGAGGCTCACGGAATCTAGACACCTCAAAGGATGTTCGACCCGCACCTATAAACCCTATCGATCCTGCTAACGGGATATGGAATACAAAGGTAGCTACGGAAATGTCACGTTCCTCGCTACTACCACGGTCCGGCTAGACAGGGGATATCTATGAGTATCCTAGCCCAAACACCACGTTTACGCTAGAGATGATTACTCTAAACTCTACGCGAAGAGATTAAAGTAAACTCATAAACCAAAGAACAATAAAACAAAGAACTTACTAGAATTTAGAAGTCGAAATACTGAAGAATCCTAGGAGCAAGCCTCGGGTTAGGAGAACTTGATCCTGTAGGTACAACCTCGAAGTAGTCACCGACAGGCCGGGCTTCCTTCGATCTATACCTCCACTCTATCTCTCTCAATCTAGAAGAACTAAGTCTAATCTCACATTGGATGCTAAGTCCTAATGAGGTGGGAACCCTAAGGGAACCTCTCTCTCTGAATCCTCTTTGGAAAATATGAAAATAATGGACTTGGATTCTCCTCTCCAGGGGCCAGGGGTCCTGCTTATATAGTCCCTTCAAGTGAACCTGGGCCGTCGGATCAAACCGACATTAATCACACGGTTTTCCTTGATCCTTTAGGTTGGTGGGGCATAATCCGCGAGACTCGTCCTGATTGGTTGCAGACCTAGGGCGGGCGCCCCAGGGTCTAGGGCGGGCGCCCTGGTCCCGGGCCCGTTCGGCCTCCCGTTCGATCCCGTGGCTTCTGGAGTCTTCTAGATGATAGAAAATCGGTGAACACGTTAATATCTCTGTGTAATTCCGACGTGTGGGCCTTTCCTTTGTATTTCCTGATAACCCCCTTGTTGGGCATTCTTAACGTCATTACCAAAAGTAGACTTAGTTTTCTAATTCTGATAACGGCGCTAAAAATACCGAACCTATCCCTCATGCCACTTAAGCCAAGTTGTCATCCCCAGCATGACATGAGAGACGCGGTATTGAAATATGCAACTGCTCTTCTAAATAAATAATAAATAAGATCTGCAAGCGCACATATTAATACCGATGTAGCGTTTTAACCGGGAAGTATTCCAGGTATCGTTATTTATATTTTTTACCACTGGGAAGGGATTACTAACATCAACGTTGATTATGGAATGGAATATAGGAATGAGTATCAATCATTGCATGTATAAGTGAGAGCATTCATCTATCTCTTGCATACAGGGGTAAGTGTCACATAAAATATGGATAAAGTATGAATGGTGACAAAGATAATTAATCTGATCAGCTAGCCACATATAATAATGATAAGCACCTCAACAGATATTCTAGCAAGTCATTAGCATGGTATTAGGACGAACTACAAGGATATTTCCTAAGTTATTCTTAACTATAAAGTCTAGCATGTAACAGAACCGACCAAATTATAAGAGCACAAGTACGAAAACAAGCACCGAAGCGCTCAAATTTTCAAACTTGAGCCCATATAATCCCGGTAGTCAATTGAAATCACGAAGGATTTCAAACCAAACTGCTTACAACCAGGATCGCATCATTCAACATACACATCATACGTTACATTTCACAAGTAGTTCCGAAATAAGTTAACACCACGGAGTAGCAATTATTACAAACCGAGTTTGAAAGTAGCGGAAGCATAACACACACTTTAGTTACTTAAATACTGCCAGTTTGGATGATCGACATCCCGCAAAAGCACGAGGAAAGTACATAAAGATGATCACGCCCGTGTGATCTAGTCATCATCACCCGCGGGGTGGAGACATGTCTTGCAGAAGCCCTGGTAAAGCATGTCATCTGCAACAGGAGGGAATAAACCCTGAGTACTGGAATGTACTCAGCTAGACTTACCCGTCATAAACCAGAAATAAAAGAGACACCAAGGATTATGCAAGGCTTACACAAGAGGCTAGCTGACACCACATTTTGCATAAAGGCATAAGTAGTTGAAACTCTTATAACCTGTACTAGCAGTTATTTTTAGCATTTACCTGTCATCTATCTTAGCACCTGTACTAAACATGCACTTGATTATCATCAAACAATTATTCATATTATTCCATAGCAGGTATAAATTGTGGCAACATTGTATCATTCACTTAACCATCTGTTTAATTAATGAGATCTACGTTGCCGCTGCTCAAGTCAAGTGCTCACTAACCGGGAGCGACGGCGATTCGAATCGAATTCCTATCCAGCTGGAGGGGTATTTCTAACACTCACCGCGCAGGCCCCTGCCAGGGTCGCACAAGCCACCTTTCGTATGATTCAGGAATCGCGGGTCCGAATGATGTCGCAACCCCAAGGGCGACACTCTGCCAGGTGATAGGGACTCTAACCCCCCCTTGGTCTCACGCCAATGTCCCCAAGCACATCCTTTCTCTCCTCCAAGAAGCAACCTACCATTCGATTCCCGGCCTGAATCACATTACTCGGCTTCGCGGTCGGAACGACTTATCTGGCCAACTAAGTGTTAGACTGCGTTCAACATGACTCAAGGACGTACAGCGAATCAGTCCTTAAACGACTCAGACGGGCATGGCTCCACACCCAAGACGTGAAGTGTCTTGCAGCTGTACCATCGAACTCCCGCCCGGTCTCAATTTCATTTTAAAGCATGGTTCCATCATGATAGCCATAAGCCACTCGCGACCCAGTCCTATCTCTCGCGGATGACCGGAAATCACCCGACTTCTACCGTTCTAAGCAGGGCTAAGCATTGACACGTGCCTACACCTAATATAGGATTAGGGCATAGTATCTGGACAAGGACAGGTGTAATGCAACAGTTGTTTTCATACAACTCCTACTACTTAATGCAGTAAACAATTAAAAGTACTCAAGATATCTTTATAAATTGATGGGTTCAGCATGCACCGGGGCTTGCCTTTAAGGAAGGTGGAAGGCCTGTGATCTGGACACTCCGGAAGGTCTTCTTCGGAGGCTTCTTCGCCGATTGGCTCGGTCTGCTCCTCTGGTTGACTCAGTACTTCCTCTGGGATTGTTTGCTCGAACTCGAGGAGCGTTACCCCCTCCGGTACACCTATTGCATGAGTGCATAATAAATTTCATGAATGCATAATGAAAGATGCAATATGCTCGGAATGAAATGCATTACAACAATTTAACGCTCTATTCAAATCACTTCAAAAGAGTAGGTGCAAATTTCCTCTCCGATAGAGAAATACTCACCTAATCTACTTAACCTAAGATAAAGTTGCTCATCCTCAGTTAAGGCCCTAACACCTAACAATTACAAAAGTAGCTTGTCATAGGATATCACACCATCTCAATCAGCAAAGCATCACAATAGAGCATACTGGACAGCAGCTACTTGTTTTTATCACAACTGGAGATTTATAATTCCAAAAGATATGATCTAGGACAATCTGGAAAGCCTAAGAAATACTCTACAATTCATTTTCAGACCTCAACCCCAAACTCATAAGTTTTCCACGTCAAACTTCACAAGTTCCAGAATCTGTCCTCTCAAAACAGAGAGTAGCAGATTCTGAACTGCCACTTAAAACAACAGTAACTCTCAAACTACAAAGCCAAATGCTCCCAAATTTTGACACAAGCTAGTTCATCAAGTTTACTGTGACTTTGGTATTTACAAGTTTTCCAGCAACCAATTTTATCAAAGGTCAAACTTAGAAATACTTCCAGCTGTCCAGAAAACCTAAAATTACAAAGGTTAAATATTTGTTGATATGACCAAAGTCTCCTAAAACCAAACTAATGTTACTATCAGTTCCCATTAGGTATAAAAACACCAGAAAGTAAGGTGGAACCAACTAGAATATTTATTTAACCCCATTTCTTAATTTACTTAATTATTTAGGTGGAATTTTAAACATATATATAAACTGCTCCTAAAATTCTACAAAAATTACAGGGGACTCTCTGACCTCAAAATAGACCACAGTAAAAATTTGAACAAGTTTTATTCACAGAAACTCCCTATACAAAATTCACAAGCCCAAAAGGCTGATTTTTGCATAATTCATAAATCACATTGAAAAGTATCAAACAACAGATTTCATATTTTTCTTAGACACTCTAGGGTACCAAGACATTCTCCAAAAAGTTACAAGAACATTGCACATGTAGAAAAATTATAAAAATTCCTTCAATTATTTCCTAGAATAAAATGATAGCCTTATAACTTGAAAATTACTTAAGCACTGATGCCCAATTTTTTTACCAGGGCTAGGGCTAGCATAGGTTAACCTACCCACCAAATTTCATGATTTATGGAACACTACAGCTCAAGTTATAAATTAAGCAAATTTGCATGCATTCCAAAACACATTTAAAGGATCTAATAAATTCTTACAGAATTTAAACATCTCATGCCAGATCCATATTTTTCTAAAATACTACACATCCAGTAGATTCTAACAAAATTTATCTTATGATTTTTGGATCACTAAAACCCTAGATTCCTATTTTTCCAACTAGTACAAAAATCAGTGTCAAAATAATAAAAATCATTTTCACTTCGGACGACTGGGCCGGCCCGGAAACAAAATTCGGCCCACAACGCCCACACCCGCGCGCTCGGCCCGCTCAGCGCTCCCGCCCGCGCGCGACGCTGACGGGTGGACCCCCGCGGTCAGCGACCGTAGGCAGGGGAGCCGGCGTCCCGCGAGCTCCGGTGAGCTCGGGCTCGCCGGAGAAGGGCTCGCGCGGCCAACCGAACACGGTCTCGTGCTCTCCGTCACCCGGCGCACTGATTGGCACCCGTAGGATGGATGGGGATGGGGTGGAGAGGGCCTGCCACCGTGCGTGGCGGCCGGTGACATCCGGTGGCGGCGCACCGTCGCCGGTGAAGAAGCATGGTGCGGTTTGGGCTCGGTACGAGCTTCACCGAGGCAAGGCGGTTCCGTTTTGCGAGTAAGGGGAGATGGAGACGGACCCGAAGCACCCCGACCACGGTGAGGTTCCATGGCGGGCTCCGGCGACCCCTCGGAGGCGGAGAAGAAGGCAATGCAGCTCACCTTGATTCAAATCGCGAGGTTCGGTAGGTCCAGGGGGTGGAGGGTGTCGAGGCGGAGGAAATGGCGAGCTCAGGCGGCCGGTGGTGCGGCGTAGCTCACGCTCGAGCTCGCCGGAGGAAAGGGGAATGGCGGCTCGGTTTTTCCCCTTTGCAGACGAGAGAGGGAAGGAGGAGGAGGGAATGGATGGGTGAGGTCAGAGCGACAGCAGAGGTGCCCTTCATGCGCTCGGTAGCTGGCCAAGGCGCCAGGTCGCGCGCGGCGCGTGGAGGACACGCGGCGGCGTTCTCCTGCCCGGGCGCCACGACGCGCGGTGTCACCTGACTGAAACCGGCTGAAGGTCCGCGATGGTCGACTGACAGGAGGACTTTAGCGCTAATTATCTTCTAAACTAGTTCGTTTCAGTGGAAGCTCAAAGTATCAAACTTGTAGACCTATATAAGCTTTACAATCTTGTAATAGACCTCCAGAGCTGATTCGGTTTGGTTAGTGATCTAGAGGGTCATTAAGTAGTGTTCAGTGAAACTGAAACCGAGTTTCAGTTAAAGATGCCGACTGACAGGTCATTTTCATGACACAATATCTCTTGAACCCTTGAGAACCAGGCTTGGGTACTGTTGGCAAAGTTGGAGTGCTACATGTGATCTACAAGTTTGTCAATATGAGTGAAGACTGGTTTGGCTTGGTTTGCAAACTACAAGCTCCTAAAGTAGGCACCAGTGAAACTGTAGGGTCAGATTCCAGACTTAGAAAAATTCTAAGTCCTGGAGTTACACCACTAGCTGACTTGTGGGCCACTTTTGAGCATGTTGTGGTCATTTTCATGAGATGGTCATATTGAGACTTTTGTTCCCCATGAATTTCTTTACAACTTTGCTTAAGGGTGCTCTTCCATGCAAGGTCTCTAAATTAGACTTTCTAATTGGTCAAACTAGAGCCTTCTAGGGTCAAATGGGGGTCAAACTTGTCTTGAAGGGCAATTTTGTAATTTTGGTCAACATGAACCTTGATCCAAATGTTACCCTAAGTATAGCTAAGGTGTGGTAGGTCATGATTGACTACCTTACCTTTTTGTTACACCAACCCTCAAGTATTTTATGGAATCAATCAAACAAACCCTAAACAAACAGATGAATTGCATTACATGAAATACTAAACATGGATTATGCATGTCATGCTCATGCAAATGCAATGCAATTAAGGACTAAACATTTGAGGTGTTACAGCCCTCCCCCCTTATAAAAATCTCGTCCCGAGATTTGGAAAGCGTACCATTTTTCATAGAATTCTTTATAACCATCCCGCAAATAATCTTCCCGTTCCCACGTAGCATCACTCTCACTCCCCTGATTACTCCACATCACTTTGTACCACTTAACCACTTTGCTTCTAGTTACTCGTTCTTGAGTATCGATCACTCGGACTGGTTTTTCTTCATAGGTTAAGTCGGATTCCAGCCTGATATCTCCTAACGGAACTTGTTCCTCAGGAACTCGAAGACACTTTTTAAGCTGAGACACATGGAAAACGTTGAATATGGCTCTCATCTCAGGAGGCAACTGGATTTTGTACGCAACAGCTCCACTCTTGCCTATGATCTGGAAAGGACCCACGTATCTTGGTGCAAGCTTTCGCTTAACGCCAAAACGTTGGACACTCTTCATTGGAGAAACTTTCAAATAAACGAAGTCTCCAACTTCAAATTCGAGTGGTTTTCTGCGACGATCAGCATAGCTTTTCTGTCTAGCTTGGGCTGCAGCCATGTGTTTCTGGATAGTACGGACTTGTTCCTCGGCTTCCTGGACAAAATCAATGCCATAATACCTTCTTTCCCCAGCTTCTACCCAGTTTAGTGGAGTTCGGCACTTACGACCGTACAAAGCTTCGAATGGGGCCATCTTAATACTCTCTTGATAACTGTTATTGTACGAGAATTCGGCTAAAGGTAGCCATTTTTTCCCAAGAACCCTTGGATGAAAGGACGCATGCCCGCAACAGATCTTCCAAGATTTGGTTAACTCGTTATGTCTGACCAGATGTCTGGGGGTGATAAGCAGACCTTCTCACCAACTTGGTTCCCAGAAGGTGATGCAAATGCTCCCAAAAGCGAGCAGTGAACTGGGGACCCCGGTCAGAAACGATAGTACGAGGTATCCCATGAAGCCGGACTATCTGATTGAAGTACAACTCAGCATAGTCAGTAGGACGATAGTCCACTCTCACGGGGATGAAATGAGCTGATTTGGTCAAACGGTCAACAATTACCCAGATAGAGTTATGATTTTTGACTGTGGGAGGAAGTCCGACAATGAAATCCATACTTATTTCTTCCCATTTCCAGCCTGGAATGGAAAGTGGCTGAAGCAACCCAGCTTTCATATGCACAGCTTTCACTCTGCAACAGGTGTCACATCTAGCAACATATGCAGCTATCTCTTTCCGCATCTTGGTCCACCAATAAAGTGGCTTCAAATCATAATACATCTTATTACTACCAGGATGGATGGACAACTTGGAAGAATGTGCTTCGGACAGGATCTGATCTCTAAGCTCTCGATCCTTAGGTACCACTAACCTATCCTTGAACCACAGCACACCCTCGTCATCTAACCTGAAATGCTTAGTTTCTTCCTCTTTCATCTTCCGTTTTATGTGAAATATACCCGGATCAGTCTTTTGGAGCTCGATGATTCTATTTCTGAGAGTACCACTGACAGTGATGTTGTACAAGACTGCCGGATGTAACAGGCGGGATCGGTGAAAATCAGTTTCAACTAAGGAATGGCAATGAGACTTACGGCTCAAAGCGTCCGCAACCACGTTTGCCTTGCCTGGGTGATAGTGCACTTGAAGATTATAATCTTTAATCAACTCGAGCCATCTTCTCTGACGCATATTTAGCTCAGGTTGGGTGAAGATATATTTGAGGCTTTTGTGGTCGGTATAGATATTGCAGACATTGCCCAGCAGATAATGCCGCCATACCTTCAAAGCATGAACAACTGCGGCCAGTTCTAAGTCATGCGTCGGATAATTCACCTCATGCTTCCGAAGTTGCCGTGAAGTATATGCAATTACTCGGCCTTCCTGCATCAGAACACCTCCCAAACCTATGCCTGAGGCATCACAGTAAACATCAAAAGGTTTCTCGATATCCGGTTGTGCCAAAACTGGAGCCGAGGTTAGGATGGTTCGCAGTTGGTGAAAAGCCGCATCACACTCAGGAGTCCAGACAAACCTGGTGTCTTTTTGCAGCAACCGAGTCATGGGTTTGGCTATTTTTGAGAAATCCGGGATGAAGCGACGATAATAGCCAGCCAACCCAAGAAAACTCCGGACCTCATGAACCGAAGTAGGAGCCTTCCAATTCAATACTTCTTCTACCTTGGTGGGATCCACCATAATACCTCCATCGGACAATACATGCCCAAGAAAAGGTACTTCCCGAAGCCAGAATTCACATTTACTGAACTTCGCATACAGTTTATGCTCACGCAATCTGCTGAGGACAATACACAAGTGTTCCGCGTGGTCTTCCTCATTTTCAGAATACACTAAGATGTCATCAATGAACACCACCACAAACTTGTCCAACTCGGGCATAAACACCGAATTCATCAAGCACATGAAGTGCGCTGGGGCATTAGTCAGACCGAAGGACATAACAAGATACTCATAAAGGCCGTATCTCGTCGAGAAGGCTGTTTTTGGAACATCTTCAGGACGGATTTTAATCTGATGGTACCCAGACCTTAGATCAATCTTGGAAAAGACTTTAGCTTTGGACAATTGATCGAACAAGATGTCGATACGCGGTAGAGGATACTTATTCTTGACAGTGACTGCATTCAGAGGCCTATAGTCCACGCACATCCGCAAGGTTTGATCCTTCTTCTTTACAAAGATAGCAGGGCAACCCCACCGAGATGAGCTAGGACGGATCAACCCCTTCTTCAAAAGTTCATTCAATTGTACCTTAAGCTCAGCTAACTCATTTGGAGGCATTCTATAGGGTCTCCTAGAGATGGGTGCGGTACCCGGCAGCAACTCGATTTTAAATTCCACATCCTGATCCGGAGGGAGTCCCGGCAATTCATCGGGGAAGACGTCCGGAAACTCCTTTACTACGGGAATTTCAGCCAACGCCTTTGCTTGCACAGCATGAATTTCCCCCGACAATTCAACTTTTCTGGGTAGTTGAACTAGAAAACCCTTTTGATCGGTAGGATCTCTGAGCATAACTACCCGAGCAGATGTGTCAATGAGTACCCCATTCTGACTCATCCAATTCATTCCCAAGATAACATCTATGTCTAACCCCGGTAACACCAATAGAGCAAGCGAATAACTTCGCCCTTCTATCTCAAACTTAAGGTTCCCCACTACTTTGTTTGTGGAAATATTCCCACTTGCAGCACTAATACAATAACCCACACCTTCAACAGTATGCAACTTGTGTGCAAATTTGGATGCAAACTTAGGACTGATAAAGGAATGCGAAGCACCTGAATCAAAAAGTACCACTGCGGGATGTTGGTCAACTAGGAACTTACCAGCCGTGACCACCTCACCAGATGGAATTTCTTCAATGCTGTTATAATGAACGTGTCCCTGACGACCACCTTGATTGACATTTTTCTTAGGGTACGGACAGTTCCGGGCCCAATGGCCTGGCTTGTTGCAATTCCAGCAAGGCATATTGCTAGGAGGAACACTAGAACTACTCTGACCAGAAGTCCCCTTTGGCAGAGCGACAGTATATGCCTTACGGAACCCAGTTTTTGCAGCAGGCTTTTTCTGTGGCGGACGGAACCTTGTATTCTGAGCAGGCGGGCGTGGAGAAGACCTTGGTGCAGCTGAGGACCTTGACTGAGAAGCACTTGCCTCGAGGGCCCTTTTACGGCTCTTAGAAGCAGAATAAATAGCATTGTTGTTCTCCTGTGTCAAAGCATCGCTGATGAAATCATTGAAAGTGGTACACTTGCTAGTGCCCATAGTCTTCATTAGCTTTGGGCCGAGGCCCCTTTTGAAACTAGCAATCTTCTTTGCATCAGTGTCCACAAACTCTGTGGCATACCTTGCCAGGTTGTTGAAGGACTGCAAGTATTCAGTCAAGCTTTTGTTTCCCTGGGACAGCCTCATAAACTCCGTGTGCTTGATTGCCATAAGACCGGGAGGGATATAATTCCCCCGGAATGCCGCCTTAAACTGATCCCAAGCAATCGGGACATTGGCAGGCAGCGTGGAACGATAGTGGCTCCACCAGATGCCTGCTGGACCATGCAACTGATGGGAAGCATACTCCGTTTTCAGCTCATCAGTTAGGCGTAGCAGACGAAACTTTTGTTCAATGGTATTCAACCACTCATCAGCCTGCAGGGGTTCTTCCGCTTCCTTAAAAAGCGGGGGCTTTGTATCCAGGAAGTCCTTGAAATCGCTGTACTGGTTTGGCTCTGGGCCCTGACGACCATGCCGAGCCTCTCGATTAGCCAGTTGGCGCATGGCGTCGGCCAACATACGCTGCCCCTCAACCACTGATTGCATTAACTCTGCCGGAGTAGGTGGTGGTGGAGGGGGCGGCTGGTCCTCCTCCTCATTTCCATGACCCCGACGTAGATTGTACGACATCTGCAAAATGCATAGCCAATGAGCACTGACGATGTGGGAAATTTGTAGATGAATTATTGCGAAATGTCAAACTGTCTTCAAGAATAGAATTCTCAATAATAATTAAGGCACAATAATTCATCACAACCGCACAATCCATTCAAGCGCATCAATTGTCGAACTCGTACTTGGTAATCCATCAAGACGTTCTTCGATAAAGGCTCACTCACAGGGAGCACAACGGTTATCGGATCGTTTACGTTGCTATCTACGTGATTTTGACCTTTTGCCCGGTACTTGGATTTGATCTCAAGATTGTTAGTGACTGTGAAAGGCTACTTCAAACTGACCGCAAAGAGACTTCTCAATGGAGAGTTCTATGTTGGATCAGGACTAGCCACCTCGATACCTGCGCGTGCCAAGCAGCACAACCTTATGTCGCGCGCCATAGGAGGTCCTCGGTTTCGTCGCGGCACCGAAGGGTGCTAATCGTGACACCATCACCGAACACAACACAATAAGACATCCCATTGCGATCGAAATTAACAGGTTCAAACTACATTTAGGAAACATACGGTTCAGCCTTACATCCCAGAGTCAAGTTATTACAAGGCCTCACTCCTTCACAGGGAGGGCACAAAAGACGATCCTAGCATTAAAAGTACGTGATGACTACTCTAAACATCATCCTCCGAGTCCGTGTCAAGGATCTCCCCGCCGTCCTCATCACTGACAGGCTCTAACTCTTCGTCTTCTTCTTCTTCTGGCTCTTCCCCTGGTGCTTCTGCAGGTGGAGCATCTTGTGGTCCATCGACCTCCACTTCATCATCATCCTCTGCCATGAAGATTCCGGAACCCATCTCCTCATCTACATTGTTGTTCCTAGGTAGCAGAGGATTAAGCTGGTTGTTCAGGCGGTGCACTTCTTCATGAAGGTTGTCATTGTATTCTTCAGCATTCTCTAACTGTTGTTCGAGCTCAAACTGACGAGCTCTCAGAACGTTCTCCTCGTGCCAGGCTTCATCCCTCTGTTCCATCACACGGACCAACATACGCTAACAGTTGCGATTTGCCACTGTCAACCTCTGGACTGCAAGTGTTTCTTGATCTCGATCATGAATCACTTGCTCCAGTTGTTGCCGTGCTGCATCCCTAGCAGCAGTCACCTCTGCCAGCTCAGCCCGCAACCGTTCCACCTCGGAGGGCTCAGGACGGGGCTCGCGTGGAGCTAACTGGTGGCGAGGGACCCTTCCACCAGTTGACTTACGGGCTGTCATCCTGGTGCGTGCCATCTGTATCAACAAGATGTGACTTAAAGTGAGAATCATTTAGGGGATACGAAATTTAATTTAGTCGGGACTATTGAAATTTTTAAGGAGGGAGCGAATGACATGTATGATATAATTAAACATGATGCATGCACGTTCCGTACGTCCTCTCACCTTAGTAGAAAACTAAAGTGCTAACGCTAAGCGGTGGCATACATACGTTCTCTCATATAAGCGAAACTATCGGTCTACACGTTACGTTGTTAGTGTACCTGCAGAAAAATTCCATTGCAGCCCAACAATTCCCAAAATAACATACAAGGAAGCAGTAGGCTAAATACTTTCCATATACACATCCCCGGATGTATATATTTCAGTATCAAAGCTACCCGATTGATAGATGCCCACAATTAAGTGCTTTTACATAGTCACATGGTTTAAACATGTAAATATGCAATTCACCAAAACTACTCTCCCCTAGACCGCCAGTTGGACGATCATGCTCTCACAACTCACACTTACCAGAGCGTCGAGGTAATTGATCCATACATTACCACCCAAGTGGATGGCATCCATACAATATCACGCCGTATGGACGACGAAACAAAAACAAACAAGGCCCCCAAGTTAGTCTTTATAATAAGCCACCTAAGAGTCCTTATTTGGGCTAAGGGATGTGATCACTGGCATACTTATAAAATACTTTTTAAAGTTTAACCCTTTTTGCAAACAAATACTTTTGTTTTTAATTACTCGTAAGATGTGCTTAATGTTGAATTATGCTCCGGTACCAGCTGTAACAGAACCGACCAAATTATAAGAGCACAAGTACGAAAACAAGCACCGAAGCGCTCAAATTTTCAAACTTGAGCCCATATAATCCCGGTAGTCAATTGAAATCACGAAGGATTTCAAACCAAACTGCTTACAACCAGGATCGCATCATTCAACATACACATCATACGTTACATTTCACAAGTAGTTCCGAAATAAGTTAACACCACGGAGTAGCAATTATTACAAACCGAGTTTGAAAGTAGCGGAAGCATAACACACACTTTAGTTACTTAAATACTGCCAGTTTGGATGATCGACATCCCGCAAAAGCACGAGGAAAGTACATAAAGATGATCACGCCCGTGTGATCTAGTCATCATCACCCGCGGGGTGGAGACATGTCTTGCAGAAGCCCTGGTAAAGCATGTCATCTGCAACAGGAGGGAATAAACCCTGAGTACTGGAATGTACTCAGCTAGACTT
This sequence comes from Saccharum spontaneum, assembly GCA_022457205.1. NCBI lineage: Eukaryota > Viridiplantae > Streptophyta > Magnoliopsida > Poales > Poaceae > Saccharum > Saccharum spontaneum. The sequence continues at coordinate 41,701,535 of CM039595.1, read as the reverse complement.
ACCCGTCATAAACCAGAAATAAAAGAGACACCAAGGATTATGCAAGGCTTACACAAGAGGCTAGCTGACACCACATTTTGCATAAAGGCATAAGTAGTTGAAACTCTTATAACCTGTACTAGCAGTTATTTTTAGCATTTACCTGTCATCTATCTTAGCACCTGTACTAAACATGCACTTGATTATCATCAAAAAATTATTCATATTATTCCATAGCAGGTATAAATTGTGGCAACATTGTATCATTCACTTAACCATCTGTTTAATTAATGAGATCTACGTTGCCGCTGCTCAAGTCAAGTGCTCACTAACCGGGAGCGACGGCGATTCGAATCGAATTCCTATCCAGCTGGAGGGGTATTTCTAACACTCACCGCGCAGGCCCCTGCCAGGGTCGCACAAGCCACCTTTCGTATGATTCAGGAATCGCGGGTCCGAATGATGTCGCAACCCCAAGGGCGACACTCTGCCAGGTGATAGGGACTCTAACCCCCCCTTGGTCTCACGCCAATGTCCCCAAGCACATCCTTTCTCTCCTCCAAGAAGCAACCTACCATTCGATTCCCGGCCTGAATCACATTACTCGGCTTCGCGGTCGGAACGACTTATCCGGCCAACTAAGTGTTAGACTGCGTTCAACATGACTCAAGGACGTACAGCGAATCAGTCCTTAAACGACTCAGACGGGCATGGCTCCACACCCAAGACGTGAAGTGTCTTGCAGCTGTACCATCGAACTCCCGCCCGGTCTCAATTTCATTTTAAAGCATGGTTCCATCACGATAGCCATAAGCCACTCGCGACCCAGTCCTATCTCTCGCGGATGACCGGAAATCACCCGACTTCTACCGTTCTAAGCAGGGCTAAGCATTGACACGTGCCTACACCTAATATAGGATTAGGGCATAGTATCTGGACAAGGACAGGTGTAATGCAACAGTTGTTTTCATACAACTCCTACTACTTAATGCAGTAAACAATTAAAAGTACTCAAGATATCTTTATAAATTGATGGGTTCAGCATGCACCGGGGCTTGCCTTTAAGGAAGGTGGAAGGCCTGTGATCTGGACACTCCGGAAGGTCTTCTTCGGAGGCTTCTTCGCCGATTGGCTCGGTCTGCTCCTCTGGTTGACTCAGTACTTCCTCTGGGATTGTTTGCTCGAACTCGAGGAGCGTTACCCCCTCCGGTACACCTATTGCATGAGTGCATAATAAATTTCATGAATGCATAATGAAAGATGCAATATGCTCGGAATGAAATGCATTACAACAATTTAACGCTCTATTCAAATCACTTCAAAAGAGTAGGTGCAAATTTCCTCTCCGATAGAGAAATACTCACCTAATCTACTTAACCTAAGATAAAGTTGCTCATCCTCAGTTAAGGCCCTAACACCTAACAATTACAAAAGTAGCTTGTCATAGGATATCACACCATCTCAATCAGCAAAGCATCACAATAGAGCATACTGGACAGCAGCTACTTGTTTTTATCACAACTGGAGATTTATAATTCCAAAAGATATGATCTAGGACAATCTGGAAAGCCTAAGAAATACTCTACAATTCATTTTCAGACCTCAACCCCAAACTCATAAGTTTTCCACGTCAAACTTCACAAGTTCCAGAATCTGTCCTCTCAAAACAGAGAGTAGCAGATTCTGAACTGCCACTTAAAACAACAGTAACTCTCAAACTACAAAGCCAAATGCTCCCAAATTTTGACACAAGCTAGTTCATCAAGTTTACTGTGACTTTGGTATTTACAAGTTTTCCAGCAACCAATTTTATCAAAGGTCAAACTTAGAAATACTTCCAGCTGTCCAGAAAACCTAAAATTACAAAGGTTAAATATTTGTTGATATGACCAATGTCTCCTAAAACCAAACTAATGTTACTATCAGTTCCCATTAGGTATAAAAACACCAGAAAGTAAGGTGGAACCAACTAGAATATTTATTTAACCCCATTTCTTAATTTACTTAATTATTTAGGTGGAATTTTAAACATATATATAAACTGCTCCTAAAATTCTACAAAAATTACAGGGGACTCTCTGACCTCAAAATAGACCACAGTAAAAATTTGAACAAGTTTTATTCACAGAAACTCCCTATACAAAATTCACAAGCCCAAAAGGCTGATTTTTGCATAATTCATAAATCACATTGAAAAGTATCAAACAACAGATTTCATATTTTTCTTAGACACTCTAGGGTACCAAGACAGTCTCCAAAAAGTTACAAGAACATTGCACATGTAGAAAAATTATAAAAATTCCTTCAATTATTTCCTAGAATAAAATGATAGCCTTATAACTTGAAAATTACTTAAGCACTGATGCCCAATTTTTTTACCAGGGCTAGGGCTAGCATAGGTTAACCTACCCACCAAATTTCATGATTTATGGAACACTACAGCTCAAGTTATAAATTAAGCAAATTTGCATGCATTCCAAAACACATTTAAAGGATCTAATAAATTCTTACAGAATTTAAACATCTCATGCCAGATCCATATTTTTCTAAAATACTACACATCCAGTAGATTCTAACAAAATTTATCTTATGATTTTTGGATCACTAAAACCCTAGATTCCTATTTTTCCAACTAGTACAAAAATCAGTGTCAAAATAATAAAAATCATTTTCACTTCGGACGACTGGGCCGGCCCGGAAACAAAATTCGGCCCACAACGCCCACACCCGCGCGCTCGGCCCGCTCAGCGCTCCCGCCCGCGCGCGACGCTGACGGGTGGACCCCCGCGGTCAGCGACCGTAGGCAGGGGAGCCGGCGTCCCGCGAGCTCCGGTGAGCTCGGGCTCGCCAGAGAAGGGCTCGCGCGGCCAACCGAACACGGTCTCGTGCTCTCCGTCACCCGGCGCACTGATTGGCACCCGTAGGATGGATGGGGATGGGGTGGAGAGGGCCTGCCACCGTGCGTGGCGGCCGGTGACATCCGGTGGCGGCGCACCGTCGCCGGTGAAGAAGCATGGTGCGGTTTGGGCTCGGTACGAGCTTCACCGAGGCAAGGCGGTTCCGTTTTGCGAGTAAGGGGAGATGGAGACGGACCCGAAGCACCCCGACCACGGTGAGGTTCCATGGCGGGCTCCGGTGACCCCTCGGAGGCGGAGAAGAAGGCAATGCAGCTCACCTTGATTCAAATCGCGAGGTTCGGTAGGTCCAGGGGGTGGAGGGTGTCGAGGCGGAGGAAATGGCGAGCTCAGGCGGCCGGTGGTGCGGCGTAGCTCACGCTCGAGCTCGCCGGAGGAAAGGGGAATGGCGGCTCGGTTTTTCCCCTTTGCAGACGAGAGAGGGAAGGAGGAGGAGGGAATGGATGGGTGAGGTCGGAGCGACAGCAGAGGTGCCCTTCATGCGCTCGGCAGCTGGCCAAGGCGCCAGGTCGCGCGCGGCGCGTGGAGGACACACGGCGGCGTTCTCCTGCCCGGGCGCCACGACGCGCGGTGTCACCTGACTGAAACCGGCTGAAGGTCCGCGATGGTCGACTGACAGGAGGACTTTAGCGCTAATTATCTTCTAAACTAGTTCGTTTCAGTGGAAGCTCAAAGTATCAAACTTGTAGACCTATATAAGCTTTACAATCTTGTAATAGACCTCCAGAGCTGATTCGGTTTGGTTAGTGATCTAGAGGGTCATTAAGTAGTGTTCAGTGAAACTGAAACCGAGTTTCAGTTAAAGATGCCGACTGACAGGTCATTTTCATGACACAATATCTCTTGAACCCTTGAGAACCAGGCTTGGGTACTGTTGGCAAAGTTGGAGTGCTACATGTGATCTACAAGTTTGTCAATATGAGTGAAGACTGGTTTGGCTTGGTTTGCAAACTACAAGCTCCTAAAGTAGGCACCAGTGAAACTGTAGGGTCAGATTCCAGACTTAGAAAAATTCTAAGTCCTGGAGTTACACCACTAGCTGACTTGTGGGCCACTTTTGAGCATGTTGTGGTCATTTTCATGAGATGGTCATATTGAGACTTTTGTTCCCCATGAATTTCTTTACAACTTTGCTTAAGGGTGCTCTTCCATGCAAGGTGTCTAAATTAGACTTTCTAATTGGTCAAACTAGAGCCTTCTAGGGTCAAATGGGGGTCAAACTTGTCTTGAAGGGCAATTTTGTAATTTTGGTCAACATGAACCTTGATCCAAATGTTACCCTAAGTATAGCTAAGGTGTGGTAGGTCATGATTGACTACCTTACCTTTTTGTTACACCAACCCTCAAGTATTTTATGGAATCAATCAAACAAACCCTAAACAAACAGATGAATTGCATTACATGAAATACTAAACATGGATTATGCATGTCATGCTCATGCAAATGCAATGCAATTAAGGACTAAACATTTGAGGTGTTACATAGCATATCATAGTTAGTGCAAGTACACTTGGCAATCATTGCGAGAAAGGACTACGCCCATGCATAGTGATATTATCAAGGAAGATGAGAAACATAGCAATCACTCCCCCGTAATAATGTTGCTCTGCCTGCCTTACACACAGGAGGGGGACTATATAAGAACCAACGAAGCTATCACCATCGCGGACCACCCCACGATCCGGCATATAAGGTGCAATCACAGATAAATATGGTCTAAGCACCACGCCTACACAATATTTATCATTTACCCATGGATCCGATGGATAAACGCTATATGATCCTAAACATGTATATAATTCCAATCTAACTAAGCCAAGCATATAACTACGATAAACTAAGAACAATATAATTGCAAACATAAACAAGTAGAGCATAGTCAAAATCAATATATTGAAATAAAACAAAGTTGTATTCATAATATTGGAGAACAAAGATGAACAATGAAGAACAATAAAGGAATTACCAAGAATCCTCTTGACAGATCCGGAAACCAATCGAAGATTGACTCCTTCTAGTTCTAATCCTATGTAGCTATGCTATACTAGAGATCTAGTTGATGTGGTGGCTCTAGGGCTTGATCAGAGACTCTCCTCCTGAGATTAGGGTTTGAAGAATTGAGAATGAGGGAGTGCCTCCTCCAGGGGCCAGGGGTCCTGCTTATATAGCCCCCTCAAGTGAATGTGGGCCGTCGGATCAAACCAACATTAATCGCACGGTTTTCCTTGATCCCTTAGGTCGGTGGAGCATAATCCGCGAGACGGAGCCTGATTGGCTCTCATGCCAGGGCGGCCGCCCTAGGGGGCAGGGCGGGCGCCCTGCCTCCAGGCCCGTTCGGCCTCCCGTTCGATCTCGTGGCTTCTGGAGTCTTCTAGATGATAGAAAATCGGTGAACACGTTATTATCTCTATGTAAACCCGACGTGTGGGCCTTTCCTCCGTATTTTCTGATAACCCCCTGTAGAAACAGACAAACACCAAAACTCGTGGAATTCTGTCAGATAAAACCCTAAGTCTAGGTGTTGGTTGCATTTGGATCCTTTTCTTTATTTATTTGATAACTATATTTGGTACTTAAGGACCGTCAACAAACTCCCCCAAGCTTACCTCTTGCTTGTCCCTGAGCAAGGATAGACTCATTATGGATCAAAAGTTGCTGCAACGCCTTTGAACGTTGACGGTACATATGCTTTCAAATAAGGTCTCATCCCTGAGTTAGAGTAAACTGTCAAGACTTAAAACTTACTCATTTTACCTTTCACCATGGGGCTTGCAACCGTCACCTGCATCTTGAGTGGTTAAAAGATAGAACGGTCTAGTCAAATGCCATGTCTCTTATTCTTGATCAGCTATAGCTCTGGAGTTTTTGCAGATTTTTCAAATAAAACTCAGAGATTCCTTGTATGACTTTCTCAGATCTCTCTTTTGTGGTATTTCTGGATCCTTACCAAGGCAGTAATGGTATATGCCTTCTCTCTCAAAGTATGTAGTATTTATGGTATAAGGCGTAGTGACATTGCCTTCTCTCTCACCCTACTCTAATAAGGCTTTGATATATGGAGCTCATAGGTGGGAGATACAGTATACATACTCATAGAACATTTATTGCATAGTCAAACCATGGATACAGAGAAACAAGTCAATAAGTCAAATCAAGATGTGCATGTGTGGTGAATGAGTGGTGTATGGTGATAACAAAAGTCTAATGCTCTTTTTGAGGGAATACATACCTTTCTTGCTTTTTAAAACTTTTGAGGGGAATGAGATGCTCTATTTATTTTTTTTTTCTCTCAGGTGGGTATCTTGTACCCCTAATTCTACTGTCGGACACTTGTCCATTTTTACCTCTCGTCTCACTTTTTCTTTCTTCGAGGTTCCGAGCACTTGCTCCTTTTTATTTCCTCGTATTTTTATATATATTTTTAGAGCAATCTCCCTCTTTTGAAAATATAGCAAGTGGTAGTAGAAATGACTTGAGCATTAACTTCACAGGGAATAATAGGAATGAGATAATGTTTTTGGCTATTCTCTCCCGGGTCAGGAGTAGAATAATTTTGGGTGAATCTGGAGATGGAAATGAGTGGATATATGTGGATGCGTACTTCTAGAGTAGAAGCAGCATGTATGAGTGAACGTGCAAGTGAATCTTGATTTTAACCACATGACAAGTTCCTAAGGGTCTACACAGCTCGACCACACTCAATGCCCATAAGCAGTAAGTAGTAAAAGTGCGGCTCTTAATCTAACAAGCATGTATATATGGCTGTGGTAGGAATTTAAACTCTCATCATACAGGAACTCATCATGCAACATTTTAAAGATTTTTAAAGATAAAATTCTCCAGAATTCTAGCATCTCTAGGAACAGATAAACAGCAGCTCAACCTTCCCATATCATATCCACTAACAACTTAGACTTCAGATCAAGTTCTCTTCCCACTAGTTCAGGTTTAGAGCCAGTTTTAAATTATAACAGTTATGTCTAAACTAGAGAGAGAACAAATTTGAAAATTAGGCAGAGCAACTATTCATCATATCCATGCTAGAGTTTTATTTTCAAGATTCAGTTTAACATAGCTACTTTATTTATTTATTAAACTAAGCAAATATATATAAACACAAAATATTTATTTGGGTTTTCATGATTATGCATCTTTTTATTTTAATAAAGCATAGGTATAAATGTAGATAAAAATACTTATCGGGATAAATGGGGGTGCTCTCCCCCAAGCTGGATCTTGACGTAATTTCTTCTGATGTAGCTAGCAGGTGTAGAGGTGTATTTGAATGTCGGCAGCACCCTGACAACGATTAGGATGTCCTCCATCTGCTAGTCTTCCTGAATTCTGTGGAGCTCAAATAGACAACAAAGCTTCGTGGAACTTGATTAAGCGTTAGCATAAATATCTAGCCTTTATCATGTTTGAGCTTCCTTGATAAATGTCACTCTCTATTTTTATTTTCATTTTTATAGAACAGAAAAAATATATTATTATTTTTTTATGCCACCACAGTGAATGTACTTATGGGTTTTATGCCACTCGCATACTCACATGGGGCTTACTGTTTTCAACATTTTTTTTAGACAGAACGAACATGATTAACTGAGCAATAATTAAAGGGAAAATGATAACTACCAAGTTTACCTCTTGGCACGGCGTTCGGTGTTTTTAAGTCCTCCGAACAGGACTTCTTTTCTTCTTAGTTGTCCTGGGATTTGGGTGGCGTAGACGGTGGTTCCGGCAGCGCCTCCTCTTCTTGTGTAACTGTCTTCACTTTCCATACCCGACTTGGTGCTTCGGTCTCCTGTTGTGTATCCTCGGGCCTTATGACCTCTCCTTCATAGTCTGCCCATACGTCCTTGATGGTTTGCCTCCTTTGGTTACGGTTACGTCGCCTTCTTCTTGTCCTGACCTGCTTAGAATCTTCAACTATATAGTTAGGGTCATTAAAGTAGCGGCGTACCTTCTCAGAGGGGAAATGCATATGGACTTCTCCGGTTCCAATGTAGATGATTGCTTTGACGGTGCCTAGGAACGGTCTTCCTAGGATGATGGGTGGATCGTACTCGTCGTCTCCCATGTCAATGACCTAAAAGTCTGTATGGACAAAATGATCGTTAATTTTAACAGGGACATCGGTTACTATACCTTCGACCTTTCGGGATGTCCGATCTGCCATCTGGAGCTGAGTGTATGTTGGTTTTAAGGGCATGGTTCCGTACAAGAGCTGATAGGTGACTGTGGCCATTATGTTGACGCCTGATCCAGTGTCGCAGAGCGGCTTCTGAAAGGAGTATCCATTGATTGAGCACTCAATGCTTGGCATACCTGGGTCGTCCTTCTTGATTAGGAACGGCGACTTGAGTCGACCATCTTGACCTCCTTGAACTGCAGTGACCATCTTAGCTGATTCGGTCCATCCTTGGTTGTTCTTGTTCTGCTTGTTCCTCCTGTTGGTCCTCTTCCTTGGTTCATGTTGGGGTTGCTCTGGGATTTGTGTAATCTTGTTCTTGAAGGAAAACGTCTCCTTCCTCCCCTTGATGTTGAAGTTGATCTTCGCAGCGCTGGCGTAGATGACAGCTCCCGAGGTGTTCAGGAATGGCCTTCCCAGAATAACTGGTGACCTCTCATCGGACCCGGTCTCTATCACCACGAAGTCAGCTGGAGCATACGAGGTACCAACTCGGACACACATGTTCTTTAATATTCCTTTAGGAAAGCTTAGTGTCCGATCTGCAAGCTGCAAACACATAGTTGTTTCTGATAAAGGATATGTAAAGAATTTTTCATAGAGTACCCTGGGCATAATGTTGACGCTGGAGCCAAAGTCGCAGAGTGCTTCTGGGAAGTCCACCATGCCGATGGAGATCGGGATGACGGGGCGTCCTGGATCGCCTCTCTTGACTGGCAGAAGGTCATTATGTACTCCGACAGCGGGATTACTCCAATAGTTACCTGCATCAAACATGTCTACAAGATTTGCAGATTCTAATCCTTCCGGTTGTGATGGTATACCGGGGTTAGTAGCAGGAACAGCAGCAGCTATTTGATTTAACTGAGATTCAATCATTTTATTAAAGCTAATTTGATTTTTGATGGCAGTAGAGAAATTATCCATTCTATTATTTATGTTTTCTAGTATTTTATCATTGGATGCCAATTTCTTAGACAAGTTATCCATTAGCTTTCCTTGATTAGACACTAACTCTCTCAGGGGTGGAAAATTATTATTGTTGTTGTAAGAGTTATTACCTTGATAATTACCGGAGTAGTTAGGCCTCTGTTGATTCCAACCTTGATTTTGTTGAGGACGGTTGTAGTTGTTGTTGTTGTTGATGTACCTTGCATCCTCAAGCATCTCAGGGCGGTGATTGCCTGAGTGTCCAGTATCTCCACATTCCTCACAAGTCATGTGAGAGTCGTAGACGTTCATGACTTCTCTTTTGTCTTCAGCTTTGTCATCGAGCTTTTTCATGAGTAGGTCTAACTTTGCAGACAGCATGTCTACCTCCTTGAGCTGGTGCATACCTCCACCCTTCTTGCGTGTTTGAGTCCTCTCTTCGTTCCAACCTTGGTTGGACGCCATCTTCTCCACAAGGGTTGTAGCTTGTGGTATAGTGAGTGATAGAAATGCGCCTCCAGCTGCAGCATCCATGGTCTCACGAGCACTAGTGATGAGCCCATGATAGAAAGTCTGCATAAGTAGCCAGCTTTCCATTCCATGATGGGGACATTCTAGGATGTAATCTTGAAAGCGCTCCCATGCTTCTGGAACGGATTCATCATGTTGTTGCTGAAAACTTGTAATCTTCCCACGGAGAGCATTGGTCTTGCCCATGGGAAAGAACTTAGCCAGAAAGTTCGTAGAGCAGAGTGCCCACGTAGTGTTCTTATCCTTCGTCGCGTAGAACCACTGCTTCGCTCTCCCCAATAGTGAGAATGGGAAAAGGCGAAGTAGTATGGCGTCTCTGGGAACATCTAATAAAGTGAATGTGCTGCAAATCTCCAGGAAGTGTTGGAGATGAGCACTTGCATCTTCGTGCGGCTTCCCACAAAACTGGTTGGCTTGTACCATGTTGATGAGCCCTGGCTTGAGCTCAAAGTTCTTGTCGATGTCCGCGGCAGGTCCAGTGCGGATGTTGTCCGTAGTGGGAGCTGAGAACTCGCGGATCGTCTTGTTCGCCATGGCTGCGAACTCTGTTGACAAATTCCGGATGAAACTTCGGCAGTCTTCTAGATTGGATGAAGTGTTGCGTCGAAGTGTTGACTTCTTGAGCTTGGCTCTTACCCCTCTGATTAATGCTTCGGGGTTGTCAACAAAATTTTCTGGAAGATGTCCTCTATTCATACATCACCCTGTAAAACAATAAGAATGGAAAAAATACAGGGGTAAATCTGTATGGGAGAATTGATGATCTCAATCACTTAATGATGCGAATGATGACTCAAATTCCGTATTCATTCTCCAGCAACGGCGCAAAAAATGCTTGTTGGGCATTCTTAACGTCATTACCAAAAGTAGACTTAGTTTTCTAATTCTGATAACGGCGCCAAAAATGCCGAACCTATCCCTCATGCCACTTAAGCCAAGTTGTCATCCCCAGCATGACATGAGAGACGTGGTATTGAAATATGCAACTGCTCTTCTAAATAAATAATAAATAAGATCTGCAAGCGCACAGATTAATACCGATGTAGCATTTTAACCGGGAAGTATTCCAGGTATCGTTATTTATATTTTTTACCACTGGGAAGGGATTACTAACATCAATGTTGATTATGGAATGGAATATAGGAATGAGTATCAATCATTGCATGTATAAGTGAGAGCATTCATCTATCTCTTGCATACAGGGGTAAGTGTCACATAAAATATGGATAAAGTATGAATGGTGACAAAGATAATTAATCTGATCAGCTAGCCACATATAATAATGATAAGCACCTCAACAGATATTCTAGCAAGTCATAGTTAGTGCAAGTACACTTGGCAATCATTGCGAGAAAGGACTACGCCCATGCATAGTGATATTATCAAGGAAGATGAGAAACATAGCAATCACTCCCCCTTAATAATGTTGCTCTGCCAGCCTTACACACGGGAGGGGGACTATATAAGAACCAACGAAGCTGTCACCATCGCGGGCCACCCCACGATCCGGCATATAAGGTGCAATCGCAGATAAATATGGTCTAAGCACCACGCCTACACAATATTTATCATTTACCCATGGATCCGATGGATAAACGCTATACGATCCTAAACATGTATATAATTCCAATCTAACTAAGCCAAGCATATAACTACGATAAACTAAGAACAATATAATTGCAAACATAAACAAGTAGAGCATAGTCATAATCAATATATTGAAATAGAACAAAGTTGTATTCATAATATTGAAGAACAAAGATGAACAATGAAGAACAGTAAAGGAATTACCAAGAATCCTCTTGACAGATCCGGAAACCAATCGAAGATTGACTCCTTCTAGTTCTAATCCTATGAAGCTATGCTATACTAGAGATCTAGTTGATGTGGTGGCTCTAGGGCTTGATCAGAGACTCTCCTCCTGAGATTAGGGTTTGAAGAATTGAGAATGAGGGAGTGCCTCCTCCAGGGGCCAGGGGTCCTGCTTATATAGCCCCCTCAAGTGAACGTGGGCCGTCGGATCAAACCGACATTAATCGCACGGTTTTCCTTGATCCCTTAGGTCGGTGGAGCATAATCCGCGAGACGGAGCCTAATTGGCTCTCAGGCCAGGGCGGCCGCCCTAGGGGGCAGGGTGGGCGCCCTGCCTCCGGGCCCGTTCGTCCTCCCGTTCGATCTCGTGGCTTCTGGAGTCTTCTAGATGATAGAAAATCGGTGAACACGTTATTATCTCTATGTAAACCCGACGTGTGGGCCTTTCCTCCGTATTTTCTGATAACCCCCTGCAGAAATAGACAAACACCAAAACTCGTGGAATTCTGTCAGATAAAACCCTAAGTCTAGGTGTTGGTTGCATTTGGATCCTTTTCTTTATTTATTTGATAACTATATTTGGTACTTAAGGACCGTCAACACCCCTGCAGAAACAGATAAACAACAAAACTCGTGGAATTCTGTCAGATCAAACCCTAATTCTAGGTGTTGCTTGCATATAAGTCCTTTTCCTTATTTATTGGATAATTAAAATTGATACTTAAGAACTGTCAACACCGCGCCTGTTCCTGGGCCGGCCCAGTTTCGAATGAAATCTATTTCATTTATTTATTTTGTCACATATTTAGTTGATGTTTGGAAAATGTAGATCTAGGGTTTTACTTGCCCAAAAATTAGGAGATAAATTTTGTTAGGATCTACAGGATGTTTAGTATTTTTGAAAAATATAAATCTGGTATGTGATGTTTAGTTTTTGGGAGAATTAAATAGATCTTTCAAATGTGTTTTGAAATGAAGGCAAATTTGTTAAATGTATAACTTGAGCTGTAGTCTTCCAAAAATTGTGAAATTTGGTGGGTAGGCTATTTTGTACTTGCTTTAGCTCTGGTAAAAATTTGGGCAGTAGAGCTTAAGTACTTTTCAAGTTATAATGCTATCTTGTTATTTTAGGAACTACTTGAATGAATTTTAGTACTTTTTCTACATGTGCAATGTTCTTATCAATTTTTAGAGAATGTCTTGGTACCTTAGAGTGTCTAAGAAAAATATGAAATCTGTTGTTTGATACTTTTAAATATGATTTGTTAATTATACAAAAATCAGCCTTTTGGGCTTGTGAATTTTGTTTAGGGAGTTTCTGTGAATAATTTTGGTTCAAATTTGTACAGTAGTCTCTTTTTGGGTCAGAGAGTCCCCTGTAATTTTGGTAGAATTTTAGGAGCAGTTTACTTATATGATTAAAATTCCACTTAATTAATTTAGTAAATTAAGAAATGAGTATAAATAAATATTCTAGGTGGGCACACCTTACTTTCTGGTGTTTGTGTGACCCATGAGAACTTGTGGTAACATCAGTTTGGTCTTAAGGGATGTTTGCCACATAAATAAAAATTTAATCCTTGCAATTCTAGGATTTCTGGACAGCTGGTAGTATTTCTAGGTTTGACCTTTGATAAAGGTGGTTGCTGGAAAATTTGTAAATACCAAAGTTGTAGTAAACTTGATAAACTAGCTTGTGTCAAAATTTGGAGTATTTGGCCTAGTAGTTTGGGAGTTGTTGCTGTTTAAAGTGACAGTCCAGAATTGACTACTCTCTGTTTAGAGAGGACAGATTCTGGAACTTATGAAATTCGACATGGAAAACTTAGGAATTTAGGGTTGAGGTCTAAAAATGAATTGCAGTGCATTTCTTAAGCTTTCCAGATTGTCTTAGATCATATCTTTTGGAGTTGGGAATCTCCAGTTATGTTAGAAACAAGTAGCTGCTGTCCAGAATGCTTTACTGTGGTATTTTGGTGTTAGACGTGGTAACCTAAGTAATGCTACTCTTGTAATTTTTAGGTGTTAGGGCCTTAACCGAAGAGGAACAGCTATATCTTAGGTTGAGTAGATTAGGTGAGTACTTCTCTACCGGAGAGGAAATTTGCACCTAATATTTGAAGTGATTTGAATAGGGCTTTAAGAATGTTGTAATGCATTTCATTCCGAGCATACTGCATCTTTCATTATGCATCCATGAGATTTATTATGCACTCATGCAATAGGTGTTCCGGAGGGGGTAACGCTCCTCGAATTCAAGCAAGTGATTCCAGAGGAAGTCCAGAACTAGCCGAAGGAGCCAGCAAAACTAGTCGGCGAAGGAGACGCCGCTGAAGACTTGCCAGAGTGCCTTGACCACCGGCCTTCGACCTTTCTCAAAGGCAAGCCCCGGTGCATGCTGAACCCATCATTTTATAAATCTATCTTGAGTACTTTTAATTGTTTATTGCATTAAGTTATAGGAGTTATATGAAAACACTTGCTGCATTTTACCTGTCCTTGTCCAGATATCGTACTTAATCCAATACAAGGTTTAGGCACGTGTCAATGCTTAGCCCTGCTTAGTACGGTAGAAGTCGGGTGATTTCCGGTCATCCGCGAGATGTAGGAAGGAGTCACGAGTGGCTTTATGGCTTAGCCCTGCTTAGTACGGTAGAAGTCGGGTGATTTCCGGTCATCCGCGAGATGTAGGAAGGAGTCACGAGTGGCTTTATGGCTATCGTGGATGGAACCATGCTTTAAAATGAAATTGAGACCGGGCGGGAGTTCGATAGTACAGCCGCAAGACACTTCATGTCTTGGGTGTGGAGCTATGCCCGTCTGAGTCGTTTAAGGACCGATTCACTGTACGTCCTTGAGTCATGTTGAACGCAGTCTAACACTTAGTTGGCCGGATAAGTCGTTCCGACCGCGAAGTCGAGTAGTATGGTTCAGGCCGGGAATCGAATGGTAGGTTGCATCTTGGAGGAGAGAAAGGATGTGCTTGGGGACATTGGCGTGAGACCAAGGGGGGGTTAGAGTCCCTATCACCTGGCAGAGTGTCGCCCTTGGGGACGCGACATCATTCGGACCCGTGATTCCTGAACTGTACGAAAGATGACCTGAGCAGCCCTCGCCAGGCGTGACTCGGTGAGTGTTAGAAATACCCCTCCAGCTGGATAGGAATTCGATTCGAATCGCCGTCGCTCCCGGTTAGTGAGCACTTGACTTGAGCAGCGGCAACGTAGATCTCATTAATTGAACAGATGGTTAAGTGAATGATACATTGTTGCCACAATTTATACCTGCTATGGATAAAATGTTAATAATTGTTTGATGATACTCAAGTGTATGTGTAGTACAGGTGCTAAGATAGATGACAGGTAAATGCTAAAAATAACTGCTAGTACAGGTTATAAGAGTTTCAACTACTTATGCCTTTATGCAAAAATGTGGTGTCAGCTAGCCTCTTGTGTAAGCCGTGCATAATCCTTGGTGTCATTTTATTTCTGGTTTATGACGGGTAAGTCTAGCTGAGTACATTCCAGTACTCAGGGTTTATTCCCTCCTGTTGCAGATGATATGCTCTATCAAGGCTTCTGCAAAACTTGTCTCCACCCTGCGGGTGACGAAGACTAGATCACTAGGGCGTGATCATCTTTTATGTACTTTCCTCATGCTTTTGCGGGTTGTTGATCAACAAGACTGGCAGTAGTTAAACAACTGATGTGTGTTATGCTTCCGCTACTTTCTAAACCTGGTTTGTAATAATTGCGACT
>CM039595.1:41640318-41686319 GCA_022457205.1 Saccharum spontaneum | reverse complement strand
ACTCATCTCTTTGCTTGGTTGCACATCTTGAGTGAGGTTGAGTGAGATTCAAGTGCATTGCTTGAGAGTTGCATTCTAGAGGCACTTGATCTTCGAGTTGCTGCGGATTTCTTGTTACTCTTCCGTGTTTCCCGACACGGTAGACGGCTTGGAGCAGCGGAGGTGATTGAGCTCGCAATTGGAGATTGTTAGAGCCCTCACCAAGTGTTGTAAGGGGTTCTTGATCCTTCCCCGCGGGAGTTCACAAATTGGATACTCTAGTGAAGCTCGTGGCTTGGAGGATCCCCATCTTGTGTGCCGTTGTACGGCGCCCGCCGAGGGCTCGACTCTTGATAGTCGATTAGCTCGCGAACCGACAAGTGGGTGCATCGCCACAACGAGGAGTAGCTTGCCGGGAAGCAAGTGAACCTCGGTAAAAATCTTGTGTCATCTCTTTGCCGAGGATTTCTCTTGTGATTGATTCTTCGAGTGCATTACTTCACTACTTCGTTGGTATAAGAATCAAGTCACTTGCTCTTTACTTTCTTGTACTAGTCCTTGTGTAGTTTGCTCTGTGTAGCCTTTTTCACATAGGAGTAAGTAGCTTAGTGACTTAGTCTTATTGGTGTGTATTAGAGATCATAGCCTTGCTTCACTAGAATTGTATAGGTGGCTTGCATAGTATAGTTGAGCTAGTGCTAGAATTAGCTTAGCCATATTTTATACTAACGTGGTTGTTTAGTGAAGCTTGTAGAATTTTAATATAGGCTATTCACCCCCCCTCTAGCCATTTGGACCTTACAAGTGGTATCGGAGCCGAGGCACCGTTTATTTGAGGCTTAACAACCTACGGTGAAAAAGAAATGGCTCAATTAAGTTTGCACATCAACAACACCAAGAAGGCACCTCACTTTGATGGCACAAATTATGCATATTGGAAGGTTAAGATGACCGCACACCTCAAGTCAATCAATAGAGAAGTGTGGAAGGTCACCGAAACAAAATTTGAAGTTGCTAATCCGGAAGCACCTACACCGGTGGAGGAGAAGAAGCTTCAATGCAATGATATTGCCATTAGTGCTCTTCATGAGGCATTAGATGATAAGACATTTGAGCAAGTAAAGAACATAGAAGTTGCACATGATGCTTGGGCCAAGCTAGAAGAAACATTTGAGGGCACCGAAGGCACAAAGACCGCTAAAGCATATATCTTGCAAGAAAAATTTTCAAGCTTTAAGATGCAAGATGATGAGAGTGTACCGGAGATGTTTCATAGATTGCAAGTCATTGTCAATGAGCTCAAGGCACTTGGTGAGGAAGTCAAGGACAACCAATTCTCTATGAAGTTCTTGAGAAGCTTGCCCAAGAGGTTTGATACATTGATCACCGTGCTAGTGAGGACTACATTGAAGGATTCAACTCCTCAACAAATATTTCAAGAAGTAATGACCGATGATTCATATAGAGAAGATGATGAGAAGGATGAGTTGGTCAAGAAGAAGAAGAAGGAAAATGAGAAGAAGGATGATGAGAAGAAGAGGAGTGTGGCATTCAAAGCCACCACATCCAAGAGCAAATCCAAGATTGAATCATCAAGTGATGAAGACTCAAGCTCTTGCGATAGTGATGATATTGATGAGAAGATGGCTCTCTTTGTCAAGCAATTTGGCAAGTTCATGAAGAAGAAAGGCTTTCGTGCAAGAAGAAGAAATAACTCATCCAAGAAGAATGAGCATACCATGAGATGCTTTAGATGCCATAGCAAGGACCATCTCATTGCAAAGTGTCCTTATGATAGTGATGATGAAGATGCTATCAAGAAGGAAAGGAAGAAGCAAAAGAAGAAGCAAGAAAATAAGGAGAGCTCTCATAAGAAGAAGAATGATTCTCATGTTGCTACATGAGATAGTGATGATTCCTCAAGTGATGATGAGGATGACAACAAGAGCAAGAAGAAGGGACATGCTAGCATTGCTATTCAAGAGAAGGTCTCCCTCTTCGATACTCCATCGTGCTTCATGGCTAAGGCCGCTAAGGTATCATCCGATGATGAGAGTGATCATGATAGTGATAGTGATGAAGAAGAATTCACTAAAGATGAACTAATCACTATGCTAGAAGATTGCACTCAACATTTTAAAGAATCTAGAAAGGAGTGCAAGGGCTTGCTTAAGGAAAAGAAAAACCTTATGCAAGAACTTGATGAGCTTAGGGCATCTTATGAGAGTCTAAAGGTAGACCATAAGAAGCTTCAAAAGTCTCACACTAAGCTTGAAGAAGCTCATTCCTCTCTAGTTGAAAAATGTGAAAACATGGCAACTAATGTTGAGAAAGCTAAAACTTGCAACATAGGCATATCTTGTGATATAATTGATGAATCTTTTCATAAGCCTATTGTTGTTGCTACCACTAACCCTTCATATAGCGCATCTACATCATCCTCATCTAGTAGTGATGGTTTCACTTGTGACTCCACACTCATAGTTGAGAATGAAAATCTCAAGAAGGAGGTAAAAGAGCTCAATCACACCTTAGCTAAGGCTTATGATGGTGAGGACCGCTTGCTTATGTGCTTGGGTAGCCAAAGAGCTTCTCTCTACAAAGAGGGATTGGGCTATAACCCCAAGAAAGGCAAGGCCGCTTTTGCTCCCCACAAGACTTGTTTTGTGAAGAACAATGGTTGCTATTGCAAAAGTTGCAAGCAAGTTGGTCACATAGAGCAACATTGCATGAACAAGAAATCCAATGCTAATGTATCCTCAATTAAGTTTGAT
Source organism: Saccharum spontaneum (assembly GCA_022457205.1). Taxonomy (NCBI): domain Eukaryota; kingdom Viridiplantae; phylum Streptophyta; class Magnoliopsida; order Poales; family Poaceae; genus Saccharum; species Saccharum spontaneum. Next base: position 41,683,566 of record CM039595.1, on the reverse strand, counting down.
TCTTTCTATATACTTACCAAGGGTACAAATGGTGTTCATGCTAAGTTCATTGGTGCACCATGGATGGGCTCAAAGAAGAAAGTCATTTGGGTACCAAAGAGCTTGGTCACTAACCTTGGAGGACCCAAACAAGTTTGGGTACCTAAAAAGAATTAATCTTATCTTGTAGGTCAATTACAAAGCCGGAGGAAGGCATTGGGTGCTTGATAGTGGGTGCACTCAACATATGACCAGGGATTCTTGTATGTTCAAATCAATTGATACAAGTCAAAATGGTGGTTTTGATGCTATCACTTTCGGCAACAACAAGAAAGGCAAGGTCAAGGGGCTTGGTAAAATTGCTATCTCAAATGACATAAGCATATCTAATGTGTTGCTAGTTGAGAGCTTGCATTTCAATCTTTTATCGGTAGCACAACTTTGTGATATTGGCTTCAAGTGCATATTTGGTAGTGATGATGTTGAAGTCATTAGTGTTGATGGATCAAATTTGATATTCAAAGGATTTAGACATGGTAGCTTATACTTGGTTGACTTCAATGATAGTGAGACACAATTGACATCATGCTTGCTTAGCAAATCTAGTATGGGATGGTTGTGGCATAGAAGGCTTGGTCATGTTGGAATGAAACAATTGAACAAACTTTTGAGGCATGACTTAGTTAGAGGCTTGAAGGATGTCATCTTTGAGAAGGATAAACCTTGTAGTGCTTGTCAAGCCGGCAAACAAGTTGGAAATACACATCCTAGTAAGAGTGAAATGAGTACATCAAAGGCATTTGAGCTATTGCACATGGACTTGTTTGGGCCAACTACATACACTAGCATTGGTGGCAACAAGTATGGTTTTGTGATTGTTGATGACTACACTAGATACACTTGGGTGTTCTTTCTCTATGACAAGAGTGATGTTTATGATCTATTCAAGTCTTTTGTCAAAAGAGTGCAAAATGAGTTTGAAATTACCATCAAGAAGATTAGAAGTGACAATGGTAGTGAGTTCAAGAACACAAGAATTGAAGATTTATGTGATGATCTCGGTATTGGACATCAATTCTCTCCAACATACACTCCTCAATCCAATGGTGTAGTTGAAAGGAAGAATAGAACTTTGATTGACATGGCTAGATCAATGCTTAGTGAATACAATGTGAGTCATTCATTTTAGAGTGAAGCTATCAACACGGCTTGCTATTATAGCAACCGTCTCTATTGCCATGGGAAGCTTGGAAAGACACCATATGAGCTATTGAATGGTAGAAAACCCAACATTGCATACTTTAGAGTGTTTGGTTGCAAATGCTATATTCTCAAGAAAGGCACTAGATTGAGCAAGTTTGAAAAGAAATGTGATGAAGGATTCTTACTTGGTTATTCTACCACAAGCAAAGCATATAGAGTTTGGAATCTCACAAATGGCACCTTGGAAGAAGTTCATGATGTTGAGTTTGATGAAACCCAAGGGTCTCAAAATGAAGCTCAAAACCTTGATGATGTGAGAGGAGATCAATTGTCAAATGCAATGAAGAACATGGATATTGGTGACATAAGGCCGAGGCAAGTTGATGATGATGATATTCATGTGATCAACCAAAGTGTACACATTGATACAAATCAAGCAAGCTCTAGTGGTACTCATGATGAAGCTCAAGTTCAAGGTCAAACAAGTAGAAGTAATCAACTCCCAATACTCCAACCTACTAGCATTGCAAGAGATCATCCGTTGGACCAAATCATTGGTGGAATTCAAAGTGGTGTTCAAACTAGATCAAGATTAGCATCATTTTGTGAGCACTACTCATTTGTGTCACTTGAAGAACCTAAGAAAATAGAAGATGCTTTGAAGGATTCCGATTGGGTAAATGCCATGCATGAAGAGCTAAACAACTTCACTAGAAATCAAGTTTGGGAACTTGTTGAAAGGCCAAAGAACTACAATGTGATTGGTACTAAGTGGGTCTTTAGAAACAAGCAAGATCAAGATGGTGTAGTTGTAAGAAACAAAGCAAGATTGGTAGCACAAGGTTACACACAAGTTGAAGGTCTTGATTTTGGTGAGACATATGCACCGGTTGCAAGATTGGAGGCAATTAGAATCTTATTAGCATATGCTTGTGCACACAACATCAAGCTCTATCAAATGGATGTCAAGAGTGCATTTCTCAATGGTTACATCAATGAAGAAGTTTATGTTGAGCAACCTCCCGGTTTTGAAGATGACAAGAAGCCCAACCATGTCTACAAGCTCAAGAAGGCATTGTATGGTTTGAAGCAAGCACCTAGAGCATGGTATGAGAGATTGAGGGACTTTCTTCTCTCTAAAGGGTTCAAGATGGGAAAGGTTGACACCACTCTCTTCACCAAGAAGCTTGGAAATGACTTGTTTGTGTTGCAAATCTATGTGGATGACATTATCTTTGGATCAACCAATCAAGATTTTTGTGAAGAGTTTGGAAATATGATGGCAAAGGAGTTTGAGATGTCTATGATTGGAGAGCTTAGTTACTTTCTTGGACTTCAAATCAAGCAAATGAAGAATGGCACTTTTGTAAGTCAAGGGAAGTACATCAAGGACATGATCAAGAAGTTTCGATTGCAAGATGCTAAGAAAATGAGTACACCAATGGGCACAAATGATCAATTGGGTGTTGATTCTAGTGGCAACATGGTAGATCAAAAGCAATACCGGTCTATGATTGGAAGTTTGCTCTATGTCACCGCTTCGAGGCCGGATGTGATGTTTAGTGTGTGCAAGTGTGCAAGATATCAAGCTTCACCTAGAGAAAGTCACTTGAAAGCAACCAAGACGATATTGAGATATCTTAAGGGCACTCATGATGTTGAATTATGGTTTCCAAAGGGGTCTAATTTTGAGTTGATTGGATATTCGGACTCCGACTATGGTGGATGTAAGATTGATAGAATGAGCACAAGTGGCACTTGTCAATTGCTTGGAAGGTCTCTTGTTTCATGGTCATCAAAGAAACAAAATAGTGTTGCCCTATCTACCGCCGAGGCCGAATACATTAGTGTCGGTAGTTGTTGTGCACAATTGCTTTGGATGAAGGCCACTTTGAATGACTTTGAAATAAAATTCAAGAATGTTCCGTTGTTTTGTGACAATGAAAGTGCAATCAAGATGACACAAAATCCGGTTCAACATTCAAGAACGAAGCACATTGACATAAGGCATCACTTCATAAGAGACCATCAACAAAAGGGTGATATTAGCATTGAGAGCATTGGCACAGAAGATCAACTAGCCGACATATTCACAAAGCCACTTGATGAGAAAAGATTTTACAAGTTGAAGAATGAATTGAACATACTTGACTTCTCCAACTTGAAATGAGTGCACCCCCACATTCTTATATGACATGCCTCTCCTCCGACATAGCAAGGTAAAGTTGTTTGGCATATCATCCATACTTTGCTAAGGACATGTTTAGAACATATAGACATATTTGCATGACAAATAGGCTCATTCATGAAAATCAAATGAGTTTAATGTATATATGGTACCACTATTGCTTCTATGTTTTGATTGATCTAGTGGTAGCATATGACATGTTTGTGGGCTTGCAAACCTAGTGTTGAATCTAGAAAATGAGCTCATGATGTGTAATTCAACATGGTCAAGATAACCCTTATACTTTATGAGGTGTGAAGAAGCTTGTCTTTGGATCAAACCGAATTACATATTCTAGGCAAGTGATCTCGATTGAACCATAATTTGGACTCCCTCATATTAATTGACTTAACTCTCACTAAAATTGGCACCTTTTTGGTGATTGTTGACAAAGGGGGAGAGAAAAGTCACAAAGATAAAAAGTTAAGTTGCAAAGGGGGAGAGAATGACATTGGAAAGGGATCAATTAAAAATTGAGAACACAAGTAGGGGGAGCAAGCTCATGAATTATTTGTTGCATTTGTATGTGCATTAACATGATGAATTGTTGCATTGCAAAGCTTAAATTCATATTCATGTTTGTATGGTGATTGCTAGAATTAGAACTTGAATGATGATTTGTTGAGAGTAGCTTTACAAGTAGAATCTAGACACCCTTTGCTTTTAATGTTGATCTCACGGGGTGCTTTAGTGTTTGTGATCTTTACAAGTGATGTATTACAAGTGGTGTCTAGCTACATCGATGCTAAGGATGGTATATAAAGACAACTCCGATTGGTATCACGCTTCAAAGGTCCATTCAATATACCTTAGCATCAATTTGATAGTAGTAACTCTCCCAAAATTCTAATCCTTACATATGTGCACAATTAAACCAAACTCATGGAAGCACATATGTAGGGGGAGCTAATACTATCAAAATTGAAAATTGATTTCATTTCATATCTTTGTGATGGTTGTCATCAATTACCAAAAAGGGGGAGATTGAAAGCCCAAGTTTGGTTTTGGTAATTAATGACACCAAGTTGCTAATGCTATTGTATCAAGTGTGATTAAGCTAGGCATAAGCAACATGTGATGGAGGTGGAAATGGCATGGAGAGATGGCCACAAGACCACATGATTTGGTGCATGAAATGATGAGCAAGATCATGGTGGAGACGCACATAATATGATGGACATGATGATCAAGTGGAAGAGAAGGATCTAAGAGCGCAAGGCAAAGGTATAACCATAGGATTTTCCTTTTGCTAGTCTAAGATGAGTAGAGAAGTGATTGACCGGGTTTAAGATACATAGCCGACTATCAAGAGGGGCAATCACGGTTAGCTCGGGAATCAAGTGCCACTAGATCAATGTCTTGAGCATATGCATTAGGATCTAGTTGAGAGTTAACATAACGCCTTGAAAAATGTTTGTGAAATGCTAACACACATGCACTTTGATGGTGTACACTTGGTGGTGTTAGCACCTTTGCGAAGGCGGTGGTGTTTGAGCGGTAGTAAGGGCAAATGAAATGCCTATTTTCTATTGTGCCGGAGTCTAGAAAAGGTGGCGAAAGTCCAAATTGTTTTTCACTGAAAAACGGCGATCGGACGCTGCACCGGACGCGGTCACGGTTTGACCGGACGCGTCTGGTCAGCTCAACGTGGCGCGGACACTAGGGTTTGTGACCGGACGCTGGTCTGGCCTGACCAGCGCGTCCGGTCAGTTCACCTGCGCGCAGAAGAAGGGCGCGCGATCGGCGCGTCCGGTCCCTCACGGAACCGGAGCGTCCGGTCAGGCGTCCAGAGGAGCAGAGTGCAGCAGAGTGCTGATGGGACGTGCGGCGCGTCCGGTCACGTGCGATCGGACGCGTCCGGTCTCGACGGGAGCTTACTGGAACACGACCGGACGCTGGCACTGTCGCGTCCGGTCAAACAGTTGAGTGCGTCCGGTCAGGGCAACGGCTAGTTCTGACGCGCACTGTTTTCTCTTGTCGTGTAGTGACCGGACGCGTCCGGTCACCCTGACCGGAGCGTCCGGTCAGCGCGATTTGAACTGCGACGTCCGGTAACGGCTAGCTGCTACCCCTTCGCTATAAATAGAGGGTGTCCGGGGTTTGAGGGTAACTCTTGCACATTTTGAGACCTAGAGACATCTTTTAAGCTAGAGAACAACCCCTCCACTCATCTCTTTGCTTGGTTGCACATCTTGAGTGAGGTTGAGTGAGATTCAAGTGCATTGCTTGAGAGTTGCATTCTAGAGGCACTTGATCTTCGAGTTGCTGCGGATTTCTTGTTACTCTTCCGTGTTTCCCGACACGGTAGACGACTTGGAGCAGCGGAGGTGATTGAGCTCGCAATTGGAGATTGTTAGAGCACTCACCAAGTGTCGTAAGGGGTTCTTGATCCTTCCCCGCGGGAGTTCGCAAATTGGATACTCTAGTGAAGCTCGTGGCTTGGAGGATCCCCATCTTGTGTGCGGTTGTACGGCGCCCGCCGAGGGCTCGACTCTTGATAGTCGATTAGCTCGTGAACCGACAAGTGGGTGCATCGCCACAACGAGGAGTAGCTTGCCGGGAAGCAAGTGAACCTCGGTAAAAATCTTGTGTCATCTCTTTGCCAAGGATTTCTCTTGTGATTGATTCTTCGAGTGCATTACTTCACTACTTCGTTGGTATAAGAATCAAGTCACTTGCTCTTTACTTTCTTGTACTAGTCCTTGTGTAGTTTGCTCAGTGTAGCCTTTTTCACATAGGAGTAAGTAGCTTAGTGACTTAGTCTTATTGGTGTGTATTAGAGATCATAGCCTTGCTTCACTAGAATTGTATAGGTGGCTTGCATAGTATAGTTGAGCTAGTGCTAGAATTAGCTTAGCCATCTTTTATACTAATGTGGTTGTTTAGTGAAGCTTGTAGAATTTTAATATAGGCTATTCACCCCCCCTCTAGCCATTTGGACCTTACACCTTTCTCAGTCAACTAAAATTTTGAGATCGAATCCAAGTACCGTGCGAAAAGTCAAAAATCACATAGGTATTAAAGTAAACGGTTCAGTCACTGTTGTGCCTCTGTGAGTGAGCCTTTATCAAAATACATCTTGATGGATTCCCTCGCATGATTGCGTCAATTGATGCGCTTGAATGGATTGTGCGGTTGTGATGAATTATTGTGCCTTGATTAATTGAGAAGTCCATTTCATGAAGTCAGTTTGACATATTTGCAATAATTTGTCTACAAAATTCCCACATCGTCAGTGCTCATTGGCTATGCATTTTGCAGATGTCGTACAATCTCCGTCGGGGTTGTGGCAATGAGGATGAGGAACAGCCACCCCCTCCGCCACCAACTACCCCGGCTGAGATGATGCAGACCGTGGTCGAAGGACAGCGCATGTTGGCTGACGCTATGCGCCAACTTGCCAATCGGGAGGCTCGTCATGGCTGCCAGGGCCCAGAACCCAATCAGTACATGATTTCAAGGACTTTCTTGATACTAAGCCCCCGCTCTTTAAGGAGGCGGAAGAACCACTGCAAGCCGACGAGTGGTTGAACACTATTGAACAAAAGTTTCGTCTGCTTCGCTTGACCGATGAGCTAAAAACTGAATATGCTTCTCATCAGCTGCATGGTCCAGCGGGTATTTGGTGGAGCCACTATCGTTCCACACTGCCTGCAAATGTCCCGATTGCTTGGGACCAGTTCAAGGCAGCATTCTGTGGGAACTATATTCCTCCAGGTCTTATGGCAATCAAGCACACAGAATTCATGAGGCTGTCGCAGGGAAATAAAAGCTTGACTGAATATCTGCAATCTTTCAACAACCTGGCAAGGTATGCCACAGAGTTTGTGGATACCGATGCCAAGAAAATTGCTAGCTTCAAAAGGGGCCTCGGCCCAAAGCTGATGAAGACTATGGGCACTAGCAAGTGTACTACCTTCAATGATTTTATCAGTGATGCTTTGACCCAGGAGAACAATAATGCTATTTATTCTGCCTCTAAGAGCCGTAAAAGGGCCCTTGAGGCGAGTGCTTCGCAGTCTCGGACCTCAGCTGCACCTAGGTCTTCCCCTCGCCTACCTGCTCAGAATACCAAGTTCCGTCCGCCACAGAAGAAGCCTGCTGCCAAAACTGGGTTCCGCAAGGCTTATACAGTCGCTCTACCAAAGGGAAATTCTGGTCAGAGCAGCTCTAGTGTTCCTCCCAGCAACATGCCTTGCTGGAACTGCAACAAGCCAGGCCATTGGTCCCGGAACTGCCCTTACCCTAAGAAGAATGTCAACCAAGGTGGCCGTCAGGGGCACGCTCATTATAATAGTATTGAGGAAATCCCATCTGGTGAGGTTGTCACTGCTGGTAAGTTCCTAGTTGACCAACATCCTGCAGTGGTACTTTTGATTCAGGTGCTTCACATTCCTTTATCAGTCCTAAGTTTGCATCAAAGTTTGCACACAAATTGCATACTGTTGAAGGTGGGGGTTATTGCATTAGTGCAGCAAGTGGGAATATTTCCACAAATAAAGTAGTGGGGAATCTTGAGTTTGAGATAGAAGGGCGAAAGTATTCGCTTGCCTTAGTGGTGTTGCCGGGATTAGGCATAGATGTTATTCTGGGCATGAATTGGATGAGCCAGAATGGGGTACTCATTGATACATCCACTGGGGTAGTTATGCTCAGAGATCCCACAGATCAAAAGGGTTTTCTAGTACAACTTCCCAGAAAAGTTGATTTGTCTGGGGAAGTTCATGCTGTGCAAGCAAAGGCGTTGGCTGAAATTCCCGTAGTGAGTGAGTTTCCTGACGTTTTTCCTAATGATTTGCTGGGACTCCCTCCGGATCGGGATGTGGAATTTAAAATTGAGTTGTTGCCTGGTATGGCGCCCATCTCTAGGAGACCTTATAGGATGCCTCCGAATGAGTTAGCTGAACTAAAGGTGCAGTTGAATGAACTGTTGAAGAAAGGGTTGATTCGTCCTAGTTCGTCTCCGTGGGGATGCCCTGCTATCTTTGTGAAGAAGAAGGATCAGACCTTGCGGATGTGTGTAGATTATAGACCTCTGAATGCAGTCACTGTCAAAAATAAGTATCCTCTGCCATGTATCGATATCTTGTTCGATTAGTTGTCCAAAGCTAAAGTCTTTTCCAAGATTGATCTGAGGTCTGGGTACCATCAAATTAAAATCTGGCCTGAAGATATTCCAAAAACGGCCTTCTCGACAAGATACGGCCTTTATGAGTATCTTGTTATGTCTTTTGGCCTGACAAATGCCCCCGCACACTTTATGTGCTTGATGAATTCGGTGTTTATGCCCGAATTGGACAAGTTTGTGGTGGTGTTTATTGATGACATCTTGATATATTCTGAAAATGAGGAAGAACACGCTGAACACCTACGTATTGTCCTCACCAGACTGCGTGAACATCAACTGTATGCGAAGTTCAGTAAGTGTGAATTCTGGCTTCATGAAGTACCTTTCCTTGGGCATTTGTTGTCCGATGGGGGAATTATGGTGGATCCCACCAAGGTACAGGAAGTATTGAATTGGAAGGCTCCTACTTCGGTTCATGAGGTCCGGAGTTTTCTTGGGTTGGCTGGCTATTATCATCACTTCATCCCGGATTTCTCAAAAATAGCCAAGCCCATGACTCGGTTGCTGCAAAAAGACACCAGGTTTGTCTGGACTCCTGAGTGTGATGCGGCTTTTCACCAACTGCGAACCCTCCTAACCTCGGCTCCGGTTTTGGCACAACCGGATATCGAGAAACCATTTGATGTTTATTGTGATGCCTCAGGCATAGGTTTGGGAGGTGTTTTGATGCAGGAAGGCCGAGTAATTGCATATACCTCTCGACAACTTCGGAAACATGAGGTGAATTACCCAACGCATGACTTAGAACTGGCTGCAGTTGTTCATGCTTTGAAAGTATGGCGGCATTATCTGCTGGGCAATGTCTGCAATATCTATACAGACCACAAAAGCCTCAAATACATCTTCACCCAACCCGAGTTAAATATGCGTCAGAGAAGATGGCTCGAGTTGATTAAGGATTATAACCTTCAAGTACACTATCATCCTGGCAAAGCAAATGTTGTTGCGGATGCTTTAAGCCGTAAGTCTCATTGCCATTCTTTAGTTGAGACTAATTTTCATCCATCTCGCCTTCTACATCCGGCAGTCTTGTACAACATCACTGTCAGTTGTACTCTCAAAAGCAGAATTATTGAGCTCCAAAAGACTGATCCTGGTGTATTCCACATAAAACGCAAGATGAAAGAGGAAGAAACTAAGCACTTCAGGGTAGATGAAGAAGGTGTGTTGTGGTTTAAGGATAGATTAGTGGTACCTAAGGACCGAGAGCTTAGAGATCAGATCCTGTCTGAAGCACATTCGTCCAAGTTGTCCATCCATCCTGGTAGTAATAAGATGTATTATGATTTGAAGCCACTTTATTGGTGGACCAAGATGCGGAAAGAGATAGCTGCATATGTTGCTAGGTGTGACACCTGCTGTAGAGTTAAAGCTGTGCACATGAAAGCTGGGTTACTTCAGCCACTTTCTATCCTAGGCTGGAAATGGAAAGAGATAAGTATGGATTTCATTGTCGGACTTCCTCCTACTGTAAAAAATCACAACTCCATCTGGGTAATTGTGGACCGTTTGACCAAATCAGCTCACTTCATTCTAGTTAGAGTGGACTATCGTCCCACTGACTATGCTGAGTTGTACTTCAATCAGATAGTCCAGCTCCATGGGGTACCTCGTACTATCGTTTCTGACCGTGGTCCCCAGTTCACCGCTCGCTTTTGGGAGCACTTGCATCACCTTCTGGGAACCAATTTAGTGAGAAGCTCTGCTTATCACCCCAGACGTCTGGTCAGACGGAACGAGTTAACCAAATCTTGGAAGATCTGTTGCGGGCATGCGTAATTTCATCCAAGGGTTCTTGGGAAAAATGGTTACCTCTAGCCGAATTCTCGTACAATAATAGTTACCAAGAGAGTATTAAGATGGCCCCATTCGAAGCTTTGTACGGTCGTAAGTGTAGAACTCCACTAAACTGGGTAGAAGCTGGTAAAGAAGGTATTATGGTATTGATTTTGTTCAGGAAGCGGAGGAACAAGTCCGTACCATCCAAAAACATATGGCTGTAGCCCAAGCTAGACAGAAAAGCTATGCTGATCGTCGTAGAAAGCCACTCGAGTTTGAAGTTGGAGACTTCGTTTATTTGAAAGTTTCTCCAATGAAGAGTGTCCAACGTTTTGGTGTTAAGTGGAAACTTGCACCAAGATACGTGGGTCCTTTCCAGATCATAGGCAAGAGTGGAGCTGTTGCGTACAAAATCCAGTTACCTCCTGAAATGAGCGCCATATTTAATGTTTTCCATGTATCTCAGCTCAAAAAGTGTCTTCAAGTTCCTGAGGAATGAGTTCCTTTAGGAGATATCAGGCTTGAATCCGATCTAACCTACGAAGAAAAGCGAGTCCGAGTGATCGATACTCAGGAACAAGTGACTAGAAGCAAAGTGGTTAAGTGGTATAAAGTGATGTGGAGTAATCAGGGTAGTGAAAGTGATGCTGCGTGGGAACGGGAAGATTATTTGCGGGATGGTTATAAGGAATTCTATGAAAAATAGTACGCTTTCCAAATCTCGGGACAAGATTTTTATAAGGGGGGAGGGCTGTAACACCTCAAGTGTTTAGCTCTGTAACAGAACCGACCAAATTATAAGAGCACAAGTACGAAAACAAGCACCGAAGCGCTCAAATTTTCAAACTTGAGCCCATATAATCCCAGTAGTCAATCGAAATCACGAAGGATTTCAAACCAAACTGCTTACAACCAGGATCGCATCATTCAACATACACATCGTACGTTACATTTCGCAAGTAGTTCCGAAATAAGTTTACACCACGGAGTAGCAATTATTACAAACCAAGTTTTGAAAGTAGCGGAAGCATAACACACACATAAGTTACTGAATTACTGCCAGTCTGAATGATCGACATCCCGCAAAAGCATGAGGAAAGTACATAAAGACGATCACGCCCTTGTGATCTAGTCATCATCACCCGCAGGGTGGAGACATGTCTTGCAGAATCCTTGATAAAGCATGTCATCTGCAACAGGAGGGAATAAACCCTGAGTACTGGAATGTACTCAGCTAGACTTACCCGCCATAAACCAGAAATAATATGACACCAAGGATTATGCAAGGCTTACACAAGAGGCTAGCTGACACCACATTTTGCATAAAGGCATAAGTAGTTGAAACTCTTATAACCTGTACTAGCATTTATTTTTAGCATTTACCTATCATCTATCTTAGCACCTGTACTAAACATGCACTTGATTATCATCAAACAATTATTCATATTATTTCCATAGCAGGTATAATTTGTGGCAACATTGTATCATTCACTTAACCATCTGTTCAATTAATGAGATCTACGTTGCCGCTGCTCAAGTCAAGTGCTCACTAACCGGGAGCGACAGCGATTCGAATCGAATTCCTATCCAGCTGGAGGGGTATTTCTAACACTCACCGTGCAGACCCCTGCCAGGGTCGCACAGGCCACCTTTTCATATGATTCAGGAATCGCGGGTCCGAATGATGTCGCAACCCCAAGGGCGACACTCTGCCAGGTGATAGGGACTCTAACCCCCCCTTGGTCTCACGCCAATGTCCCCAAGCACATCCTTTCTCTCCTCCAAGAAGCAACCTACCATTCGATTCCCGGCCTGAATCATATTACTCGGCTTCGCGGTCGGAACGACTTATCCGGCCAACTAAGTGTTAGACTGCGTTCAACATGACTCAAGGACGTACAGCGAATCGATCCTTAAACGACTCAGACGGGCATGGCTCCACACCCAAGACGTGAAGTGTCTTGCAGCTGTACCATCGAACTCCTGCCCGGTCTCAAGTTCATTTTAAAGCATGGTTCCATCACGATAGCCATAAGCCACTCGCGACCCAATCCTATCTCTCGCGGATGACCGGAAATCACCCGACTTCTACCGTACTAAGCAGGGCTAAGCATTGACATGTGCCTACACCTATTATAGGATTAAGTACAATATCTGGACAAGGACAGGTATAATACAACAATGGTTTTCATACAACTCCTACTACTCAATGCAGTAAACAATTTAAAAGTACTCAAGATATATTTATAAAACAGTGGGTTCAGCATGCACCGGGGCTTGCCTTTGAGAAAGGTTGCGGGTCTGTGGTCCGGACACTCGGGTAGATCTTCTGACGGAGCTTCCCCGGCGTTGGGTTCTTCTGCTGACTCCTCCGGTTGGCTCTGCACCTCCTCCGGTATTACTTGTTCGAATTCTAGGAGTGTCACCAAAGTCCCCTAAAACCAAACTAATGTTACCAAAAGTTCACATGAGGTACAAAGACACCAGAAAGTAGGGTGTGACTACCTAGAACATTTATTTATACTCATTTCTTATTTTACTTAATTAATTAGGTGAAATTTTAAACATATATGTAAACTGCTCCTAAAATTCTACAAAAATTACAGGGGGCTCTCTGATCCAAAAAGAGACCACTGTAAAAATTTGAACAAATTTTATTTGCAGAAACTCCCTATACAAAATTCATAAGTCAAAAGGGCTGATTTTTGTATAATTAATACATCACATTGAAAAGTATCAAACAACAGATTTCATATTTTTCCTAAACACTCTAGGGTACCAAGACATTTTCTAAAAAGTTACAAGGACATTGCACATGTAGAAAAATTACAAAAATTCATTCAATTATTTCCTAGAATAACATGATGGCCTTATAACTTGAAAATTACTTAAGCACTGATGCCCAAATTTTTACCAGAGCTAGGGCAAGCATAGAATAACCTACCCACCAAATTTCATGATTTATGGAACACTACAGCTCAAGTTATAATTTTAACAAATTTGCATGCATTCCAAAATACATTTAAAGGATCTATTAAATTCTTACAGAATTTAAACATCTCAAACCAGATTTATATTTTTCTAAAATACTACACATCATGTAGATCCTAACAAAATTTATCTCATAATTTTTGGGTCAGTAAAACCCTAGATCTACATTTTTCAAACTTGTGCAAAAATCTGTGACAAAATGATAAAATGAAATATATATTTCAAAGGAATTGGGCCGGCCCGGGAACGCGCGGCCCGCTCAGCACCCCGCGCGCGCGCGACACTGACGTGCAGGCCCCTGCGGTCAGCGACCGGAAACAGGGGAGGCGGCGACCCGCGAGCTCCGACGAGCTCGAGCTCGCCGGAGAGGAGTTCGCTCGTCGAATCAAGCACACTCTCGCGCTCTCCGTCACACGGTGCATCGATTTGGGCCAGCAGGAGGGATTGGGATGGGGCGGAAGGGACTCGCCACCGCGAGCGGCGGCCGGTGAGGTTCGGTGGCGGCGCACCATCGCCGGTGAGGGTGCACGGTCCCGGCTAGGCTCGGTACGAGCTTCACCGAAGCTAGGCGGAGCTATTGAGGTAGGAAGGGAGGATGGAGAGAGACCCGAGCTACCCCGGCCACGGTGAGCCTCCATGGCGGGCTCCGGCGACCTCTCGGAAATGGGGGAGGGAGCAATGTGGCTCACCTCGAGTACAATCACGGCCGTCGGTGGGTCGAGGAGATGGAGGGCGGTGAGGTAGAGGAAGTGGCGTGGTCTGGTGGCCGGTGATGCAGTGTAACGCGCGCGCGAGCTCGCCGGAGAGGGAGCGGCAATGGCGACTCGGTCGGGCGTTTTGACACCGGGAGAGCGAGGCGGAGGAAATGGAGGCCGGCTCGACGCGTCGTGGCAGTCTTGAAGGCGTCGCGGCCTGACCGGTGGGGCCAGGGCCGGCGTACGGGCGCCACCACGCCTCCACGCGTCGGCGTGGCTCTGTGGCCGGTCGGCCACTCTCCCTCTGACGAAACTGAATCGCAGTGCAAAGGTGCCATCGGTAGTGACTGACAGAGCGATTTTGAAGGTGATTAACTTCTAAACCAGCTTGTTTCAGTCCAAGGTGGCAACATCAAGTTTGTAGAGCTATGTTAGGGCAACAAATTTGTCAATTAGTGTTTGGGCTGGTTCGGCCTATATTTGAAACTACATGGCCCCAAAGTGGTGCTCGGTGAAACTGCAACAGGTTTTCAGTTAATGACACCGACTGAAACCCTAACTTCATGACATCATAACTCATAAACCATGGAGAACCAGACTTGGGTGATGTTGACAAAGTTGTAGGGCTACATGAGGACTACAAGTTTGTCAATATGAGTGAAGGCTGGTTTGGCCTGGTTTGCAAACTACAAGCTCCTAAAGTAGGCATCAGTAAAACTAGAGGTCAGGTTCCAGACTTAGAAAAATTCTTAGTCTTGGAGCTACTTCTCTAGCTGACTTGTGGGCCACTTTTGAGTATGTTATGGTCACTTTCATGAGATGGTCATATTGAGACTTTTGTTCCCCATACATTTCTTTACAACTTTGCTTAAGGGTGCTCTTCCATGCAAGGCCTCTAAGTTAGACTTTTAAATTGGTCAAACTAGAACCTTTTAGAGTCAAATGGTGGTCAAACTTTTCTTGGAAGGTATTTTTGAAATTTTGATCAACATGAACCTTGCTCCAAATGTTACCCTAAGTATAACTAAGGTATTATGGAACATAATTGGCTCTTCTACCATCAAATACTCATGATAAGAACCAAACAAACCCTAGAACAATCACATGAGTTGCATTGCATAAAATAGTGTCATGAATTATGCATGCTTATGCTTATGCAAATGCAATGCAATTATGGACTAAACACCTGAGGTGTTACAAGCTCCATAATTGCATTGCATTTTGCATAAGCATAAGCATGCATCATTCATGTTATTTTATGTGGTTGCAACAAATGTGATTGTTTTTAGAATTTTGTTTGGCTCACATCATGTGACACTTGGTAGTTGGTGTAACTAAAGGGGTAGAGTAGGCAATTATGCCTCACAACACCTTAGTTATACTTAGGGTCACTCATGGAGCAAGGTTCATGTTGACCAAAATCACCAAAATGCCCTCCAAGGTGTAGTTGACCACCATTTAGCCCTAGGATGCTCTAGTTTGACCAATTAAAAAGTCTAGCTTGGAGACCTTGCATGGAGGAGCACCCTTAAGCAAAGTTGTAGGGAATTTTATGGGGAACAAAAGTCTCAATATGACCATCTCATGAAACTGGCTAGAACATGCTCAAAAATGGCCCACAAGTCAGCTAGAGGGGTTGTCTCAACACTTAGAAATTTTTCTAAGTCTCCAAGTGTCCCTCCAGTTTTACTGTGGCCTACTTTAGAAGCTTATAGTTTGCAAATCAGGCCAAACCAGCTTCCACTCATATTGACAAACTTGTAGCCCTTATGTACCTCTACAACATTGCCAACATCACCCATACCTGGTTCTCAAGGGTTTAGGAGTTATAGTGTCAAGAAGTTAGGGTTTCAGTCGGTGTCATTAACTGAAAACATGTTTCAGTTTCACAGGGCACCACTTGGGAGCTATGTAGTTTCTAATCTAGGTCGAACCAGCCCAAACTCCAATTGACAAACTTGTTGCCCTCACATAGCTCTACAAATTTGATGTTGTCACCTTGGACCGAATCGAGCTGTTTTGGAAGTTAATCAGCGCCAAACTTGCTCTGTCAGTCGGCCACCGATGTCACGTTTGCAGCTTCGATTCAGTCAACGAGCTCGGACACCGGCCGTGTCATGGCGCTCGGGCAGAAGAGCATCGCCGCGTGGCGACCGAGCGCTGCCATCGCCTCCACGTCGCGAGCCCAGGCGCGAGTTTGAACACCGAGCGGACACCTCCACCCCCCTCACTCGCGCTCACTCTCCTCTCCCTCCCTCTCGCTCTGGCCGGGGTCACCGAGGCGGAAATCGGAGACGCCATTGCCGCCGCAGCCTTCTCCGTGCTCGCGCGCGCTCACCACCGCACCACCGCTCACCAGATCATGTCCTCCCCTCCGCCACACCGCCCTACACCTCCTCGACCAGCCGGTAGCTTTGATTGAGCCCGAGGTGAGCCGCATTGCCACCTCCGCCCGTTCCCAAAGGTCACCGGAGCTCCGCCATGTTAGGTTCACCGTGGCTAGCATCACACCGTAGTCCTCCGCCTTCCCTCACTCACGTTCCCTCCTTCCTGTCACATGTAGATGCTAGGGTAAAGATGTTACCGCCAGCATCGGTTTGGTCGGGCCGGAACACGACCGTGCACTGCCGCGCCATGGCCGCCGGCCAGGTGCTCACGCGGTCAAGCGGCTCCGCTCCATCCCCGTCTGAGTGAGTGGTATCGAGAGGTCCGCTAGGGTTCCAGGAAAGTGGTGCACCCTTCGGTCGGGCGTTCGACGGCCAGGACTCGCCGGCGTACCGCCAGGCGCCATGGCCGTCCGCCATCGCCATCGGCATAGGTGCTACGGTGCAGCAGCTTTGGGGAAAATGGTTGGCCTCAGTGCGGTTAGGTTTGGGCAAGCCACCGGAGCACTCGGTTTGGGCGGAGGAGCCGGCGGCGGCGAGAAATAGCTCGCCGGAGCTCACGGCCGCCGCTCCCCTGCCCTCTGTGCCTGACCGTGGGGGACCGCCTGTCAGTGCCGCGCGCGGGCGGGAGCTCAAGAGGGCCGCCCGCGCGCGTCGTGGGCTGCGCCTGTTCCTGGGCCGGCCCAGTTTCGAATGAAATCTATTTCATTTATTTATTTTGTCACAGATTTAGTTGATGTTTGGAAAATGTAGATCTAGGGTTTTACTTGCCCAAAAATTAGGAGATAAATTTTGTTAGGATCTACAGGATGTGTAGTATTTTAGAAAAATATAAATCTGGTATGTGATGTTTAGTTTTTGGGAGAATTAAATAGATCTTTCAAATGTGTTTTGAAATGAAGGCAAATTTGTTAAATGTATAACTTGAGCTGTAGTCTTCCAAAAATTGTGAAATTTGGTGGGTAGGCTATTTTATACTTGCTTTAGCTCTGGTAAAAATTTGGACAGTAGAGCTTAAGTACTTTTCAAGTTATAATGCTATCTTATTATTTTAGGAAATAATTGAATGAATTTTAGTAATTTTTCTACATGTTCAATGTTCTTATAAATTTTTGGAGAATGTCTTGGTACCTTAGAGTGTCTAAGAAAAATATGAAATCTGTTGTTTGATACTTTTCAATATGATTTGTTAATTATACAAAAATCAGCCTTTTAGGCTTGTGAATTTTGTTTAGGGAGTTTCTGTGAATAACTTTGGTTCCAATTTTTACAGTAGTCTCTTATTAGGTCAGAGAGTCCCCTGTAATTTTGGTAGAATTTTAGGAGCAGTTTACTTATATGATTAAAATTCCACTTAATTAATTTAGTAAGTTAAGAAATGAGTATAAATAAATATTCTAGGTGGGCACACCTTACTTTTTGGTGTTTTTGTGACCCATGAGAACTTGTGGTAACATCAGTTTGGTCTTAAGGGATGTTTGCCACATAAATAAATATTTAATCCTTGCAATTCTAGGTTTTCTGGACAGTTGGTAGTATTTCTAGGTTTGACCTTTGATAAAAGTGGTTGCTGGAAAATTTGTAAATACCAAAGTTGTAGTAAACTTGATAAACTAGCTTGTGTCAAAATTTGGGAGTATTTGGATTAGTAGTTTGGGAGTTGTTGCTGTTTAAAGTGACAGTCCAGAATTGGCTACTCTCTGTTTAGAGAGGACAGATTCTGGAACTTATGAAATTCGACATGGAAAACTTAGGAATTTAGGGTTGAGGTCTGAAAATGAATTGCAGTGCATTTCTTAAGCTTTCCAGATTGTCTTAGATCATATCTTTTGGAGTTGGGAATCTCCAGTTATGTTAGAAACAAGTAGCTGTTGTCCAGAATGCTTTACTGTGCTATTTTGGTGTTAGACGTGGTAACCTAAGTAATGCTACTCTTGTAATTTTTAGGTGTTAGGGCCTTAACCGAAGAGGAACAACTATATCTTAGGTTGAGTAGATTAGGTGAGTACTTCTCTACCGGAGAGGAAATTTGCACCTAATATTTGAAGTGATTTGAATAGAGCTTTAAGAATGTTGTAATGCATTTCATTCCGAGCATACTGCATCTTTCATTATGCATCCATGAGATTTATTATGCACTCATGCAATAGGTGTTCCGGAGAGGGTAACGCTCCTCAAATTCGAGCAAGTGATTCCGGAGGAAGTCCAGAACCAGCCGGAGGAGCCAGCAGAACCAGTCGGCGAAGGAGACGCCGCTGAAGACTTGCCAGAGTGCCCTGACCACCGGCCTTCGACCTTTCTCAAAGGCAAGCCCCGGTGCATGCTGAACCCATCATTTTATAAATCTATCTTGAGTACTTTTAATTGTTTATTGCATTAAGTTATAGGAGTTATATGAAAACACTTGCTGCATTTTACCTGTCCTTGTCCAGATACCGTACTTAATCCTATACTAGGTTTAGGCACGTGTCAATGCTTAGCCCTGCTTAGTACGATAGAAGTCGGGTGATTTCCGGTCATCCGCGAGATGTAGGAAGGAGTCACGAGTGGCTTTATGGCTATCGTGGATGGAACCATGCTTTAAAATGAAATTGAGACCGGGCGGGAGTTCGATAGTACAGCCGCAAGACACTTCATGTCTTGGGTGTGGAGCTATGCCCGTCTGAGTCGTTTAAGGGCCGATTCGCTATACGTCCTTGAGTCATGTTGAACGCAATCTAACACTTAGTTGGCCGGATAAGTCGTTCCGACCGCGAAGTTGAGTAGTATGGTTCAGGCCGGGAATCGAATGGTAGGTTGCATCTTGGAGGAGAGAAAGGATGTGCTTAGGGACATTGGCGTGAGACCAAGGGCGGTTAGAGTCCCTATCACCTGGCAGAGTGTCGCCCTTGGGGACGCGACATCATTCGGACCCGTGATTCCTGAACTGTACGAAAGATAACCTGAGCAGCCCTCGCCAGGCGTGACTCGGTGAGTGTTAGAAATACCCCTCCAGCTGGATAGGAATTCGATTCGAATCGCCGTCGCTCCCGATTAGTGAGCACTTGACTTGAGCAGCGGCAACGTAGATCTCATTAATTGAACAGATGGTTAAGTGAATGATACATTGTTGCCACAATTTATACCTGCTATGGATAAAATGTTAATAATTGTTTGATGATACTCAAGTGTATGTGTAGTACAGGTGCTAAGATAGATGACAGGTAAATGCTAAAAATAACTGCTAGTACAGGTTATAAGAGTTTCAACTACTTATGCCTTTATGCAAAAATGTGGTGTCAGCTAGCCTCTTGTGTAAGCCGTGCATAATCCTTGGTGTCATTTTATTTCTGGTTTATGACGGGTAAGTCTAGCTGAGTACATTCCAGTACTCAGGGTTTATTCCCTCCTATTGCAGATGATATGCTCTATCAAGGCTTCTGCAAAACTTGTCTCCACCCTGCGGGTGATGAAGACTAGATCACTAGGGCGTGATCATCTTTTATGTACTTTCCTCATGCTTTTGCGGGTTGTTGATCAACAAGACTGGCAGTAGTTAAACAACTGATGTGTGTTATGCTTCCGCTACTTTCTAAACCTGGTTTGTAATAATTGCAACTCCGTGTGTGTAAACTTATTTCGGATCTACTTGTGAAATGTAACGTATGATGTGTATGTTGGATGATGTGATCTTGGTTGTAAGCAAGTTGGTTTGAAATCCTTCGTGATTTCGATTGACTACCGGGATTATATGGGCTCAAGTTCGAAAATTTGAGCGCTTCGGTGCTTGTTTTTGTACTTGTGCTCTTATAATTTGGTCGGTTTTGTTACACATACCATAGGCTCGAAAATTGTTTTGGACACTACCAATGGAACTCCTAGGTGACGAGGCTCAAGTGGAAGCTCGTTTTGGTCCGTTTGGAGATGGTGCTAATCTTGCCGCAAGATAGGTGCACGGTTTGCGCTGAACATAGCTTAGACTCGAAAATCGTTTTGGACGCACCCGGTGGTTCTCCTAGGTGACAATGCTTAATTGGAGATGGTGCTAACCTTAATGCAAGATAGGTGCACGATTTGCGCCAAACATACAATAGGCTCGAAAATCATTTTGGACATCCCAGTGGAACTCCTAGCTAATGAGGCTTAAGTGGAAGCTCGTTATCGTCCGTTTGGAGATGGTGCTAATCTTGCCACAAGATAGGTGCATGGTTTGCGCTGAACGTACCATCGGCTCAAAAATTGTTTTGGACACACCCGATGGTACTCCTAGGTGACGATGCTCAACTGGAAGCTCGTTACGATCCGTTTGGAGATGGTGCTAATGTTGCCGCAAGATAGGTGCACGGTTTGCACTGAACGTACCATAGGCTCAAAAATCGTTTTGGACGCACCCGGTGGTACTCCTAGGTGACAATGCTTAATTGGAGATGGTGCTAAACTTGATGCAAGATAGGTGCACGATTTGCGCCAAACATACCATAGGCTCAAAAATCGTTTTGGACATGCCAATGGAACTCCTAGATAATGAGGCTTAAGTGGAAGCTCGTTTTGGTCCGTTTGGAGATGATGCTAATCTTGCCGTAAGATAGGTGCATGGTTTGCGCTGAACGTACCGTAGGCTCAAAAATTGTTTTGGACGCACCCTATGGTACTGATAGTTGACGATGCTCAACTTGAAGCTCGTTACGGTCCATTTGGAGATGGTGCTAATGTTGCCACAAGATAGGTGCATGGTTTGCGCCGAACATACCATAGGCTAGGAAATCACAATCTTACTGCAAGATAGGTGCACGGTTTGCGCTGAATGTACCATAGGCTCGAAAATTGTTTTGGACGCACGCGGTGGTACTCCTAGGTGACGAGACTCAAGTGTAAGCTCGTTTTGCTCCATTTGGAGATGGTGCTAAACTTGATGCAAGATAGGTGCACGGTTTGCGCCAAACATACCATAGGCTCGAAAATCATTTTGGACACTCCCAATGGAACACCTAGGTGACGAGGCTCAAGTGGAAGCTCGTTTTGGTCCGTTTGGAGATGGTGCTAATTTTGCCGCAAGATAGGTGCACGGTTTGCGCTGAACGTACCATAGGCTCGAAAATCATTTTGGACGCACCTGGTGGTACTCGTAGGTGACATTGCTTAATTGGAGATGGTGCTAAACTTGATGCAAGATAGGAGCACGGTTTGCGCCAAACATATCATAGGCTCGAAAATTATTTTGGACACTCCCAATGGAACTCCTAGGTGACGAGGCTCAAGGGTAAGCTTGTTTTGGTCCGTTTGGAGATGGTGCTAATCTTGCCGCAAGATAGGTGCACGGTTTGAGCTGAACGTACCATAGGCTCAAAAATCATTTTGGACGCACCCGGTAGTACTCATAGGTGACAAGGCTCAAGTGGAAGCTCGTTTTGGTCCGTTTGGAGATGGTGCTAATCTTGTCGTAAGATAGGTGCACGGTTTGCGCTGAATGTACCATAGGCTAGGAAATCATTTTGGATGCACCGAATGGAACTCCTAGGTGTCGGGGGTCATGTCGAATCTCGTTTAAGTTTGTTTGGAGAGAGCTTTAGTGTCGGTGCAAGATAATTGCACGGTCTGCGCCAAATATACCATAGGCTCAGAAATTGTTTTGGACGCACCCGATGGTACTACTAGGTGATGATGCTTAAGTGGAAGGTCGTTACGGTCCGTTTGGAGATGGTGCTAATCTTACCGCAAGATAGGTGCATGGTTTGCGGTGAACATACCATTGGCTCGAAAATCATGTCGGACGCACCTGGTGGTACTCCTAGGTGACGAGGCTCAAGTGGAAGCTCATTATGGTCCATTTGGAGATGGTGCTAATCTTGCCACAAGATAGGTGCACGGTTTGCACTGAGTGTACCATAGGCTCGAAAATTGTTTTGGACGCACTCTGTTGTACTCCTAGGTGACGAGGCTCAAGTGGAAGCTCGTTTTGGTCTGTTTGGAGATGGTGCTAAACTTGATGCAAGATAGGTGCATGGTTTGTGCCAAACATACCATAGGCTCGAAAATCATTTTGGGCACACCCAATGGAAGTCCTAGGTGACGAGGCTCAAGTGGAAGCTTGTTTTGGTATGTTTGGAGATAGTGCTAATCTTGACGAGGTGCACGGTTTGCGCCGAACCTACCATAGCCTCAGAAATCGGTTTGGACGCATCTGATGGAACTCCTAGGTGACGTGGGTCGTGTGGAATCTCGTTTCAGTCTATTTGGAGACAATGTTAGTGTCAGTGCAAGATAGTTGGATGGGTTGCGCCAAACATACCATACACTCAGAAATCAATTTGGATGCACCAGATAGTGCTCCTAGGTGATGATGCTCAAGTGGAAGCTCGTTATGGTCTGATTGGAGATGATGCTAAACTTGATGCAAGATAGGTTCACGGTTTGCGCCAAACATACCATAGGCTCAAAAATTGTTTTGGACACTCCCAATGGAACTCCTAGGTGACGAGGCTCAAGTGGAAGCTCGTTTTGGTCCATTTGGAGATGGTGCTAATCTTGCCGCAAGATAGGTGCACGGTTTGCGCTGAACATAGCTTAGTGTTGACGGTCCTTAAGTACTAAATATAGTTATCAAATAAATAAAGAAAAGGATCCAAATGCAACCAACACCTAGGCTTAGGGTTTTATCTGACAGAATTCCACGAGTTTTGGTGTTTGTCTGTTGCTGCAGGGGGTTATCAGAAAATACGGAGGAAAGGCCCACACGTCGGGTTTACATAGAGATAATAACGTGTTCACCCACGAGATCGAACGGGAGGCCGAACGGGCCCGGAGGCAGGGCGCCCGCCTTGCCCCCTAGGGCGGCCGCCCTGGCCTGAGAGCCAATCAGGCTCCGTCTCCCGGATTATGCTCCACCGACCTAAGGGATCAAGGAAAACCGTGCGATTAATGTCGGTTTGATCCGACGGCCCACGTTCACTTGAGGGGGCTATATAAGCAGGACCCCTGGCCCCTGGAGGAGGCACTCCCTCATTCTCAATTCTTCAAACCCTAATCTCAGGAGGAGAGTCTCTGATCAAGCCCTAGAGCCACCACATCAACTAGATCTCTAGTATAGCATAGCTACATAGGATTAGAACTAGAAGGAGTCAATCTTCGATTGGTTTCCGGATCTGTCAAGAGGATTCTTGGTAATTCCTTTACTGTTCTTCATTGTTCATCTTTGTTCTTCAATATTATGAATACAACTTTGTTCTATTTCAATATATTGATTATGACTATGCTCTACTTGTTTATGTTTGCGATTATATTGTTCTTAGTTTATCGTAGTTATACGCTTGGCTTAGTTAGATTGGAATTATATACATGTTTAGGATCGTATAGCGTTTATCCATTGGATCCATGGGTAAATGATAAATATTGTGTAGGCGTGGTGCTTAGACCATATTTATCTGCGATTGCACCTTATATGCCGGATCGTGGGGTGGTCCGCGATGGTGACAGCTTCGTTGGTTCTTATATAGTCCCCCTCCCGTGTGTAAGGCAGGCAGAGCAACATTATTACGGGGGAGTGATTGCTATGTTTCTCATCTTCCTTGATAATATCACTATGCATGGGCGTAGTCTTTTCTCGCAATGATTGCCAAGTGTACTTGCACTAACTATGATATGCTAGACTTTATAGTTAAGAATAACTTAGGAAATATCCTTGTAGTTCGTCCTAATACCATGCTAATGACTTGCTAGAATATCTGTTGAGGTGCTTATTATTATTATATGTGGCTAGCTGGTCAGATTAATTATCTTTGTCACCATTCATGCTTTATCTATATTTTATGTGACACTTACCCCTGTATGCAAGAGATAGATGAAT
This sequence comes from Saccharum spontaneum, assembly GCA_022457205.1. Classification (NCBI taxonomy): domain Eukaryota; kingdom Viridiplantae; phylum Streptophyta; class Magnoliopsida; order Poales; family Poaceae; genus Saccharum; species Saccharum spontaneum. Next base: position 41,659,358 of record CM039595.1, on the reverse strand, counting down.
GCTCTCACTTATACATGCAATGATTGATACTCATTCCTATATTCCATTCCATAATCAACATTGATGTTAGTAATCCCTTCCCAGTGGTAAAAATATAAATAACGATACCTGGAATACTTCTCGGTTAAAATGCTACATCGGTATTAATCTGTGCGCTTGCAGATCTTATTTATTATTTATTTAGAAGAGCAGTTGCATATTTCAATACCGCGTCTCTCATGTCATGCTGGGGATGACAACTTGGCTTAAGTGGCATGAGGGATAGGTTCAGCATTTTTGGCGCCGTTGCCGGGGAAGGTTGATTTACTAACAAGGAATGAATACGGAATTTGAGTCATCATTCGCATCATTAAGTGATTGAGATCATCAATTCTCCCATACAGATTTACCCCTGTATTTTTCCATTCTTATTGTTTTGCAGGGTGATGTATGAATAGAGGACATCTTCTAGAAAATTTTGTTGACAACCCCGAAGCATTAATCAGAAAGGCAAGAGCCAAGCTCAAGAAGTCAACACTTCGACGCAACACTTCATCCAATCCAGAAGACCGCCGAAGTTTCATCCGGAATTTGTCAACAGAGTTCGCAGCCATGGCGAACAAGACGATCCGTGAGTTCTCAGCTCCCACTACGGACAACATCCGCACTGGACCTGCCGCGGCCATCGACAAGAACTTTGAGCTCAAGCCAGGGCTCATCAACATGGTACAAGCCAACCAGTTTTGTGGGAAGCCGCACGAAGATGCAAGTGCTCATCTCCAACACTTCCTAGAGATTTGCAGCACATTCACTATATTAGATGTTCCCAGAGACGCCATACTACTTCGCCTTTTCCCATTCTCACTATTGGGGAGAGCGAAGCAGTGGTTCTACGCGACGAAGGATAAGAACACTACGTGGGCACTCTGCTCTATGAACTTTCTGGCTAAGTTCTTTCCCATGGGCAAGACCAATGCTCTCCGTGGGAAGATTATAAGTTTTCAGCAACAACATGATGAATCCGTTCCAGAAGCATGGGAGCGCTTTCAAGATTACATCCTAGAATGTCCCCATCATGGAATGGAGAGCTGGCGACTTATGCAGACTTTCTATCATGGGCTCATCACTAGTGCTCGTGAGACCATGGATGCTGCAGCTGGAGGCGCATTTCTATCACTCACCATACCACAAGCTACAGCCCTTGTGGAGAAGATGGCGTCCAACCAAGGTTGGAACGAAGAGAGGACTCAAACACACAAGAAGGGTGGAGGTATGCACCAGCTCAAGGAGGTAGACATGCTGTCTGCAAAGTTAGACCTACTCATGAAAAAGCTCGATGACAAAGCTGGAGACAAAAGAGAAGTCATGAACGTCTACGACTCTCACATGACTTGTGAGGAATGTGGAGATACTGGACACTCAGGCAATCACTGCCCTGAGATGCTTGAGGATGCAAGGTACATCAACAACAACAACAACTACAACCGTCCTCAACAAAATCAAGGTTGGAATCAACAGAGGCCTAACTACTCAGGTAACTACTCAGGTAATTATCAAGGTAATAACTCTTACAACAACAATAATAATTTTCCACCCCTGAGAGAGTTAGTGTCTAATCAAGGAAAGCTAATGGATAACTTGTCTAAGAAATTGGCATCCAATGATAAAATATTAGAAAACATAAATAATAGAATGGATAATTTCTCTACTGCCATCAAAAACCAAATTAGCTTTAATAAAATGATTGAATCTTAGTTAAATCAAATAGCTGCTGCTGTTCCTGCTACTAACCCCGGTATACCATCACAACCGGAAGGATTAGAATCTACAAATCTTGTAGACATGTTTGATGCAGGTAACTATTGGAGTAATCCCGTTGTCGGAGTACATAATGACCTTCTGCCAGTCAAGAGAGGCGATCCAGGATGCCCCGTCATCCCGATCTCCATCGGCATGGTGGACTTCCCAGAAGCACTCTGCGACTTTGGCTCCAGCGTCAACATTATGCCCAGGGTACTCTATGAAAAATTCTTTACATATCCTTTATCAGAAACAACTATGTGTTTGCAGCTTGCAGATCGGACACTAAGCTTTCCTAAAGGAATATTAAAGAACATGTGTGTCCGAGTTGGTACCTCGTATGTTCCAGCTGACTTCGTGGTGATAGAGACCGGGTCCGATGAGAGGTCACCAGTTATTCTGGGAAGGCCATTCCTAAACACCTCGGGAGCTGTCATCTACGCCAGCGCTGCGAAGATCAACTTCAACATCAAGGGGAGGAAGGAGACGTTTTCCTTCAAGAACAAGATTACACAAATCCCAGAGCAACCCCAACATGAACCAAGAAAGAGGACCAACAGGAGGAACAAGCAGAACAAGAACAACCAAGGATGGACCGAATCAGCTAAGATGGTCACTGCAGTTCAAGGAGGTCAAGATGGTTGACTCAAGTTGCCGTTCCTAATCAAGAAGGACGACCCAGGTATGCCAAGCATTGAGTGCTCAATCAATGGATACTCCTTTCAGAAGGCACTCTGCGACACTGGATCTGGCGTCAACATAATGGCCACAGTCACCTAACAGCTCTTGTACGGAACCATGCCCTTAAAACCAACATACACTCAGCTTTAGATGGCAGATCAGACATCCCGAAAGGTCGAAGGTATAGTAACCGATGTCCCTGTTAAAATTAACGATCATTTTGTCCATACAGACTTTCAGGTCATTAACATGGGAGACGACGAGTACGATCCATCCATCATCCTAGGAAGACCGTTCCTTAGCACCATCAAAGCAATCATCTACATTGGAACCGAAGAAGTCCATATGCATTTCCCCTTTGAGAAGGTACGCCGCTACTTTAATGACCCTAACTATATAGTTGAAGATTCTAAGCAGGTCAGGACAAGAAGAAGGCGACGTAACCGTAACCAAAGGAGGCAAACCATCAAGGACGTATGGGCAGACTATGAAGGAGAGGTCATAAGGCCCGAGGATACACAACAGGAGACCGAAGCACCAAGTCAGGTATGGAAGGCGAAGACAGTTACACAAGAAGAGGAGGCACTGCCGGAACCACCGTCTACGCCACCCAAATCCCAGGACAACTAAGAAGAAAAGAAGTCCTGTTCGGAGGACTTAAAAACACCGAACGCCATGCCAAGAGGTAAACTTGGTAGTTATCATTTTCCCTTTAATTATTGCTTAGTTAATCATGTTCTTTCTGTCTTAAAAAAAATGTTAAAAACAGTAAGCCCCATGTGAGTATGCGAGTGGCATAAAACCCATAAGTACATTCACTGTGGTGGCATAAAAAATAATAATATATATTTTTTTCTGTTCTACAAAAATGAAAATAAAAATAGAGAGTGACATTTATCAAGGAAGCTCAAACATGATAAAGGCTAGATATTTATGCTAACGCTTAATCAAGTTCCACGAAGCTTTGTTGTCTATTTGAGCTCCACAAAATTCAGGAAGACTAGCAGATGGAGGACATCCTAATCGTTGTCAGGGTGCTGCCGACATTCAAATACACCTATGCACCTGCTAGCTACATCAGAAGAAATTACGTCAAGATCCAGCTTGGGGGAGAGCACCCCCATTAATCCTGATAAGTATTTTTATCTACATTTATACCTATGCTTTATTAAAATAAAAAGATGCATAATCATGAAAACCCAAATAAATATTTTGTGTTTATATATATTTGCTTAGTTTAATAAATAAATAAAGTAGCTATGCTAAACTGAATCTTGAAAATAAAACTCTAGCATGGATATGATGAATAGTTGCTCTGCCTAATTTTCAAATTTGTTCTCTCTCTAGTTTAGACATAACTGTTATAATTTAAAACTGGCTCTAAACCTGAACTAGTGGGAAGAGAACTTAATCTGAAGTCTAAGTTGTTAACGGATATGATATGGGAAGGTTGAGCTGCTGTTTATCTGTTCCTAGAGATGCTAGAATTCTGGAGAATTTTATCTTTGAAAATCTTTAAAATGTTGCATGATGAGTTCTTGTATGATGAGAGTTTAAATTCCTACCACAGCCATATATACATGCTTGTTAGATTAAGAGCCGCACTTTTACTACTTACTGCTTATGGGCATTGAGTGTGGTCAAGCTGTGTAGACCCTTAGGAACTTGTCATGTGGTTAAAATCAAGATTCACTTGCACGTTCACTCATACATGCTGCTTCTACTCCGGAAGTACGCATCCACATATATCCACTCATTTCCATCTCCAGATTCACCCAAAATTATTCTACTCCTGACCCGGGAGAGAATAGCCAAAAACATTATCCCATTCCTGTTATTCCCTTTGAAGTTAATGCTCAAGTCATTTCTACTACCACTTGCTATATTTTCAAGAGGGAGATTTGCTCTAAAAAAATATAAATACGAGGAAATAAAAAGGAGCAAGTGCTCGGAACCTCGAAGAAAGAAAAAGTGAGACGAGAGGTAAAAATGGACAAGTGTCCGACAGTAGAATTAGGGGTACAAGATACCCACCTGAGAAAAAAAAATAGAGCATCTCATTCCCCTCAAAAGTTTTAAAAAGCAAGAAAGGTATGTATTCCCTCAAAAAAGAGCATTAGACTTTTGTTATCACCATCATCACCATACACCACTCATTCACCACACATGCACATCTTGATTTGACTTATTGACTTGTTTCTCTGGATCCATGGTTTGACTATGCAATAAATGTTCTATGAGTATGTATACTGTATCTCCCACCTATGAGCTCCATATATCAAAGCCTTATTAGAGTAGGGTGAGAGAGAAGGCAATGTCACTACGCCTTATACCATAAATACCACATACTTTGAGAGAGAAGGCATATACCATTACTGCCTTGGTAAGGATCCAGAAATACCACAAAAGAGAGACCCGAGAAAGTCATACAAGGAATCTCTGAGTTTTATTTGAAAAATTTGCAAAAAACTCCAGAGCTATAGCTGATCAAGAATAAGAGACATGGCGTTTGACTAGACCGTTCTATCTTTTAACCACTCAAGATGCAGGTGACGGTTGCAAGCCCCATGGTGAAAGGTAAAATGAGTAAGTTTTAAGTCTTGACAGTTTACTCTAACTCAGGGATGAGACCTTATTTGAAAGCATATGTACCGTCAACGTTCAAAGGCGTTGCAGCAACTTCTGATCCATAATGAGTCTATCCTTGCTCAGGGACGAGCAAGAGGTAAGCTTGGGGGAGTTTGTTGACGGTCCTTAAGTACTAAATATAGTTATCAAATAAATAAAGAAAAGGATCCAAATGCAACCAACACCTAGACTTAGGGTTTTATCTGACAGAATTCCACGAGTTTTGGTGTTTGTCTGTTGCTGTAGGGGGTTATCAGAAAATACGGAGGAAAGGCCCACACGTCGGGTTTACATAGAGATAATAACGTGTTCACCGATTTTCTATCATCTAGAAGACTCCAGAAGCCACGAGATCGAACGGGAGGCCGAACGGGCCCGGAGGCAGGGCGCCCGCCCTGCCCCCTAGGGCGGCCGCCCTGGCCTGAGAGCCAATCAGGCTCCGTCTCGCGGATTATGCTCCACCGACCTAAGGGATCAAGGAAAACCGTGCGATTAATGTCGGTTTGATCCGACGGCCCACGTTCACTTGAGGGGGCTATATAAGCAGGACCCCTGGCCCCTGGAGGAGGCACTCCCTCATTCTCAATTCTTCAAACCCTAATCTTAGGAGGAGAGTCTCTGATCAAGCCCTAGAGCCACCACATCAACTAGATCTCTAGTATAGCATAGCTACATAGGATTAGAACTAGAAGGAGTCAATCTTTGATTGGTTTCTGGATCTGTCAAGAGGATTCTTGGTAATTCCTTTACTGTTCTTCATTGTTCATCTTTGTTCTTCAATATTATGAATACAACTTTGTTCTATTTCAATATATTGATTATGACTATGCTCTACTTGTTTATGTTTGCGATTATATTGTTCTTAGTTTATCGTAGTTATACGCTTGACTTAGTTAGATTGGAATTATATACATGTTTAGGATCGTATAGCGTTTATCCATCGGATCCATGGGTAAATGATAAATATTGTGTAAGCGTGTTGCTTAGACCATATTTATCTGCGATTGCACCTTATATGCCGGATCGTGGGGTGGTCCGCGATGGTGATAGCTTCGTTGGTTCTTATATAGTCCCCCTCCCGTGTGTAAGGCAGGCAGAGCAACATTATTACGGGGGAGTGATTGCTATGTTTCTCATCTTCCTTGATAATATCACTATGCATGGGCGTAGTCCATTCTCGCAATGATTGCCAAGTGTACTTGCACTAACTATGATATGCTAGACTTTATAGTTAAGAATAACTTAGGAAATATCCTTGTAGTTCGTCCTAATACCATGCTAATGACTTGCTAGAATATATGTTGAGGTGCTTATTATTATTATATGTGGCTAGCTGATCAGATTAATTATCTTTGTCACCATTCATACTTTATCTATATTTTATGTGACACTTACCCCTGTATGCAAGAGATAGATGAATGCTCTCACTTATACATGCAATGATTGATACTCATTCCTATATTCCATTCCATAATCAACATTGATGTTGGTAATCTCTTCCCAGTGGTAAAAATATAAATAACGATACCTGGAATACTTCCCGGTTAAAATGCTACATCAGTATTAATCTGTGCGCTTGCAGATCTTATTTATTATTTATTTAGAAGAGCAGTTGCATATTTCAATACCGCGTCTCTCATGTCATGCTGGGGATGACAACTTGGCTTAAGTGGCATGAGGGATAGGTTCGGCATTTTTGGCGCCGTTATCAGAATTATAAAACTAAGTCTACTTTTGGTAATGATGTTAAGAATGCCCAACACTTAGACTCGAAAATCGTTTTGGACGCACCCGGTGGTTCTCCTAGGTGACAATGCTTAATTGGAGATGGTGCTAACCTTAATGCAAGATAGGTGCACGATTTGCGCCAAACATACCATAGGCTCGAAAATCATTTTGGACATACCAATGGAACTCCTAGATAATGAGGCTCAAGTGGAAGCTCATTTTGGTCCGTTTGGAGATGATGCTAATCTTGCCGTAAGATAGGTGCATGGTTTGCGCTGAACGTACCATAGGCTCAAAAATTGTTTTGGACGCACCCTGTGGTACTCCTAGGTGACGATGCTCAACTGGAAGCTCGTTATGGTCCATTTGGAGATGGTGCTAATGTTGCCACAAGATAGGTGCACGGTTTGCGCCGAACATACCATAGGCTAGGAAATCGCAATCTTACTGCAAGATAGGTGCACGGTTTGCGCTGAATGTACCATAGGCTAGAAAATTGTTTTGGACGCACCCAATAGTACTCCTAGGTGACAATGCTCAAGTTGAAGATCATTACGGTCTGATTGGAGATGGTGCTAAACTTGATGCAAGATAGGTGCACGGTTTGCGCCAAACATACCATAGGCTCGAAAATCATTTTGGACACTCCCAATGGAACACCTAGGTGACGAGGCTCAAGTGGCAGCTCATTTTGGTTCGTTTGAAGATGGTGCTAATTTTGCCGCAAGATAGGTGCACGGTTTGCGCTGAACGTACCATAGGCTCGAAAATCGTTTTGGACGCACCCGGTGGTACTCGTAGGTGACAATGCTTAATTGGAGATGGTGCTAAACTTGATGCAAGATAGGAGCACGGTTTGCGCCAAACATATCATAGCCTCAAAAATTGTTTTGGACACTCCCAATGGAACTCCTAGGTGACGAGGCTCAAGTGTAAGCTTGTTTTGTTCCATTTGGAGATGGTGCTAATCTTGCCGCAAGATAGGTGCACGGTTTGAGCTGAACGTACCATAGGCTCAAAAATCATTTTGGACGCACCCGGTAGTACTCCTAGGTGACAAGGCTCAAGTGGAAGCTCGTTTTGGTCCGTTTGGAGATGGTGCTAATCTTGTTGTAAGATAGGTGCACGGTTTGCGCTGAATGTACCATAGGCTAGGAAATCATTTTGGACGCACCGAATGGAACTCCTAGGTGTCGGGGGTCATGTCAAATCTCGTTTAAGTCCGTTTGGAGAGAGGTTTAGTGTCGGTGCAAGATAATTGTACGGTCTGAGCCTATTGTACGGTCTGCGCCAAATATACCATAGGCTCAGAAATTGTTTTGGACGCACCCGATGGTACTACTAGGTGACGATGCTCAAGTGGAAGCTCGTTACGGTCCGTTTGGAGATGGTGCTAATCTTGCCGCAAGATAGGTGCATGGTTTGCGCTGAACGTACCATTGGCTCGAAAATCATGTCGGACGCACCTGGTGGTACTCCTAGGTGACGAGGCTCAAGTGCAAGCTCATTATGGTCCGTTTGGAGATGGTGCTAATCTTGCCACAAGATAGGTGCACGATTGGCGCTGAGTGTACCATAGGCTCGAAAATTGTTTTGGACGCACTCGGTTGTACTCCTAGGTGACAAGGCTCAAGTGGAAGCTCATTTTGGTCTATTTGGAGATGGTGCTAAACTTGATGCAAGATAGGTGCATGGTTTGTGCCAAACATACCATAGGCTCAAAAATCATTTTGGGCACACCCAATGGAAGTCCTAGGTGACAAGGCTCAAGTGGAAGCTTGTTTTAGTATATTTGGAGATAGTGCTAATCTTGACGAGGTGCACGGTTTGCGCCGAACCTACCATAGCCTCAGAAATTGGTTTGGACGCATCCGATGGAACTCCTAGGTGACGTGGGTCGTGTGGAATCTCGTTTCAGTTTATTTGGAGACAATGTTAGTGTCGGTGCAAGATAGTTGGATGGGTTGCGCCAAACATACCATACACTCAGAAATCAATTTGGATGCACCAGATAGTACTCCTAGGTGACGATGCTCAAGTGGAAGCTCATTACGGTCTGATTGGAGATGGTGGTAAACTTGATGCAAGATAGGTGCACGGTTTGCGCCAAACATACCATAGGCTCGAAAATTGTTTTGGACACTCCCAATGGAACTCCTAGGTGACGAGGCTCAAGTGGAAGCTCGTTTTGGTCCGTTTGGAGATGGTGCTAATCTTGCCGCAAGATAGGTGCACGGTTTGCGCTGAACATAGCTTAGGCTCGAAAATTGTTTTGGACGCAGCCGGGGGTACTCCTAGGTGACAATGCTTAATTGGAGATGGTGCTAACCTTAATGCAAGATAGGTGCACGATTTGCACCAAACATACCATAGGCTCAAAAATCGTTTTGGACATCCTAATGGAACTCCTAGCTAATGAGGCTTAAGTGGAAGCTCATTTTGGTCCGTTTGGAGATGGTGCTAATCTTGCCACAAGATAGGTGCATGGTTTGCGCTGAACATACCATCAGTTCAAAAATTGTTTTGGACACACCCGATGGTACACCTAGGTGACGATGCTCAACTGGAAGCTCGTTACGGTCCGTTTGGAGATGGTGCTAATGTTGCTGCAAGATAGGTGCACGGTTTGCGCTGAACGTACCATAGGCTTGAAAATTGTTTTGGACGCACCCGGTGGTACTCCTAGGTGACGAGGCTCAAGTGGAAGCTCGTTTTGCTCCGTTTGGAGATGGTGCTAAACTTGATGCAAGATAGGTGCATGGTTTGTGCCAAAACATACCATAGGCTCAGAAATCATTTTGGACACACCCAATGGAACTCCTAGCTGACGAGGCTCAAGTGGAAGCTCGTTTCGGTATGTTTGGAGATAGTGCTAATCTTGACGAGGTGCATGGTCTGCACCGAACCTACCATAGGTTCAGAAATCGGTTTGGACGCATTCGATGGAACTCCTAGGTGATGTGGGTCATGTGGAATCTCGTTTTAGTCTATTTGGAGACAATGTTAGTGTCAGTGCAAGATAGTTGGACGGTTTGCACCAAACATACCATACACTCAGAAATCAATTTGGATGCACCCAATAGTACTCCTAGGTGACAATGCTCAAGTTGAAGATCATTACGGTCTGATTGGAGATGGTGCTAAACTTGATGCAAGATAGGTGCACGGTTTGCGCCAAACATACCATAGGCTCGAAAATCATTTTGGACACTCCCAATGGAACACCTAGGTGACGAGGCTCAAGTGGAAGCTCATTTTGGTCCGTTTGGAGATGGTGCTAATTTTGCCGCAAGATAGGTGCACGGTTTGCGCTGAACGTACCAAAGGCTCGAAAATCGTTTTGGACGCACCCGGTGGTACTCCTAGGTGACAATGCTCAATTGGAGATGGTGCTAAACTTGATGCAAGATAGGAGCACAGTTTGCGCCAAACATATCATAGGCTCGAAAATTGTTTTGGACACTCCCAATGGTACTACTAGGTGACGATGCTCAAGTGGAAGCTCGTTACGGTCCGTTTGGAGATGGTGCTAATCTTGTCGCAAGATACCGGTGCATGGTTTGCGCTGAACGTACCATTGGCTCGAAAATCATGTCGGACGCACCTGGTGGTACTCCTAGGTGACGAGGCTCAAGTGGAAGCTCATTATGGTCCGTTTGGAGATGGTGCTAATCTTGTCACAAGATAGGTGCACGGTTGGCGCTGAGTGTACCATAGGCTCGAAAATTGTTTTGGACGCACTCGGTTGTACTCCTAGGTGACAAGGCTCAAGTGGAAGCTCGTTTTGGTCTATTTGGAGATGGTGCTAAACTTGATGCAAGATAGGTGCATGGTTTGTGCCAAACATACCATAGGCTCGAAAATCATTTTGGGCACACCCAGTGGAAGTCCTAGGTGACAAGGCTCAAGTGGAAGCTTGTTTTGGTTTGGAGATAGTGCTAATCTTGACGAGGTGCACGGTTTGCGCCGAACCTACCATAGCCTCAAAAATTGGTTTGGACGCATCCGATGGAACTCCTAGGTGACGTGGGTCGTGTGGAATCTCGTTTCAGTTTATTTGGAGACAATGTTAGTGTCAGTGCAAGATAGTTGGATGGGTTGCGCCAAACATACCATACACTCAGAAATCAATTTGGATGCACCAGATAGTACTCCTAGGTGACGATGCTCAAGTGGAAGCTCGTTACGGTCTGATTGGAGATGGTGGTAAACTTGATGCAAGATAGGTGCACGGTTTGCGCCAAACATACCATAGGCTCGAAAATTGTTTTGGACACTCCCAATGGAACTCCTAGGTGACGAGGCTCAAGTGGAAGCTCGTTTTGGTCCGTTTGGAGATGGTGCTAATCTTGCCGCAAGATAGGTGCACGGTTTGCGCTGAACATAGCTTAGGCTCGAAAATTGTTTTGGACGCAGCCGGGGGTACTCCTAGGTGACAATGCTTAATTGGAGATGGTGCTAACCTTAATGCAAGATAGGTGCACGATTTGCGCCAAACATACCATAGGCTCAAAAATCGTTTTGGACATCCTAATGGAACTCCTAGCTAATGAGGCTTAAGTGGAAGCTCATTTTGGTCCGTTTGGAGATGGTGCTAATCTTGCCACAAGATAGGTGCATGGTTTGCGCTGAACATACCATCAGTTCAAAAATTGTTTTGGACACACCCGATGGTACACCTAGGTGACGATGCTCAACTGGAAGCTCGTTACGGTCCGTTTGGAGATGGTGCTAATGTTGCTGCAAGATAGGTGCACGGTTTGCGCTGAACGTACCATAGGCTCAAAAATTGTTTAAGACGCACCCAGTGGTACTCCTAGGTGACGAGGCTCAAGTGGAAGCTCGTTTTGCTCCGTTTGGAGATGGTGCTGAACTTGATGCAAGATAGGTGCATGGTTTGTGCCAAAACATACCATAGGCTCGGAAATCATTTTGGACACACCCAATGGAACTCCTAGCTGACGAGGCTCAAGTGGAAGCTCGTTTCGGTATGTTTGGAGATAGTGCTAATCTTGACGAGGTGCATGGTTTGCGCCGAACCTACCATAGGTTCAGAAATCGGTTTGGACGCATTCGATGGAACTCCTAGGTGATGTGGGTCATGCGGAATCTCGTTTTAGTCTATTTGGAGACAATGTTAGTGTCAGTGCAAGATAGTTGGACGGTTTGCACCAAACATACCATACACTCAGAAATCAATTTGGATGCACCCAATAGTACTCCTAGGTGACAATGCTCAAGTTGAAGATCATTACGGTCTGATTGGAGATGGTGCTAAACTTGATGCAAGATAGGTGCACGGTTTGCCCCAAACATACCATAGGCTCGAAAATCATTTTGGACACTCCCAATGGAACACCTAGGTGACGAGGCTCAAGTGGAAGCTCATTTTGGTCCGTTTGGAGATGGTGCTAATTTTGCCGCAAGATAGGTGCACGGTTTGCGCTGAACGTACCATAGGCTCGAAAATCGTTTTGGACGCACCCGGTGGTACTCCTAGGTGACAATGCTCAATTGGAGATGGTGCTAAACTTGATGCAAGATAGGAGCATGGTTTGCGCCAAACATATCATAGGCTCGAAAATTGTTTTGGACACTCCCAATGGTACTACTAGGTGACGATGCTCAAGTGGAAGCTCGTTACGGTCCGTTTGGAGATGGTGCTAATCTTGCCGCAAGATAGGTGCATGGTTTGCGCTGAACGTACCATTGGCTCGAAAATCATGTCGGACGCACCTGGTGGTACTCCTAGGTGACGAGGCTCAAGTGGAAGCTCATTATGGTCCGTTTGGAGATGGTGCTAATCTTGCCACAAGATAGGTGCACGGTTGGCGCTGAGTGTACCATAGGCTCGAAAATTGTTTTGGACGCACTCGGTTGTACTCCTAGGTGACAAGGCTCAAGTGGAAGCTCGTTTTGGTCTATTTGGAGATGGTGCTAAACTTGATGCAAGATAGGTGCATGGTTTGTGCCAAACATACCATAGACTCGAAAATCATTTTGGGCACACCCAATGGAAGTCCTAGGTGACAAGGCTCCAGTGGAAGCTTGTTTTGGTATGTTTGGAGATAGTGCTAATCTTGACGAGGTGCACGGTTTGCGCCGAACCTACCATAGCCTCAGAAATTGGTTTGGACGCATCCGATGGAACTCCTATGTGACGTGGGTCGTGTGGAATCTCGTTTCAGTTTATTTGGAGACAATGTTAGTGTCGGTGCAAGATAGTTGGATGGGTTGCGCCAAACATACCATACACTCAGAAATCAATTTGGATGCACCAGATAGTACTCCTAGGTGACGATGCTCAAGTGGAAGCTCGTTACGGTCTGATTGGAGATGGTGGTAAACTTGATGCAAGATAGGTGCACAGTTTGCGCCAAACATACCATAGGCTCGAAAATTATTTTGGACACTCCCAATGGAACTCCTAGGTGACGAGGCTCAAGTGGAAGCTCGTTTTGGTCCGTTTGGAGATGGTGCTAATCTTGCCGCAAGATAGGTGCACGGTTTGCGCTGAACATAGCTTAGGCTCGAAAATTATTTTGGACGCAGCCGTGGGTACTCCTAGGTGACAATGCTTAATTGGAGATGGTGCTAACCTTAATGCAAGATAGGTGCACGATTTGCGCCAAACATACCATAGGCTCAAAAATCGTTTTGGACATCCTAATGGAACTCCTAGCTAATGAGGCTTAAGTGGAAGCTCATTTTGGTCCGTTTGGAGATGGTGCTAATCTTGCCACAAGATAGGTGCATGGTTTGCGCTGAACATACCATCAGTTCAAAAATTGTTTTGGACACACCCGATGGTACACCTAGGTGACGATGCTCAACTGGAAGCTCGTTACGGTCCGTTTGGAGATGGTGCTAATGTTGCTGCAAGATAGGTGCACTGTTTGCGCTGAACGTACCATAGGCTCGAAAATTGTTTTGGACGCACCCGGTGGTACTCCTAGGTGACGAGGCTCAAGTGGAAGCTCGTTTTGCTCCGTTTGGAGATGGTGCTAAACTTGATGCAAGATAGGTGCATGGTTTGTGCCAAAACATACCATAGGCTCGGAAATCATTTTGGACACACCCAATGGAACTCCTAGCTGACGAGGCTCAAGTGGAAGCTCGTTTCGGTATGTTTGGAGATAGTGCTAATCTTGACGAGGTGCATGGTTTGCGCCGAACCTACCATAGGTTCAGAAATCGGTTTGGACGCATTCGATGGAACTCCTAGGTGATGTGGGTCATGTGGAATCTCGTTTTAGTCTATTTGGAGACAATGTTAGTGTCAGTGCAAGATAGTTGGACGGTTTGCACCAAACATACCATACACTCAGAAATCAATTTGGATGCACCCAATAGTACTCCTAGGGGACAATGCTCAAGTTGAAGATCATTACGGTCTGATTGGAGATGGTGCTAAACTTGATGCAAGATAGGTGCACGGTTTGCGCCAAACATACCATAGGCTCGAAAATCATTTTGGACACTCCCAATGGAACACCTAGGTGACGAGGCTCAAGTGGAAGCTCATTTTGGTCCGTTTGGAGATGGTGCTAATCTTGCCGCAAGATAGGTGCACGGTTTGCGCCAAACATACCATAGGCTCAAAAATTGTTTTGGACACTCCCAATGGAACACCTAGGTGACGAGGCTCAAGTGGAAGCTCATTTTGGTCCGTTTGGAGATGGTGCTAATCTTGCCGCAAGATAGGTGCACGGTTTGCGCTGAACGTACCATAGGCTCGAAAATCATTTTGGACGCATCCGATGGTACTCCTAGGTGACAATGCTCAATTGGAGATGGTGCTAAACTTGATGCAAGATAGGAGCACGGTTTGCGCCAAACATATCATAGGCTCAAAAATTGTTTTGGACACTCCCAATGGAACTCCTAGGTGACGAGGCTCAAGTGTAAGCTTGTTTTGGTCCGTTTGGAGATGGTGCTAATCTTGCCGCAAGATAGGTGCACGGTTTGAGCTGAACGTACCATGGGCTCAAAAATCATTTTGGACGCACCCGGTAGTACTCCTAGGTGACAAGGCTCAAGTGGAAGCTCGTTTTGGTCCGTTTGGAGATGGTGCTAATCTTGTCGTCAGATAGGTGCACGGTTTGCGCTGAATGTACCATAGGCTAGGAAATCATTTTGGACGCACTGAATGGAACTCCTAGGTGTCGGGGGTCATGTCGAATCTCGTTTAAGTCCGTTTGGAGAGAGGTTTAGTGTCGGTGCAAGATAAATGCACGGTCTGCGCCAAACATACCATAGGCTCAGAAATTGTTTTGGACGCACCCTGTGGGACTCCTAGATGGCAAGGCTCAAGTGGAAGCTCGTTTTGGTCCATTTGGAGATGGTGCTAATCTTGCCGTAAGATAGGTGCATGGTTTGCGCAGAACATACCATTGGCTCGAAAATCATTTTGGACGCACCTGGTGGTACCCATAGGTGACGAGGCTCAAGTGGAAGCTCGTTACGGTCCGTTTGGAGATGGTGCTAATCTTGCTGCAAGATAGGTGCATGGTTTGCGCTGAACATACCATTGGCTCGAAAATCATGTTGGACGCACTTGGTGGTACTCCTAGGTGACGAGGCTCAAGTGGAAGCTCATTATGGTCCGTTTGGAGATGGTGCTAATCTTGCCGCAAGATATGTGCACGGTTTGCGTTGAGTGTACCATAGGCTCAAAAATTGTTTTGGACGCACCCGGTTGTACTCCTAGGTGACGAGGCTCAAGTGGAAGCTCGTTTTGGTCTGTTTGGAGATGGTGCTAAACTTGATGCAAGATAGGTGCATGGTTTGTGCCAAACATACCATAGGGTCAAAAATCATTTTGGGCACACCCAATGAACTCCTAGGTGACGAGGCTGAAGTGGAAGCTGATTTTGGTAGTTTGGAGATAGTGCTAATCTTGACGAGGTGCACGGTTTGCGCCGAACCAACCATAGGCTCAGAAATCGGTTTGGACGCATCCGATGGAACTCCTAGGTGATGTGGGCCGTGTGGAATCTCGTTTCAGTCGATTTGGAGACAATGTTAGTGTCGGTGCAACATAGTTGGATGGGTTGTGCCAAACATACCATACACTCAGAAATCAATTTTGGTGCACCAGATAGTACTCCTAGGTGACGATGCTTAAGTGGAAGCTCATTACGGTCTGATTGGAGATGGTGCTAAACTTGATGCAAGATAGGTGCACGGTTTGCGCCAAACATACCATAGGCTCAAAAATTGTTTTGGACACTCCCAACGGAACACCTAGGTGACGAGGCTCAAGTGGAAGCTCGTTTTTGTCCGTTTGGAGATGGTGCTAATCTTGCCGCAAGATAGGTGCACGGTTTGCGCTGAATGTACCATAGGCTCGAAAATCGTTTTGGACGCACCCGGTGGTACTCGTAGGTGACAATGCATAATTGGAGATGGTGCTAAACTTGATGCAAGATAGGTGCACGGTTTACGCCAAACAAACTGGCTCGAAAAATGTTTTGGACACTCCCAATGGAACTCCTAGGTGACGAAGCTCAATTTGAAGCTCGTTTTGGTCCTTTTGGAGATGGTGCGAATCTTGCCGCAAGATAGGTGCACGGTTTGCGCTGAATGTACCATAGGCTAGGAAATCATTTTGGATGCACCGAATGGAACTCCTAGGTGTCAGGGTCATGTGGAATCTCGTTTAAGTCCGTTTGGAGAGAGGTTTAGTGTCGGTGCAAGACAATTGCACGGTCTGCGCCAAATATACCATAGGCTCAGAAATTGTTTTGGACACACCTGATGGTACTCCTCGGTGATGATGCTCAAGTGGAAGCTCGTTACGGTCTGTTTGGAGATGGTGCTAATCTTACCGCAAGATAGGTGCATGGTTTGCGCTGAACGTACCATTGGCTCGAAAATCATGTTGGACGCACCGAGTGGTACTCCTAGGTGACGAGGCTCAAGTGGAAGCTCATTACGGTCTATTTGGAGATGGTGCTAATCTTGCCGCAAGATAGGTGCACGGTTTGCGCTAAATGTATCATAGGCTCGAAAATTGTTTTGGACGCACCCGGTTGTACTCCTAGGTGACGACGCTCAAGTGGAAGCTCGTTTTGGTCCGTTTGGAGATGGTGCCAAACTTGATGCAAGATAGGTGCATGGTTTGTGCCAAACATTCCATAGGCTCGAAAATCATTTTGGGCACACACAATGGAACTCCTAGGTGACGTGGCTCAAGTGGAAGCTCGTTTTGGTATGTTTGGAGATAGTGCTAATCTTGACGAGGTGCACGGTTTGCGCCGAACCTACCATAGGCTCAGAAATCGGTTTGGACGCATCCGATGGAACTCCTAGGTGATGTGGGTCGTGTGGAATCTCGTTTTAGTCCATTTGGAGACAATGTTAGTGTCGGTGCAAGATAGTTGGATGGGTTGCGCCAAATATACCATACACTCAGAAATCAATTTGGATGCACCCGATAGTACTCCAAGGTGACGATGCTCAAGTGGAAGCTCGTTACGGTCTGATTGGAGATGGTGCTAAACTTGATGCAAGATAGTTGCACGGTTTGCGCCAAACATACCATAGGCTCGAAAATTGTTTTGGACACTCCCAATGGAACTCCTAGGTGACGAGGCTCATGTGGAAGCTTGTTTTGGTTCGTTTAGAGATGGTGCTAATCTTACCGCAAGATAGGTGCATGGTTTGCGCTGAACGTACCATTGGCTCGAAAATCATTATGAATGCACCTGGTGGTACTCCTAGGTGACGAGGCTCAAGTGGAAGCTCATT
Source organism: Saccharum spontaneum (assembly GCA_022457205.1). NCBI lineage: Eukaryota > Viridiplantae > Streptophyta > Magnoliopsida > Poales > Poaceae > Saccharum > Saccharum spontaneum. The sequence continues at coordinate 41,641,790 of CM039595.1, read as the reverse complement.
ACGGTCCGTTTGGAGATGGTGCTAGTCTTGCCGCAAGATAGGTGCATGGTTTACGCTGAACGTACCATAGGCTCAAAAATCGTTTTGGACGCACCCGGTAGTACTCCTAGGTGACTAGACTCAACTGGAAGCTCGTTTTGGTCTGTTTGGAGATGGTGCTAATCTTGCCGCACGATAGGTGCACGGTTTGCACTGAACGTACCAAAGGCTCGAAAATCGTTTTGGACGCACCCGGTGGTACTCGTAGGTGACAATGCTTAATTGGAGATGACACTAAACTTGATGCAAGATAGGTGCACGGTTTGCGCCAAACATACCATAGGCTCGAAAATCGTTTTGGACACTCCCAATGGAACTCCTAGGTGACGAGGCTGAAGTGTAAGCTTATTTTGGTGCATTTTGAGATGGTGCTAATCTTGCCGCAAGATAGGTGCACGGTTTGCGCTGAACGTACCGTAGGCTCAAAAATTGTTTTGGAGGCACCCGGTAGTACTCCTAGGTGACAAGGCTCAAGTGGAAGCTTGTTTTGGTCTGTTTAGAGATGGTGCGAATCTTGCCGCAAGATAGGTGCACGGTTTGCGCTGAATATACCATAGGCTAGGAAATCATTTTCGACGCACCGAATGGAACTCCTAGGTGTCGGGGGTCATGTCGAATCTCATTTAAGTCCGTTTGGAGAGAGGTTTACTGTCGGTGCAAGATAATTGCACGGTCTGCGCCAAACATACCATAGGCTCAGAAATTATTTTGGACGCACCCGATGGTACTACTAGGTGACGATGCTCAAGTGGAAGCTCGTTACGGTCCGTTTGGAGATGGTGCTAATCTTGCCGCAAGATAGGTGCATAGTTTGCGCTGAACGTACCATTGGCTCGAAAATCATGTTGGACGCACCTGGTGGTACTCCTAGGTGACGAGGCTCAAGTTTAAGCTCATTATGGTCCGTTTAGAGATGGTGCTAATCTTACCGCAAGATAGGTGCATGGTTTGCGTTGAGTGTACCATAGGCTCGAAAATTGTTTTGGACGCACCCGATTGTACTCCTAGGTGACGAGGCTCAAGGTGAAGCTTGTTTTGGTCTGTTTGGAGATGGTGCTAAACTTGATGCAAGATAGGTGCACGGTTTGCGCCAAACATATCATAGGCTTGAAAATTGTTATGGACACTCCCAATGGAACTCGGTGACGAGGCTCAAGTGGAAGCTCGTTTTGGTCCGCTTGGAGATGGTGCTAATCTTGCCGCAAGATAGGTGCACAGTTTGTGCTGAACGTACCATAGGCTCGAAAATTGTTTTGGACACTCCCAATGGAACTCCTAGGTGACGAGGCTCAAGTGGAAGCTCGTTTTGGTCCATTTGGAGATGGTGCGAATCTTGCCGCAAGATAGGTGCACGGTTTGCACTGAATGTACCATAGGCTAGGAAATCATTTTGGACGCACCGAATGGAACTCCAAGGTGTCGGGGTTCAATTC
>CM039595.1:41618683-41640218 GCA_022457205.1 Saccharum spontaneum | reverse complement strand
TTATGGACACTCCCAATGGAACTCGGTGACGAGGCTCAAGTGGAAGCTCGTTTTGGTCCGCTTGGAGATGGTGCTAATCTTGCCGCAAGATAGGTGCACAGTTTGTGCTGAACGTACCATAGGCTCGAAAATTGTTTTGGACACTCCCAATGGAACTCCTAGGTGACGAGGCTCAAGTGGAAGCTCGTTTTGGTCCATTTGGAGATGGTGCGAATCTTGCCGCAAGATAGGTGCACGGTTTGCACTGAATGTACCATAGGCTAGGAAATCATTTTGGACGCACCGAATGGAACTCCAAGGTGTCGGGGTTCAATTCGAATCTCGTTTAAGTCCGTTTGGAGAGAGGTTTACTGTCGGTGCAAGATAGGTGCACGGTCTGCGCCAAACATACCATAGGCTCAGAAATTGTTTTGGACGCACCAGATGGTACTACTAGGTGATGATACTCAAGTGGAAGCTCGATACGGTCTGTTTGGAGATGGTGCTAATCTTGCCGCAAGATAGGTGCATGGTTTGCGCTGAACGTACCATTGGCTCAAAAATCTTGTTGGACGCACCTGGTGGTACTCCTAGGTGACGAGGCTCAAGTTTAAGCTCATTATGGTCCATTTGGAGATGGTGCTAATCTTGCCGCAAGATAGGTGCACGGTTTGCGCTGAATGTACCATAGGCTCAAAAATTGTTTTGGACGCACCCGGTTGTACTCCTAGGTGACGAGGCTCAAGTGGAAGCTCGTTTTGGTCCATTTGGAGATGGTGCCAAACTTGATGCAAGATAGGTGCATGGTTTGTGCCAAACATACCATAGGCTCAGAAATCAATTTGGATGCACCCGATAGTACTCCTAGGTGACGATGCTCAAGTGGAAGCTCGTTACGGTCTGATTGGAGATGGTGCTAAACTTGATGCAAGATAGGTGCACGGTCTACGCCAAACATGCCATAGGCTCGAAAATTGTTTTGGACACTCCCAATGGAACTCCTAGGTGACGAGGCTCAAGTGAAAGCTCATTTTGGTCCGTTTGGAGATGGTGCTAATCTTGCCGCAAGATAGGTGCATGGTTTGTGCAGAACGTACCATTGGCTCGAAAATCATTTTGGACGCACCTGGTGGTACTCATAGGTGACGAGGCTCAAGTGGAAGCTCATTACAGTCTGTTTGGAGATGGTGCTAAACTTGCCGCAAGATAGGTGCATGGTTTGCGCTGAACATACCATTGGCTCGAAAATCATTTTGGACGCACCTGGTGGTACTCATAGGTGACAAGGCTTAAGTGGAAGCTCATTACAGTCCGTTTGGAGATGGTGCTAATCTTGTCGCAAGATAGGTGCACGGTTTGCGCTGAATGTACCATAGGCTCAAAAATTGTTTTGGACGCATCCGGTTGTACTCCTAGGTGACGAGGCTCAAGTGGAAGCTCGTTTTGGTCCGTTTGGAGATGGTGCTAAACTTGATGCAAGATAGGTGCATGGTTTGTGCCAAACATACCATAGGCTCGAAAATCATTTTGGGCACACTCAATGGAACTACTAGGTGATGAGGCTCAAGTGGAAGCTCGTTTTGGTATGTTTGGAGATAGTACTAATCTTGACAAGGTGCATGGTTTGCGCCGAACCTACCATAGGCTCAGAAATGAGTTTGGACGCATCCGATGGAACTCCTAGGTGACGTGGGTCTTGTGGAATCTCTTTTCAGTCTATTTGGAGGCAATGTTAGTGTCGATGCAAGATAGTTTGATGGGTTGCGCCAAACATACCATACACTCATAAATCAATTTGGATGCTCAAGTGTAAGCTTGTTTTGGTCCATTTTGAGATGGTGCTAATCTTGCCGCAAGATAGGTGCACGGTTTGCGCTGAACGTACTGTAGGCTCAAAAATCGTTTTGGACGCACCCGGTAGTACTCCTAGGTGACAAGGCTCAAGTGGAAGCTCGCTTTGGTTCGTTTAGAGATGGTGCGAATCTTGCCACAAGATAGGTGCACGGTTTGCGCTGAATATACCATAGGCTAGGAAATCATTTCCGACGGACTGAATGGAACTCCTAGGTGTCGGGGGTCATGTTGAATCTCGTTTAAGTCCGTTTGGAGAGAGGTTTACTGTCGGTGCAAGATAATTGCACGGTCTGCGCCAAACATACCATAGGCTCAAAAATTGTTTTGGACGCACCCGGTTGTACTCCTAGGTGACGAGGCTCAAGTGGAAGCTCGTTTTCGTTTGTTTGGAGATGGTGCTAAACTTGATGCAAGATAGGTGCATGGTTTGTGCCAAACATGCCATAGGCTCAAAATCATTTTGGGCACACCCAATGAACTCCCAGGTGACGAGGCTCAAGTGGAAGCTCATTTTGGTATGTTTGGAGATAGTGCTAATCTGGACGAGGTGCACGGTTTGCGCCAAACCAACGATAGCCTGAGAAATCGGTTTGGACGGATCCGATGGAACTCCTAGGTGCGTGGGTCGTGTGGAATCTCATTTCAGTCTATTTGGAGACAATGTTAGTGTCGGTGCAACATGGTTGGATGGGTTGTGCCAAACATACCACACACTCAGAAATCAATTTGGATGCACCAGATAGTACTCCTAGGTGACGATGCTCAAGTGGAAGCTCGTTACTGTCTGATTGGAGATGGTGCTAAACTTGATGCAAGATAGGTGCATGGTTTGCGCCAAACATACCATAGGCTCGAAAATTGTTTTGCACACTCCCAATGGAACTCCTAGGTGACGAGGCTCGAGTGGAAGCTCGTTTTGGTCCGTTTGGAGATGGTGCTAATCTTGCCGCAAGATAGGTGCACGGTTTGCGCTGAACGTACCATAGGCTTGAAAATCGTTTTGGACGCACCCGGTGGTACTCGTAGGTGACAATGCTTAATTGGAGATGGTGCTAAACTTGATGCAAGAAAGGTGCACGGTTTGCGCCAAACATACCATAGGCTCGAAAATCGTTTTGCACACTCCCAATGGAACTCCTAGGTGACGAGGCTCAAGTGTAACTTGTTTTGGTCTATTTTGAGATGGTGCTAATCTTGCCGCAAGATAGGTGCACGGTTTGTGCTGAACGTACCGTAGGCTCAAAAATCATTTTGGACGCACCCGGTAGTACTCCTAGGTGACAAGGCTCAAGTGGAAGCTCGTTTTGGTCCATTTGGAGATGGTGCGAATCTTGCCGCAAGATAGGTGCACGGTTTGCACTGAATGTACCATAGGCTAGGAAATCATTTTGGACGCACCGAATGGAACTCGTAGGTGTCGGGGTCATGTGGAATCTCGTTTAAGTCCGTTTGGAGAGGGGTTTAGTGTCGGTGCAAGATAATTGCACGGTCTGCGCCAAACATACCATAGGCTCAGAAATTGTTTTGGATACACCCGATGGTACTCCTAGGTGACGATGCTCAAGTGGAAGCTCATTACTGTCCGTTTGGAGATGGTGCTAATCTTACCGCAAGATAGGTGCATGGTTTGTGCTGAACGTACCATTGGCTCGAAAATCATGTTGGACGCACCTGGTGGTACTCTTAGGTGACGAGGCTCAAGTTGAAGCTCATTACGGTCTGTTTGGAGATGGTGCTAATCTTGCCGCAAGATAGGTGCATGGTTTGCGCTGAATGTACCATAGGCTCGAAAATTGTTTTGGATGCACCCGGTTGTACTCCTAGGTGACGAGGCTCAAGTGGTAGGTCGTTTTGGTCCGTTTGGAGATGGTGCCAAACTTGATGCAAGATAGGTGCATGGTTTGTGCCAAACATACCATAGGCTCGAAAATCATTTTGGGCACACCCAATGGAACTCCTAGGTGATGAGGCTCAAGTGGAAGCTCGTTTTGGTATGTTTGGAGATAGTGCTAATCTTGACGAGGTGCACGGTTTGCGCCGAACCTACCATAGGCTCAGAAATCGGTTTGGACGCATCCGATGGAACTCCTAGGTTACGTGGGTCGTGTGGAATCTCGTTTCAGTCCATTTGGAGAGAATATTAGTGTCGGTGCAAGATAGTTGGACGGGTTGTGCAAAACATACCATACACTCAGAAATCAATTTGGATGCACCCGATAGTACTCCTAGGTGACGATGCTCAAGTGGAAGCTCGTTACGGTCTGATTGGAGATGGTGCTAAACTTGATGCAAGATAGGTGCACGGTTTGCGCCAAACATACCATAGGCTCGAAAATTGTTTTGCACACTCCCAATGGAACTCCTAATTGACGAGGCTCGAGTGGAAGCTCGTTTTGGTCTGTTTGGAGATGGTGCTAATCTTGCCGCAAGACAGGTGCACGGTTTGCGCTGAACGTACCATAGGCTTGAAAATCGTTTTGGACGCACCCGGTGGTACTCGTAGGTGACAATGCTTAATTGGAGATGGTGCTAAACTTGATGCAAGAAAGGTGCACGGTTTGCGCCAAACATACCATAGGCTCGAAAATCGTTTTGGACACTCCCAATGGAACTCCTAGGTGACGAGGCTCAAGTGTAACTTGTTTTGGTCTATTTTGAGATGGTGCTAATCTTGCCGCAAGATAGGTGCACGGTTTGCGCTGAACGTACCGTAGGCTCAAAAATCATTTTGGACGCACGCGGTAGTACTCCTAGGTGACAAGGCTCAAGTCGAAGCTCGTTTTGGTCCATTTGGAGATGGTGCGAATCTTGCCACAAGATAGGTGCACGGTTTGCACTAAATGTACCATAGGTTAGGAAATCATTTTGGACGCACCTGGTGGTACTCCTAGGTGACAAGGCTCAAGTGGAAGCCCATTACGGTCCGTTTGGAGATGGTGCTAATCTTGCCGCAAGATAGGTGCACGGTTTGCGCTGAACGTACCATAGGCTAAAAAATCGTTTTGGACGCACCCGGTAGTACTCCTAGGTGACAAGGCTCAAGTGGAAGCTCATTTTGGTCCATTTGGAGATGTTGCTAATCTTGCCGTAAGATAGGTGCACGGTTTGCGCTGAATGTACCATAAGCTAGGAAATCATTTTGGACGCATCGAATGGAACTCCTAGGTGTCAGGGGTCATGTCGAATCTCGTTTAAGTCCGTTTGGAGAGAGGTTTACTGTCGGTGCTAGATAGGTGCACGGTCTGCGCCAATTGTACTATAGGCTCAGAAATTGTTTTGGACGCACCCCATGGTAATCCTAGGTGATGATACTCAAGTGGAAGCTCGTTATGGTCCGTTTGGAGAAGGTGCTAATCTTGCCGCAAGATAGGTGCATGGTTTGCGCTGAACGTACCATTGGCTCAAAAGTCATGTTGGATGCACCTGGTGGTACTCCTAGGTGACGAGGCTCAAGTGGAAGCTCATTACGATCTGTTTGGAGATGGTCCTAATCTTGCCGCAAGATGGGTGCACGGTTTGCGTTGAATGTACCATAGGCTCAAAAATTGTTTTGGACGCACCCGGTTGTACTCCTAGGTGACGAGGCTCAAGTGGAAGCTCGTTTTGGTCCGTTTGGAGATGGTGCTAAACTTGATGCAAGATAGGTTTATGGTTTGTGCCAAACATACCATAGGCTCGAAAATCATTTTGGGCACACCCAATGGAACTACTAGGTGATGAGGCTCAAGTGGAAGCTCGTTTTGGTATGTATGGAGATAGTGCTAATCTTGACGAGGTGCACGGTTTGAGCCGAACCTACCATAGGCTCAGAAATCGGTTTGGACGCATCCGATGGAACTCCTAGGTGACGTGGGTCTTGTGGAATCTCGTTTCAGTCTATTTGGGGACAATGTTAGTGTCGGTGCAAGATAGTTTGACGGGTTGCGCCAAACATACCATACACTCAGAAATCAATTTGGATGCACCTGATAGTACTCGTAGATGACGATGCTCAAGTGGAAGCTCGTTACGGTCTGATTGGAGATGGTGCTAATCTTGCCGCAAGATGGGTGCACGGTTTGCACCAAACATACCATAGGCTCGAAAATTGTTTTGCACACTCCCAATGGAACTCCTAGGTGACGAGGCTCGAGTGGAAGCTCGTTTTGGTCCGTTTGGAGATGGTGCTAATCTTGCCGCAAGATAGGTGCACGGTTTGCGCTGAACGTACCATAGGCTTGAAAATCGTTTTGGACGCACCCGGTGGTACTCGTAGGTGACAATGCTTAATTGGAGATGGTGCTAAACTTGATGCAAGAAAGGTGCACGGTTTGCGCCAAACATACCATAGGCTCGAAAATCGTTTTGCACACTCCCAATGGAACTCCTAGGTGACGAGGCTCAAGTGTAACTTGTTTTGGTCTATTTTGAGATGGTGCTAATCTTGCCGCAAGATAGGTGCACGGTTTGTGCTGAACGTACCGTAGGCTCAAAAATCATTTTGGACGCACCCGGTAGTACTCCTAGGTGACAAGGCTCAAGTGGAAGCTCGTTTTGGTCCATTTGGAGATGGTGCGAATCTTGCCGCAAGATAGGTGCACGGTTTGCACTGAATGTACCATAGGCTAGGAAATCATTTTGGACGCACCGAATGGAACTCGTAGGTGTCGGGGTCATGTGGAATCTCGTTTAAGTCCGTTTGGAGAGGGGTTTAGTGTCGGTGCAAGATAATTGCACGGTCTGCGCCAAACATACCATAGGCTCAGAAATTGTTTTGGATACACCCGATGGTACTCCTAGGTGACGATGCTCAAGTGGAAGCTCATTACTGTCCATTTGGAGATGGTGCTAATCTTACCGCAAGATAGGTGCATGGTTTGTGCTGAACGTACCATTGGCTCGAAAATCATGTTGGACGCACCTGGTGGTACTCTTAGGTGACGAGGCTCAAGTTGAAGCTCATTACGGTCTGTTTGGAGATGGTGCTAATCTTGCCGCAAGATAGGTGCATGGTTTGCGCTGAATGTACCATAGGCTCGAAAATTGTTTTGGATGCACCCGGTTGTACTCCTAGGTGACGAGGCTCAAGTGGTAGGTCGTTTTGGTCCGTTTGGAGATGGTGCCAAACTTGATGCAAGATAGGTGCATGGTTTGTGCCAAACATACCATAGGCTCGAAAATCATTTTGGGCACACCCAATGGAACTCCTAGGTGATGAGGCTCAAGTGGAAGCTCGTTTTGGTATGTTTGGAGATAGTGCTAATCTTGACGAGGTGCACGGTTTGCGCCGAACCTACCATAGGCTCAGAAATCGGTTTGGACGCATCCGATGGAACTCCTAGGTTACGTGGGTCGTGTGGAATCTCGTTTCAGTCCATTTGGAGAGAATGTTAGTGTCGGTGCAAGATAGTTGGACGGGTTGTGCCAAACATACCATACACTCAGAAATCAATTTGGATGCACCCGATAGTACTCCTAGGTGACGATGCTCAAGTGGAAGCTCGTTACGGTCTGATTGGAGATGGTGCTAAACTTGATGCAAGATAGGTGCACGGTTTGCGCCAAACATACCATAGGCTCGAAAATTGTTTTGCACACTCCCAATGGAACTCCTAATTGACGAGGCTCGAGTGGAAGCTCGTTTTGGTCTGTTTGGAGATGGTGCTAATCTTGCCGCAAGACAGGTGCACGGTTTGCGCTGAACGTACCATAGGCTTGAAAATCGTTTTGGACGCACCCGGTGGTACTCGTAGGTGACAATGCTTAATTGGAGATGGTGCTAAACTTGATGCAAGAAAGGTGCACGGTTTGCGTCAAACATACCATAGGCTCGAAAATCGTTTTGGACACTCCCAATGGAACTCCTAGGTGACGAGGCTCAAGTGTAACTTGTTTTGGTCTATTTTGAGATGGTGCTAATCTTGCCGCAAGATAGGTGCACGGTTTGCGCTGAACGTACCGTAGGCTCAAAAATCATTTTGGACGCACGCGGTAGTACTCCTAGGTGACAAGGCTCAAGTCGAAGCTCGTTTTGGTCCATTTGGAGATGGTGCGAATCTTGCCACAAGATAGGTGCACGGTTTGCACTAAATGTACCATAGGTTAGGAAATCATTTTGGACGCACCTGGTGGTACTCCTAGGTGACAAGGCTCAAGTGGAAGCCCATTACGGTCCGTTTGGAGATGGTGCTAATCTTGCCGCAAGATAGGTGCACGGTTTGCGCTGAACGTACCATAGGCTAAAAAATCGTTTTGGACGCACCCGGTAGTACTCCTAGGTGACAAGGCTCAAGTGGAAGCTCATTTTGGTCCATTTGGAGATGTTGCTAATCTTGCCGTAAGATAGGTGCACGGTTTGCGCTGAATGTACCATAAGCTAGGAAATCATTTTGGACGCATCGAATGGAACTCCTAGGTGTCAGGGGTCATGTCGAATCTCGTTTAAGTCCGTTTGGAGAGAGGTTTACTGTCGGTGCTAGATAGGTGCACGGTCTGCGCCAATTGTACTATAGGCTCAGAAATTGTTTTGGACGCACCCCATGGTAATCCTAGGTGATGATACTCAAGTGGAAGCTCGTTATGGTCCGTTTGGAGAAGGTGCTAATCTTGCCGCAAGATAGGTGCATGGTTTGCGCTGAACGTACCATTGGCTCAAAAGTCATGTTGGATGCACCTGGTGGTACTCCTAGGTGACGAGGCTCAAGTGGAAGCTCATTACGATCTGTTTGGAGATGGTCCTAATCTTGCCGCAAGATGGGTGCACGGTTTGCGTTGAATGTACCATAGGCTCAAAAATTGTTTTGGACGCACCCGGTTGTACTCCTAGGTGACGAGGCTCAAGTGGAAGCTCGTTTTGGTCCGTTTGGAGATGGTGCTAAACTTGATGCAAGATAGGTTTATGGTTTGTGCCAAACATACCATAGGCTCGAAAATCATTTTGGGCACACCCAATGGAACTACTAGGTGATGAGGCTCAAGTGGAAGCTCGTTTTGGTATGTATGGAGATAGTGCTAATCTTGACGAGGTGCACGGTTTGCGCCGAACCTACCATAGGCTCAGAAATCGGTTTGGACGCATCCGATGGAACTCCTAGGTGACGTGGGTCTTGTGGAATCTCGTTTCAGTCTATTTGGGGACAATGTTAGTGTCGGTGCAAGATAGTTTGACGGGTTGCGCCAAACATACCATACACTCAGAAATCAATTTGGATGCACCTGATAGTACTCGTAGATGACGATGCTCAAGTGGAAGCTCGTTACGGTCTGATTGGAGATGGTGCTAATCTTGCCGCAAGATGGGTGCACGGTTTGCGCCAAACATACCATAGGCTCAAAAATTGTTTTGGACACTCCCAATGGAACTCCTAGGTGACAAGGCTCAAGTGGAAGCTCGTTTTGGTCCGTTTGGAGATGGTGCTAATCTTGCTGCAATATAGGTGCATGGTTTGTGTTGAACGTACCATTGGCTTGAAAATCATTTTGGACGCACCTGGTGGTACTCATAGGTGACGAGGCTCAAGTGGAAACTCATTACGGTCCATTTGGAGATGGTGCTAATCTTGCCGCAAGATAGGTGCACGGTTTGCGATGAATATACCATAGGCGTGAAAATTGTTTTGGACGCACCCGGTTGTACTCCTAGGTGACGAGGCTCAAGTGGAAGCTTGTTTTGGTCCGTTTGGAGATGGTGCTAAACTTGCCGCAAGATAGGTGCATGGTTTGTGCCAAACATACCATAGGCTCGAAAATCATTTTTGGCACACCCAATGGAACTACTAGGTGATGAGGCTCAAGTGGAAGCTCGTTTTGGTATGTTTGGAGATAGTGCTAATCTTGACGAGGTGCACGGTTTGCGCCGAATCTACCATAGGCTCAGAAATCGGTTTGGACGCATCCGATGGAACCCCTAGGTGACGTGGGTCTTGTGGAATCTCGTTTCAGTCTATTTGGAGACAATGTTAGTGTCGGTGCAAGATAGTTTGACGGGTTGCGCCAAACATACCATACACTCAGAAATCAATTTGGTTGCACCCGATAGTACTCCTAGGTGACGATGCTCAAGTGGAAGCTCGTTATGGTCTAATTTTAGATGGTGCTAAACATGATGCAAGACAGGTGCACGGTTTGCGCCAAATATACCATAGGCTTGAAAATAGTTTTGGACACTCCCAATGGAACTCCTAAGTCACGAGGCTCAAGTGGAAGCTCATTTTGGTCCGTTTGGAGATGGTGCTAATCTTGCCGCAAGATAGGTGCATGGTTTGCGCTGAACGTACCATTGGCTCGAAAATCATTTTGGACGCACCTGGTGGTACTCCTAGGTGATGAGGCTCAAGTGGAAGCTCATTACGGTTTGTTTGGAGATGGTGCTAATCTTGCCGCAAGATAGGTGCACGGTTTGTGATGAATGTACCATAGGCTCAAAAATTGTTTTGGACGCACCCGGTTGTACTCCTAGGTGACGAGGCTCAAGTGGAAGCTCATTACGGTCCGTTTGGAGATGGTGCTAATCCTGCCGCAAGATAGGTGCACGGTTTGCGATGAACATACCATAGGCTCGAAAATTATTTTGGACGCACCCGGTTGTACTCCTAGGGGACGAGGCCCAAGTGGAAGCTCGTTTTGGTCCGTTTGGAGATGGTGCCAAACTTGATGCAAGATAGGTGCATGGTTTGTGCCAAATATACCATAGGCTCAAAAATCATTTTGGACACTCCCCATGGAACTCCTAGGTGACGAGGCTCAAGTGGAAGCTCGTTTTGGTCCGTTTGGAGATGGTGCTAATCTTGCCGCAAGATAGGTGCATGGTTTGCGCTGAACGTACCATTGGCTCGAAAATCATTTTGGACGCACCTGGTGGTACTCCTAGGTGATGAGGCTCAAGTGGAAGCTCATTACGGTTTGTTTGGAGATGGTGCTAATCTTGCCGCAAGATAGGTGCACGGTTTGCGATGAACATACCATAGGCTCGAAAATTATTTTGGACGCACCCGGTTGTACTCCTAGGGGACGAGGCCCATGTGGAAGCTCGTTTTGGTCCGTTTGGAGATGGTGCCAAACTTGATGCAAGATAGGTGCATGGTTTGTGCCAAACATACCATAGGCTCAAAAATCATTTTGGGCACACCCAATGGAACTCCTAGGTGACGAGGCTCAAGTGGAAGCTCGTTTTGGTATGTTTTGAGATAGTGCTAATTTTGACGAGGTGCACGGTTTGTGCTGAACCAACCATAGGATCAAAAATCAGTTTGGACGCATCTGATGGAACTCCTAGGTGACGAGGCTCAAGTGGAAGCTCGTTTTGGTATGTTTGGAGATAGTACTAATCTTGACGATGTGCACGGTTTGCGCCGAACCTAACATAGGCTCAGAAATAGGTTTGGACGCATCCGATGGATCTCCTAGGTGACGTGGGTCCTATGGAATTTTGTTTCAGTCTATTTGGAGACAATGTTAGTGTCGGTGCAAGATAGTTGGACGGGTTGCGCCAAACATACCATACACTCAGAAATAAATTTGGAAGCACCCGATAGTACTCCTAGGTGACGATGCTCAAGTGGAAGCTAATTACGGTCTGATTGGAGATGGTGCTAAACACGATGCAAGACATGTGCACGGTTTGCGCCAAACATACCATAGGCTCGAAAATTGTTTTGGACACACCCAATGGAACTCCTAGGTGACGAGGCTCAATTGGAAGCTTGTTTTGGTCCGTTTGGAGATGGTGCTAATCTTGCCGCAAGATAGGTGCATGGTTTGCGCTGAACATACCATTGGCTCGAAAATCATTTTGGACGCACCTGGTGGTACTCATAGGTGACAAGGCTCAAGTGGAAGCTCATTACGGTCCATTTGGAGATGGTGCTAATCTTGCCGCAAGATAGGTGCACAGTTTGCGTTGAATGTACCATAGGCTCGAAAATTATTTTGGACGCACCCGGTTGTACTCCTAGGTGACGAGGCTCAAGTGGAAGCTCGTTTTGGTCCGTTTGGAGATGGTGCTAATCTTGCCGCAAGATAGGTGCACGGTTTGCGGTGAACGTACCAAAGGCTCGAAAATCGTTTTGGACGCACCCGGTGGTACTCGTAGGTGACAATGCTTAATTTGAGATGGTGCTAAACTTGATGCAAGATAGGTGCACGGTTTGCGCCAAACATACCATAGGCTCGAAAATCATTTTGGACACTCCCAATGGAACTCCTAGGTGACGAGGCTCAAGTGTAAGCTTGTTTTGGTCCGTTTTGAGATGGTGCTAATCTTGCCGCTAGATAGGTGCATAGTTTGTGCTGAACGTACCGTAGGCTCAAAAATCGTTTTGGACGCACGCGGTAGTACTCCTAGGTGACAAGGCTCAAGTGGAAGCTCATTTTGGTCCGTTTGGAGATGGTGCGAATCTTGCCGCAAGATAGGTGCACGGTTTGCGCTGAATGTACCATAGGCAAGGAAATCATTTTGGATGAACCGAATGGAACTCCTAGGTGTCGGGGTCATGTGGAATCTCGTTTAAGTCCGTTTGGAGAGAGGTTTAGTGTCGGTGCAAGATAATTGCACGGTCTGCGCCAAACATACCATAGGCTCATAAATTGTTTTGGACACACCCGATGGTACTCCTAGGTGACGATGCTCAAGTGGAAGCTCGTGACGGTCTATTTGGAGATGGTGCTAATATTGTCGCAAGATAGGTGCCTGGTTTGCGCTGAATGTACCATTTGGCTCGAAAATCATGTTGGACGCTCCTGGTGGTACTCCTAGGTGACAAGGCTCAAGTGGAAGCTCATTACGGTCTGTTTGGAGATGGTGCTAATCTTGCCGCAAGATAGGTGCACGGTTTGCGCTGAATGTACTATAGGCTCAAAATTTGTTTTGGACGCACCCGGTTGTACTCCTAGGTGATGAGGCTCAAGTGGAAGCTTGTTTTGGTACGTTTGGAGATGGTTCTAATCTTGCCGCAAGATAGGTTCATGGTTTGCGCTGAGCGTACAATAGGCTCAAAAATTGTTTTGGACGCACCCTGTGGTACTCCTAAATGGCAAGGCTCAAGTGGAAGCTCGTTTTGGTCCATTTGGAGATGGTGCTAATCTTGCCACAAGATAGGTTCATGGTTTGCGCTGAGCGTACAATAGGCTCAAAAATTGTTTTGGACGCACCCTGTGGTACTCCTAGATGGCAAGGCTCAAGTGGAAGCTCGTTTTGGTCCATTTGGAGATGGTGCTAATCTTGCCGCAAGATAGGTGCATGGTTTGCGCTGAACATACCATTGGCTCGAAAATCATTTTGGACGCACCTGGTGGTACTCATAGGTGACGAGGCTCAAGTGGAAGCTCGTTACGGTCAGTTTGGAGATGGTGCTAATGTTGCCGCAAGATAGGTGCACAGTTTGCGCTGAATGTACCATAGGCTCCAAAATTGTTTTGGACGCACCCGGTTGTACTCCTAGGTGACGAGGCTCAAGTGGAAGCGCGTTTTGGTCCGTTTGGAGATGGTGCTAATCTTGCCGCAAGATAGGTGCACGGTTTGCGCTGAACGTACCAAAGGCTCAAAAATCGTTTTGGACGCACCCGGTGGTACTCGTAGGTGACAATGCTTAATTGGAGATGGTGCTAAACTTGATGCAAGATAGGTGCACGGTTTACGCCAAACATGCCATAGGCTCGAAAATCATTTTGTACACTCCCAATGGAACTCCTAGGTGACGAGGCTCAAGTGTAAGCTTGTTTTGGTCCATTTTGAGATGGTGCTAATCTTGGCGCTAGATAGGTGCACGTTTTGTGCTGAATGTACCGTAGGCTCAAAAAACATTTTGGAAGCACGCGGTAGTACTCCTAGGTGACGAGGCTCAAGTGGAAGCTCGTTTTGGTCCGTTTGGAGATGGTGCTAATCTTGCCGCAAGATAGGTGCATGGTTTGCGCTGAACATACCATTGGCTCGAAAATCATTTTGGACGCACCTGGTGGTACTCAGAGGTGACAAGGCTCAAGTGGAAGCTCATTACGGTCCATTTGGAGATGGTGCTAATCTTGCCGCAAGATAGGTGCACAGTTTGCGTTGAATGTACCATAGGCTCAAAATTTATTTTGGACGCACCCGGTTGTACTCCTAGGTGACGAGGCTCAAGTGGAAGCTCGTTTTGGTCCGTTTGGAGATGGTGCTAATCTTGCCGCAAGATAGGTGCACGGTTTGCGCTGAACGTACCAAAGGCTCGAAAATCGTTTTGGACACTCCCAATGGAACTCCTAGGTGACAAGGCTCAAGTGGAAGCTCGTTTTGGTCCGTTTGGAGATGGTGCTAATCTTGCTGCAATATAGGTGCATGGTTTGTGTTGAACGTACCATTGGCTTGAAAATCATTTTGGACGCACCTGGTGGTACTCATAGGTGACGAGGCTCAAGTGGAAACTCATTACGGTCCATTTGGATATGGTGCTAATCTTGCCGCAAGATAGGTGCACGGTTTGCGATGAATATACCATAGGCGTGAAAATTGTTTTGGACGCACCCGGTTGTACTCCTAGGTGACGAGGCTCAAGTGGAAGCTTGTTTTGGTCCGTTTGGAGATGGTGCTAAACTTGCCGCAAGATAGGTGCATGGTTTGTGCCAAACATACCATAGGCTCGAAAATCATTTTTGGCACACCCAATGGAACTACTAGGTGATGAGGCTCAAGTGGAAGCTCGTTTTGGTATGTTTGGAGATAGTGCTAATCTTGACGAGGTGCACGGTTTGCGCCGAATCTACCATAGGCTCAGAAATCGGTTTGGACGCATCCGATGGAACCCCTAGGTGACGTGGGTCTTGTGGAATCTCGTTTCAGTCTATTTGGAGACAATGTTAGTGTCGGTGCAAGATAGTTTGACGGGTTGCGCCAAACATACCATACACTCAGAAATCAATTTGGTTGCACCCGATAGTACTCCTAGGTGACGATGCTCAAGTGGAAGCTCGTTATGGTCTAATTTTAGATGGTGCTAAACATGATGCAAGACAGGTGCACGGTTTGCGCCAAACATACCATAGGCTTGAAAATAGTTTTGGACACTCCCAATGGAACTCCTAAGTCACGAGGCTCAAGCGGAAGCTCATTTTGGTCCGTTTGGAGATGGTGCTAATCTTGCCGCAAGATAGCTGCATGGTTTGCGCTGAACGTACCATTGGCTCGAAAATCATTTTGGACGCACCTGGTGGTACTCCTAGGTGATGAGGCTCAAGTGGAAGCTCATTACGGTTTGTTTGGAGATGGTGCTAATCTTGCCGCAAGATAGGTGCACGGTTTGTGATGAATGTACCATAGGCTCAAAAATTGTTTTGGACGCACCCGGTTGTACTCCTAGGGGACGAGGCCCAAGTGGAAGCTCGTTTTGGTCCGTTTGGAGATGGTGCCAAACTTGATGCAAGATAGGTGCATGGTTTGTGCCAAATATACCATAGGCTCAAAAATCATTTTGGACACTCCCCATGGAACTCCTAGGTGACGAGGCTCAAGTGGAAGCTCGTTTTGGTATGTTTGGAGATAGTGCTAATTTTGACGAGGTGCACGGTTTGTGCTGAACCAACCATAGGATCAAAAATCAGTTTGGACGCATCTGATGGAACTCCTAGGTGACGAGGCTCAAGTGGAAGCTCGTTTTGGTATGTTTGGAGATAGTACTAATCTTGACGATGTGCACGGTTTGTGCCGAACCTAACATAGGCTCAGAAATAGGTTTGGACGCATCCGATGGATCTCCTAGGTGACGTGGGTCCTATGGAATTTTGTTTCAGTCTATTTGGAGACAATGTTAGTGTCGGTGCAAGATAGTTGGACGGGTTGCGCCAAACATACCATACACTCAGAAATAAATTTGGAAGCACCCGATAGTACTCCTAGGTGACGATGCTCAAGTGGAAGCTAATTACGGTCTGATTGGAGATGGTGCTAAACACGATGCAAGACATGTGCACGGTTTGCGCCAAACATACCATAGGCTCGAAAATTGTTTTGGACACTCCCAATGGAACTCCTAGGTGACGAGGCTCAATTGGAAGCTTGTTTTGGTCCGTTTGGAGATGGTGCTAATCTTGCCGCAAGATAGGTGCATGGTTTGCGCTGAACATACCATTGGCTCGAAAATCATTTTGGACGCACCTGGTGGTACTCATAGGTGACAAGGCTCAAGTGGAAGCTCATTACGGTCCATTTGGAGATGGTGCTAATCTTGCCGCAAGATAGGTGCACAGTTTGCGTTGAATGTACCATAGGCTCGAAAATTATTTTGGACGCACCCGGTTGTACTCCTAGGTGACGAGGCTCAAGTGGAAGCTCGTTTTGGTCCGTTTGGAGATGGTGCTAATCTTGCCGCAAGATAGGTGCACGGTTTGCGGTGAACGTACCAAAGGCTCGAAAATCGTTTTGGACGCACCCGGTGGTACTCGTAGGTGACAATGCTTAATTTGAGATGGTGCTAAACTTGATGCAAGATAGGTGCACGGTTTGCGCCAAACATACCATAGGCTCGAAAATCGTTTTGGACACTCCCAATGGAACTCCTAGGTGACGAGGCTCAAGTGTAAGCTTGTTTTGGTCCGTTTTGAGATGGTGCTAATCTTGCCGCTAGATAGGTGCATAGTTTGTGCTGAACGTACCGTAGGCTCAAAAATCGTTTTGGACGCACGCGGTAGTACTCCTAGGTGACAAGGCTCAAGTGGAAGCTCATTTTGGTCCGTTTGGAGATGGTGCGAATCTTGCCGCAAGATAGGTGCACGGTTTGCGCTGAATGTACCATAGGCAAGGAAATCATTTTGGATGAACCGAATGGAACTCCTAGGTGTTGGGGTCATGTGGAATCTCGTTTAAGTCCGTTTGGAGAGAGGTTTAGTGTCGGTGCAAGATAATTGCACGGTCTGCGCCAAACATACCATAGGCTCATAAATTGTTTTGGACACACCCGATGGTACTCCTAGGTGACGATGCTCAAGTGGAAGCTCGTGACGGTCTATTTGGAGATGGTGCTAATATTGTCGCAAGATAGGTGCCTGGTTTGCGCTGAATGTACCATTTGGCTCGAAAATCATGTTGGACGCTCCTGGTGGTACTCCTAGGTGACAAGGCTCAAGTGGAAGCTCATTACGGTCTGTTTGGAGATGGTGCTAATCTTGCCGCAAGATAGGTGCACGGTTTGCGCTGAATGTACTATAGGCTCAAAAATTGTTTTGGACGCACCCGGTTGTACTCCTAGGTGATGAGGCTCAAGTGGAAGCTTGTTTTGGTCCGTTTGGAGATGGTGCTAATCTTGCCGCAAGATAGGTTCATGGTTTGCGCTGAGCGTACAATAGGCTCAAAAATTGTTTTGGACGCACCCTGTGGTACTCCTAAATGGCAAGGCTCAAGTGGAAGCTCGTTTTGGTCCATTTGGAGATGGTGCTAATCTTGCCACAAGATAGGTTCATGGTTTGCGCTGAGCGTACAATAGGCTCAAAAATTGTTTTGGACGCACCCTGTGGTACTCCTAGATGGCAAGGCTCAAGTGGAAGCTCGTTTTGGTCCATTTGGAGATGGTGCTAATCTTGCCGCAAGATAGGTGCATGGTTTGCGCTGAACATACCATTGGCTCGAAAATCATTTTGGACGCACCTGGTGGTACTCATAGGTGACGAGGCTCAAGTGGAAGCTCGTTACGGTCAGTTTGGAGATGGTGCTAATGTTGCCGCAAGATAGGTGCACAGTTTGCGCTGAATGTACCATAGGCTCCAAAATTGTTTTGGACGCACCCGGTTGTACTCCTAGGTGACGAGGCTCAAGTGGAAGCGCGTTTTGGTCCGTTTGGAGATGGTGCTAATCTTGCCGCAAGATAGGTGCACGGTTTGCGCTGAACGTACCAAAGGCTCAAAAATCGTTTTGGACGCACCCGGTGGTACTCGTAGGTGACAATGCTTAATTGGAGATGGTGCTAAACTTGATGCAAGATAGGTGCACGGTTTGCGCCAAACATGCCATAGGCTCGAAAATCATTTTGTACACTCCCAATGGAACTCCTAGGTGACGAGGCTCAAGTGTAAGCTTGTTTTAGTCCATTTTGAGATGGTGCTAATCTTGGCGCTAGATAGGTGCACGTTTTGTGCTGAATGTACCGTAGGCTCAAAAAACATTTTGGAAGCACGCGGTAGTACTCCTAGGTGACGAGGCTCAAGTGGAAGCTCGTTTTGGTCCGTTTGGAGATGGTGCTAATCTTGCCGCAAGATAGGTGCATGGTTTGCGCTGAACATACCATTGGCTCGAAAATCATTTTGGACGCACCTGGTGGTACTCAGAGGTGACAAGGCTCAAGTGGAAGCTCATTACGGTCCATTTGGAGATGGTGCTAATCTTGCCGCAAGATAGGTGCACAGTTTGCGTTGAATGTACCATAGGCTCAAAATTTATTTTGGACGCACCCGGTTGTACTCCTAGGTGACGAGGCTCAAGTGGAAGCTCGTTTTGGTCCGTTTGGAGATGGTGCTAATCTTGCCGCAAGATAGGTGCACGGTTTGCGCTGAACGTACCAAAGGCTCGAAAATCGTTTTGGACGCACCCGGTGGTACTCGTAGGTGACAATGCTTAATTGGAGATGGTGCTAAACTTGATGCAAGATAGGTGCACGGTTTGCGCCAAACATACCATAGGCTCGAAAATCGTTTTGGACACTCCCAATGGAACTCCTAGGTGACGAGGCTCAAGTGTAAGCTTGTTTTGGTCCGTTTTGAGATGGTGCTAATCTTGCCGCTAGATAGGCGCACAGTTTGTGCTGAACGTACCGTAGGCTCAAAAATCGTTTTGGACGCACGCGGTAGTACTCCTAGGTGACAAGGCTCAAGTGGAAGCTCATTTTGGTCCGTTTGGAGATGGTGCGAATCTTGCCGCAAGATAGGTGCACGGTTTGCGCTGAATGTACCATAGGCAAGGAAATCATTTTGGACGAACCGAATGGAACTCCTAGGTGTCGGGGTCATGTAGAATCTCGTTTAAGTCCGTTTGGAGAGAGGTTTAGTGTCGGTGCAAGATAATTGCAGGGTCTGCGCCAAACATACCATAGGCTCATAAATTGTTTTGGACACACCCGATGGTACTCCTAGGTGACGATGCTCAAGTGGAAGCTCGTTACGGTCCATTTGGAGATGGTGCTAATATTGCCGCAAGATAGGTGCCTAGTTTGCGCTGAATGTACCATTTGGCTCGAAAATCATGTTGGACGCTCCTGGTGGTACTCCTAGGTGACAAGGCTCAAGTGGAAGCTCATTACGGTCTGTTTGGAGATGGTGCTAATCTTGCCGCAGGATAGGTGCACTGTTTGCGCTGAATGTACTATAGGCTCAAAAATTGTTTTGGACGCACCCGGTTGTACTCCTAGGTGACGAGGCTCAAGTGGAAGCTTGTTTTGGTCCGTTTGGAGATGGTGCTAATCTTGCCGCAAGATAGGTTCATGGTTTGCGCTGAGCGTACAATAGGCTCAAAAATTGTTTTGGACGCACCTTGTGGTACTCCTAAATGGCAAGGCTCAAGTGGAAGCTCGTTTGGTCCATTTGGAGATGGTGCTAATCTTGCCGCAAGATAGGTTCATGGTTTGCGCTGAGCGTACAATAGGCTCAAAAATTGTTTTTGGACGCACCCTGTGGTACTCCTAGATGGCAAGGCTCAAGTGGAAGCTCGTTTTGGTCCATTTGGAGATGGTGCTAATCTTGCCGCAAGATAGGTGCATGGTTTGCACTGAACATACCATTGGCTCGAAAATCATTTTGGACGCACCTGGTGGTACTCATAGGTGACGAGGCTCAAGTGGAAGCTCGTTACGGTCCATTTGGAGATGGTGCTAATGTTGCCGCAAGATAGGTGCACAGTTTGCGCTGAATGTACCATAGGCTCCAAAATTGTTTTGGACGCACCCGGTTGTACTCCTAGGTGACGAGGCTCAAGTGGAAGCTCGTTTTGGTCCGTTTGGAGATGGTGCTAATCTTGCCGCAAGATAGGTGCACGGTTTGCGCTGAACGTACCAAAGGCTCAAAAATCGTTTTGGACGCACCCGGTGGTACTCGTAGGTGACAATGCTTAATTGGAGATGGTGCTAAACTTGATGCAAGATAGGTGCACGGTTTGCGCCAAACATGCCATAGGCTCAAAAATCATTTTGGACACTCCCAATGGAACTCCTAGGTGACGAGGCTCAAGTGTAAGCTTGTTTTGGTCCATTTTGAGATGGTGCTAATCTTGGCGCTAGATAGGTGCACGTTTTGTGCTGAATGTACCGTAGGCTCAAAAAACATTTTGGAAGCACGCGGTAGTACTCCTAGGTGACGAGGCTCAAGTGGAAGCTCGTTTTGGTCCGTTTGGAGATGGTGCTAATCTTGCCGCAAGATAGGTGCATGGTTTGCGCTGAACATACCATTGGCTTGAAAATCATTTTGGACGCACCTGGTGGTACTCAGAGGTGACAAGGCTCAAGTGGAAGCTCATTACGGTCCATTTGGAGATGGTGCTAATCTTGCCGCAAGATAGGTGCACAGTTTGCGCTGAATGTACCATAGGCTCGAAAATTATTTTGGACGCACCCGGTTGTACTCCTAGGTGACGAGGCTCAAGTGGAAGCTCGTTTTGGTCCGTTTGGAGATGGTGCTAATCTTGCCGCAAGATAGGTGCACGGTTTGCGCTGAACGTACCAAAGGCTCGAAAATCGTTTTGGACGCACCCAGTGGTACTCGTAGGTGACAATGCTTAATTGGAGATGGTGCTAAACTTGATGCAAGATAGGTGCACGGTTTGCGCCAAACATACCATAGGCTCGAAAATCATTTTGGACACTCCCAATGGAACTCCTAGGTGACGAGGCTCAAGTGTAAGCTTGTTTTGGTCCGTTTTGAGATAGTGCTAATCTTGCCGCTAGATAGGTGCACAGTTTGTGCTGAACATACCGTAGGCTCAAAAATCATTTTGGACGCACGCGGTAGTACTCCTAGGTGACAAGGCTCAAGTGGAAGCTCATTTTGGTCCGTTTGGAGATGGTGCGAATCTTGCCGCAAGATAGGTGCACGGTTTGCGCTGAATGTACCATAGGCAAGGAAATCATTTTGGACGAACCGAATGGAACTCCTAGGTGTCGGGGTCATGTGGAATCTCGTTTAATTCCATTTGGAGAGAGGTTTAGTGTCGGTGCAAGATAATTGCACGGTCTGCGCCAAACATACCATAGGCTCATATATTGTTTTGGACACACCCGATGGTACTCCTAGGTGACGATGCTCAAGTGGAAGCTCGTTACGGTCCGTTTGGAGATGGTGCTAATATTGCCGCAAGATAGGTGCCTGGTTTGCGCTGAATGTACCATTTGGCTCGAAAATCATGTTGGACGCTCCTGGTGGTACTCCTAGGTGACAAGGCTCAAGTGGAAGCTCATTACGGTCTGTTTGGAGATGGTGCTAATCTTGCCGCAAGATAGGTGCACGGTTTGCGCTGAATGTACCATAGGCTCAAAATTGTTTTGGACGCACCCGGTTGTAGTCCTAGGTGACGAGGCTCAAGTGGAAGCTTGTTTTGGTCCGTTTGGAGATGGTGCTAATCTTGCCACAAGATAGGTTCATGGTTTGCGCTGAGCGTACAATAGGCTCAAAAATTGTTTTGGACGCACCCTGTGGTACTCCTAAATGGCAAGGCTCAAGTGGAAGCTCGTTTTGGTCCATTTGGAGATGGTGCTAATCTTGCCGCAAGATAGGTGCATGGTTT
>CM039595.1:41580297-41618583 GCA_022457205.1 Saccharum spontaneum | reverse complement strand
GTTGGGGTCATGTGGAATCTCGTTTAAGTCCGTTTGGAGAGAGGTTTAGTGTCGGTGCAAGATAATTGCACGGTCTGCGCCAAACATACCATAGGCTCATAAATTGTTTTGGACACACCCGATGGTACTCCTAGGTGACGATGCTCAAGTGGAAGCTCGTGACGGTCTATTTGGAGATGGTGCTAATATTGTCGCAAGATAGGTGCCTGGTTTGCGCTGAATGTACCATTTGGCTCGAAAATCATGTTGGACGCTCCTGGTGGTACTCCTAGGTGACAAGGCTCAAGTGGAAGCTCATTACGGTCTGTTTGGAGATGGTGCTAATCTTGCCGCAAGATAGGTGCACGGTTTGCGCTGAATGTACTATAGGCTCAAAAATTGTTTTGGACGCACCCGGTTGTACTCCTAGGTGATGAGGCTCAAGTGGAAGCTTGTTTTGGTCCGTTTGGAGATGGTGCTAATCTTGCCGCAAGATAGGTTCATGGTTTGCGCTGAGCGTACAATAGGCTCAAAAATTGTTTTGGACGCACCCTGTGGTACTCCTAAATGGCAAGGCTCAAGTGGAAGCTCGTTTTGGTCCATTTGGAGATGGTGCTAATCTTGCCACAAGATAGGTTCATGGTTTGCGCTGAGCGTACAATAGGCTCAAAAATTGTTTTGGACGCACCCTGTGGTACTCCTAGATGGCAAGGCTCAAGTGGAAGCTCGTTTTGGTCCATTTGGAGATGGTGCTAATCTTGCCGCAAGATAGGTGCATGGTTTGCGCTGAACATACCATTGGCTCGAAAATCATTTTGGACGCACCTGGTGGTACTCATAGGTGACGAGGCTCAAGTGGAAGCTCGTTACGGTCAGTTTGGAGATGGTGCTAATGTTGCCGCAAGATAGGTGCACAGTTTGCGCTGAATGTACCATAGGCTCCAAAATTGTTTTGGACGCACCCGGTTGTACTCCTAGGTGACGAGGCTCAAGTGGAAGCGCGTTTTGGTCCGTTTGGAGATGGTGCTAATCTTGCCGCAAGATAGGTGCACGGTTTGCGCTGAACGTACCAAAGGCTCAAAAATCGTTTTGGACGCACCCGGTGGTACTCGTAGGTGACAATGCTTAATTGGAGATGGTGCTAAACTTGATGCAAGATAGGTGCACGGTTTGCGCCAAACATGCCATAGGCTCGAAAATCATTTTGTACACTCCCAATGGAACTCCTAGGTGACGAGGCTCAAGTGTAAGCTTGTTTTAGTCCATTTTGAGATGGTGCTAATCTTGGCGCTAGATAGGTGCACGTTTTGTGCTGAATGTACCGTAGGCTCAAAAAACATTTTGGAAGCACGCGGTAGTACTCCTAGGTGACGAGGCTCAAGTGGAAGCTCGTTTTGGTCCGTTTGGAGATGGTGCTAATCTTGCCGCAAGATAGGTGCATGGTTTGCGCTGAACATACCATTGGCTCGAAAAATCATTTGGACGCACCTGGTGGTACTCAGAGGTGACAAGGCTCAAGTGGAAGCTCATTACGGTCCATTTGGAGATGGTGCTAATCTTGCCGCAAGATAGGTGCACAGTTTGCGTTGAATGTACATAGGCTCAAAATTTATTTTGGACGCACCCGGTTGTACTCCTAGGTGACGAGGCTCAAGTGGAAGCTCGTTTTGGTCCGTTTGGAGATGGTGCTAATCTTGCCGCAAGATAGGTGCACGGTTTGCGCTGAACGTACCAAAGGCTCGAAATCGTTTTGGACGCACCCGGTGGTACTCGTAGGTGACAATGCTTAATTGGAGATGGTGCTAAACTTGATGCAAGATAGGTGCACGGTTTGCGCCAAACATACCATAGGCTCGAAAATCGTTTTGGACACTCCCAATGGAACTCCTAGGTGACGAGGCTCAAGTGTAAGCTTGTTTTGGTCCGTTTTGAGATGGTGCTAATCTTGCCGCTAGATAGGCGCACAGTTTGTGCTGAACGTACCGTAGGCTCAAAAATCGTTTTGGACGCACGCGGTAGTACTCCTAGGTGACAAGGCTCAAGTGGAAGCTCATTTTGGTCCGTTTGGAGATGGTGCGAATCTTGCCGCAAGATAGGTGCACGGTTTGCGCTGAATGTACCATAGGCAAGGAAATCATTTTGGACGAACCGAATGGAACTCCTAGGTGTCGGGGTCATGTAGAATCTCGTTTAAGTCCGTTTGGAGAGAGGTTTAGTGTCGGTGCAAGATAATTGCAGGGTCTGCGCCAAACATACCATAGGCTCATAAATTGTTTTGGACACACCCGATGGTACTCCTAGGTGACGATGCTCAAGTGGAAGCTCGTTACGGTCCATTTGGAGATGGTGCTAATATTGCCGCAAGATAGGTGCCTAGTTTGCGCTGAATGTACCATTTGGCTCGAAAATCATGTTGGACGCTCCTGGTGGTACTCCTAGGTGACAAGGCTCAAGTGGAAGCTCATTACGGTCTGTTTGGAGATGGTGCTAATCTTGCCGCAGGATAGGTGCACTGTTTGCGCTGAATGTACTATAGGCTCAAAAATTGTTTTGGACGCACCCGGTTGTACTCCTAGGTGACGAGGCTCAAGTGGAAGCTTGTTTTGGTCCGTTTGGAGATGGTGCTAATCTTGCCGCAAGATAGGTTCATGGTTTGCGCTGAGCGTACAATAGGCTCAAAAATTGTTTTGGACGCACCTTGTGGTACTCCTAAATGGCAAGGCTCAAGTGGAAGCTCGTTTGGTCCATTTGGAGATGGTGCTAATCTTGCCGCAAGATAGGTTCATGGTTTGCGCTGAGCGTACAATAGGCTCAAAAATTGTTTTTGGACGCACCCTGTGGTACTCCTAGATGGCAAGGCTCAAGTGGAAGCTCGTTTTGGTCCATTTGGAGATGGTGCTAATCTTGCCGCAAGATAGGTGCATGGTTTGCACTGAACATACCATTGGCTCGAAAATCATTTTGGACGCACCTGGTGGTACTCATAGGTGACGAGGCTCAAGTGGAAGCTCGTTACGGTCCATTTGGAGATGGTGCTAATGTTGCCGCAAGATAGGTGCACAGTTTGCGCTGAATGTACCATAGGCTCCAAAATTGTTTTGGACGCACCCGGTTGTACTCCTAGGTGACGAGGCTCAAGTGGAAGCTCGTTTTGGTCCGTTTGGAGATGGTGCTAATCTTGCCGCAAGATAGGTGCACGGTTTGCGCTGAACGTACCAAAGGCTCAAAAATCGTTTTGGACGCACCCGGTGGTACTCGTAGGTGACAATGCTTAATTGGAGATGGTGCTAAACTTGATGCAAGATAGGTGCACGGTTTGCGCCAAACATGCCATAGGCTCAAAAATCATTTTGGACACTCCCAATGGAACTCCTAGGTGACGAGGCTCAAGTGTAAGCTTGTTTTGGTCCATTTTGAGATGGTGCTAATCTTGGCGCTAGATAGGTGCACGTTTTGTGCTGAATGTACCGTAGGCTCAAAAAACATTTTGGAAGCACGCGGTAGTACTCCTAGGTGACGAGGCTCAAGTGGAAGCTCGTTTTGGTCCGTTTGGAGATGGTGCTAATCTTGCCGCAAGATAGGTGCATGGTTTGCGCTGAACATACCATTGGCTTGAAAATCATTTTGGACGCACCTGGTGGTACTCAGAGGTGACAAGGCTCAAGTGGAAGCTCATTACGGTCCATTTGGAGATGGTGCTAATCTTGCCGCAAGATAGGTGCACAGTTTGCGCTGAATGTACCATAGGCTCGAAAATTATTTTGGACGCACCCGGTTGTACTCCTAGGTGACGAGGCTCAAGTGGAAGCTCGTTTTGGTCCGTTTGGAGATGGTGCTAATCTTGCCGCAAGATAGGTGCACGGTTTGCGCTGAACGTACCAAAGGCTCGAAAATCGTTTTGGACGCACCCAGTGGTACTCGTAGGTGACAATGCTTAATTGGAGATGGTGCTAAACTTGATGCAAGATAGGTGCACGGTTTGCGCCAAACATACCATAGGCTCGAAAATCATTTTGGACACTCCCAATGGAACTCCTAGGTGACGAGGCTCAAGTGTAAGCTTGTTTTGGTCCGTTTTGAGATAGTGCTAATCTTGCCGCTAGATAGGTGCACAGTTTGTGCTGAACATACCGTAGGCTCAAAAATCATTTTGGACGCACGCGGTAGTACTCCTAGGTGACAAGGCTCAAGTGGAAGCTCATTTTGGTCCGTTTGGAGATGGTGCGAATCTTGCCGCAAGATAGGTGCACGGTTTGCGCTGAATGTACCATAGGCAAGGAAATCATTTTGGACGAACCGAATGGAACTCCTAGGTGTCGGGGTCATGTGGAATCTCGTTTAATTCCATTTGGAGAGAGGTTTAGTGTCGGTGCAAGATAATTGCACGGTCTGCGCCAAACATACCATAGGCTCATATATTGTTTTGGACACACCCGATGGTACTCCTAGGTGACGATGCTCAAGTGGAAGCTCGTTACGGTCCGTTTGGAGATGGTGCTAATATTGCCGCAAGATAGGTGCCTGGTTTGCGCTGAATGTACCATTTGGCTCGAAAATCATGTTGGACGCTCCTGGTGGTACTCCTAGGTGACAAGGCTCAAGTGGAAGCTCATTACGGTCTGTTTGGAGATGGTGCTAATCTTGCCGCAAGATAGGTGCACGGTTTGCGCTGAATGTACCATAGGCTCAAAAATTGTTTTGGACGCACCCGGTTGTAGTCCTAGGTGACGAGGCTCAAGTGGAAGCTTGTTTTGGTCCGTTTGGAGATGGTGCTAATCTTGCCACAAGATAGGTTCATGGTTTGCGCTGAGCGTACAATAGGCTCAAAAATTGTTTTGGACGCACCCTGTGGTACTCCTAAATGGCAAGGCTCAAGTGGAAGCTCGTTTTGGTCCATTTGGAGATGGTGCTAATCTTGCCGCAAGATAGGTGCATGGTTTGCGCTGTACATACCATTGGCTCAAAAATCATGTTGGACGCACCTGGTGGTACTCATAGGTGACGAGGCTCAAGTGGAAGCTCGTTTTGGTCCATTTGGAGATGGTGCTAATCTTGCCGCAAGATAGGTGCATGGTTTGCGCTGTACATACCATTGGCTCAAAAATCATTTTGGATGCACCTGGTGGTACTCATAGGTGACGAGGCTCAAGTGGAAGCTCGTTACGCTCCGTTTGGAGATGGTGCTAATGTTGCCGCAAGATAGGTGCACAGTTTGCGCTGAATGTACCATAGGCTCCAAAATTGTTTTGGACGCACCCGGTTGTACTCCTAGGTAGCGAGGCTCAAGTGGAAGCTCGTTTTGGTCCGTTTGGAGATGGTGCTAATCTTGCCGCAAGATAGGTGCACGGTTTGCGCTGAACGTACCAAAGGCTCAAAAATCGTTTTGGACGCACCCGGTGGTACTCGTAGGTGACAATGCTTAATTGGAGATGGTGCTAAACTTGATGCAAGATAGGTGCACGGTTTGCGCCAAACATGCCATAGGCTCGAAAATCGTTTTGGACACTCCCAATGGAACTCCTAGGTGACGAGGCTCAAGTGTAAGCTTGATTTGGTCCATTTTGAGATGGTGCTAATCTTGGCGCTAGATAGGTGCACGGTTTGTGCTGAACGTACCATAGGCTCAAAAAACATTGTGGAATCACGCTGTAGTACTCCTAGGTGACAAGGCTCAAGTGGAAGCTCGTTTTGGTCCGTTTGGAGATGGTGCGAATCTTGCCGCAAGATAGGTGCACGGTTTGCGCTGAATGTACCATAGGCTAGGAAATCATTTTGGACGCACCGAATGGAACTCCTAGGTGTCGGGGTCATGTGGAATCTCGTTTAAGTCCATTTGGAGAGAGGTTTAGTGTCGGTGCAAGATAATTGCACGGTCTGCGCCAAACATACCATAGGCTCATAAATTGTTTTGGACACACCCGATGGTACTCCTAGGTGACGATGCTCAAGTGGAAGCTCGTTACGGTCCGTTTGGAGATGGTGCTAATCTTGCCGCCAGATAGGTGCATGGTTTGCGCTGATTGTGCCATTGGCTCGAAAATCATGTTGATGCTCCTGGTGGTACTCCTAGGTGACGAGGCTCAAGTGGAAGCTCATTACGGTCTGTTTGGAGATGGTGCTAATCTTCCCGCAAGATAGGTGCACGGTTAGCACTGAATGTACCATAGGCTCGAAAATTGTTTTGGACGCACCCGGTTATACTCCTAGGTGACGAGGCTCAAGTGGAAGCGCGTTTTGGTCCGTTTGGAGATGGTGCTAATCTTGCCGCAAGATAGGTGCATGGTTTGCGCTAAGCGTACAATAGGCTCAAAAATTGTTTTGGACGCACCCTGTGGTACTCCTAGATGGCAAGGCTCAAGTGGAAGCTCGTTTTGGTCTGTTTGGAGATGGTGCTAATCTTGCCATAAGATAGGTGCACGGTTTGCGCTGAACGTACCATTGGCTCGAAAATCATTTCGGACGTACTTGGTGCTACTCCTAGGTGACGAGGCTCAAGTGGAAGCTCGTTTTGGTCCGTTTGGAGATGGTGCTAATCTTGCCGCAAGATAGGTGCTCGGTTTGCACTGAATGTACCATAGGCTCGAAAATTGTTTTCGACGCACCCGGTGGTACTCCCAGGTGACGAGGCTCAAGTGGAAGCTCGTTTTGCTCCGTTTGGAGATGGTGCTGAACTTGAAACAAGATAGGTGCATGGTTTGTGCCAAAAATACCATAGGCTCGGAAATCATTTTGGACACACCCAATGGAACTCCTTGGTGACGAGGCTCAAGTGGAAGCTCGTTTTGGTATGTTTGGAGATAGTGCTAATCTTGACGAGGTGCACGGTTTGCGCCGAACCTACCATAGGCTCAGAAATCGGTTTGGACGCATCTGATGGAACTCCTAGGTGACGTGGGTCGTGTGGAATCTCGTTTCAGTCCATTTGGAGACAATGTTAGTGTCGGTGCAAGATAGTTGGATGGGTTGCGCCAAACATACCATACACTCATAAATCAATTTGGATGCACTTGATAGTACTCCTAGGTGACGATGCGCAAGTTGAAGCTCGTTACGGTCTGATTGGAGATGGTGCTAAACTTGATGCAAGATAGGTGCACGGTTTACGCCAAACATATCATAGGCTCAAAAATTATTTTGGACACTCCTAGGTGACGAGGCTCAAGTGGAAGCTCATTTTGGTCCGTTTAGAGATGGTGCTAATCTTGCCACAAGATAGGTGAATGGTTTGCGCTGAACGTACCATTGGCTCGTAAATCATTTTGGACGCACCTGGTGGTACTCCTAGGTGACGAGGCTGAAGTGGAAGCTCATTACGGTCCGTTTGGAGGTGGTGCTAATCTTGCCGCAAGATAGGTGCACGGTTTGCGCCAAACATGCCATAGGCTCGAAAATCGTTTTGGACACTCCCAATGGAACTCCTAGGTGACGAGGCTCAAGTGTAAGCTTGATTTGGTCCATTTTGAGATGGTGCTAATCTTGGTGCTAGATAGGTGCACGGTTTGTGCTACCATAGGCTCAAAAAACATTGTGGAATCACGCTGTAGTACTCCTAGGTGACAAGGCTCAAGTGGAAGCTCGTTTTGGTCCGTTTGGAGATGGTGCGAATCTTGCCGCAAGATAGGTGCACGGTTTGCGCTGAATGTACCATAGGCTAGGAAATCATTTTGGACGCACCGAATGGAACTCCTAGGTGTCGGGGTCATGTGGAATCTCGTTTAAGTCCATTTAGAGAGAGGTTTAGTGTCGGTGCAAGATAATTGCACGGTCTGCGCCAAACATACCATAGGCTCATAAATTGTTTTGGACACACCCGATGGTACTCCTAGGTGACGATGCTCAAGTGGAAGCTCGTTACGGTCCGTTTGGAGATGGTGCTAATCTTGCCGCCAGATAGGTGCATGGTTTGCGCTGATTGTGCCATTGGCTCGAAAATCATGTTGGATGCTCCTGGTGGTACTCCTAGGTGACGAGGCTCAAGTGGAAGCTCATTACGGTCTGTTTGGAGATGGTGCTAATCTTGCCGCAAGATAGGTGCACGGTTAGCACTGAATGTACCATAGGCTCGAAAATTGTTTTGGACGCACCCGGTTATACTCCTAGGTGACGAGGCTCAAGTGGAAGCGCGTTTTGGTCCGTTTGGAGATGGTGCTAATCTTGCCGCAAGATAGGTGCATGGTTTGCGCTGAGCGTACAATAGGCTCAAAAATTGTTTTGGACGCACCCTGTGGTACTCCTCGATGGCAAGGCTCAAGTGGAAGCTCGTTTTGGTCCGTTTGGAGATGGTGCTAATCTTGCCATAAGATAGGTGCACGGTTTGCGCTGAACGTACCATTGGCTCGAAAATCATTTCGGACGTACTTGGTGCTACTCCTAGGTGACGAGGCTCAAGTGGAAGCTCGTTTTGGTCCGTTTGGAGATGGTGCTAATCTTGCCGCAAGATAGGTGCTCGGTTTGCACTGAATGTACCATAGGCTCGAAAATCATTTTGGACGCACCCGGTAGTACTCCTAGGTGACAAGGCTCAAGTGGAAGCTCGTTTTGGTCCGTTTGGAGATGGTGCTAATCTTGCCGTAAGATAGGTGCACGGTTTGCGCTGAATGTACCATAGGCTAGGAAATCATTTTGGACGCACCGAATGGAATTCCTAGGTGTCGGGGGTCATGTCGAATCTCGTTTGAGTCCGTTTGGAGAGAGGTTTACTGTCGGTGCAAGATAATTGCACGGTTTGCGCCAAACATACCATAGGCTCAGAAATTGTTTTGGATGCACCCGATGGTAGTACTAGGTGACGATGCTCAAGTGGAAGCTCGTTACGGTCCGTTTGGAGATGGTGCTAATCTTGCCGCAAGATAGGTGCATGGTTTGCGCTGAACGTACCATTGGCTCGAAAATCATGTTGGACGCACCTGGAGGTACTCCTAGGTGACGAGGATCAAGTTTAAGCTCATTATGGTCCGTTTGGAGATGGTGCTAATCTTGCCGCAAGATAGGTGCACGGTTTGCATTGAGTGTACCATAGGCTCAAAAATTGTTTTGGACGCACCCGGTTGTACTCCTATGTGATGAGGCTCAAGTGGAAGCTCGTTTTGGTCCATTTGGAGATGGTGCCAAACTTGATGCAAGATAGGTGCATGTTTGTGCCAAACATACCATAGGCTCGAAAATCATTTTGGGCACACCCAATGGAACTCCTAGGTGACGAGGCTCAAGTGGAAGCTGGTTTTGGTATGTTTGGAGATAGTGCTAATCTTGATGAGGTGCACGGTTTGCGCCGAACCTACCATAGGCTCAGAAATCGGTTTGGACGCATCCGATGGAACTCCTAGGTGACGTGGGTCGTGTGGAATCTCGTTTCAGTCTATTTGGAGACAATGTTAGTGTCGGTGCAAGGTAGTTGGATGGGTTGTGCCAAACATACCATACACTCGGAAATCAATTTGGATGCACCCGATAGTACTTCTAGGTGACGATGCGCAAGTGGAAGCTCGTTACGGTCTGATTGGAGATGGTGCTAAACTTGATGCAAGATAGGTGCATGGTTTGTGCCAAACATACCATAGGCTCAAAAATCATTTTGGGCACACCCAATGAACTGCTAGGTGACGAGGCTCAAGTGGAAGCTCATTTTGGTATGTTTGGAGATAGTGCTAATCTGGACGAGGTGCACGGTTTGGGCCAACCCTACCAAAGCCTGAGAAATCAGTTTGGACGGATCCGATGGAACTCCTAGGTGACGTGGGTCGTGTGGAATCTTGTTTCAGTCTATTTGGAGACAATGTTAGTGTCGGTGCAACATAGTTGGACGGGTTGTGCAACATACCATACACTCAGAAATCAATTTGGATGCACCAGATAGTACTCCTAGGTGACGATGCTCAAGTGGAAGCTTGTTACGGTCTGATTGGAGATGGTGCTAAACTTGATGCAAGGGAGCTGCATGGTTTGCCCCAAACATACCATAGGCTCAAAAATTGTTTTGGACACTCCCAATGGAACTCCTAGGTGACGAGGCTCAACTGGAAGCTCGTTTTGGTCCGTTTGGAGATGGTGCTAATCTTTCCACAAGATAGGTGCACGGTTTGCGCTGAACGTACCAAAGGCTCGAAAATCGTTTTGGACGCACCCGGTGGTACTCGTAGGTCACAATGCTTAATTGGAGATGGTGCTAAACTTGATGCAAGATAGTTGCACGGTTTGTGCCAAACATACCATAGGCTCGAAAATCGTTTTGGACACTCCCAATGGAACTCCTAGGTGACGAGGCTCAAGTGTAAGCTTATTTTGGTCCATTTTGAGATGGTGCTAATCTTGCCGCTAGATAGGTGCACGGTTTGTGCTGAACGTACCGTAGGCTCAAAAATCATTTTGGACGCACGCGGTAGTACTCCTAGGTGACAAGGCTCAAGTGGAAGCTCGTTTTGGTCCGTTTGGAGATGGTGCGAATCTTGCCGCAAGATAGGTGCACGGTTTGCGCTGAATGTACCATAGGCCAGGAAATCATTTTGGACGCACCGAATGGAACTCCTAGGTGTCGAGGTCATGTTGAATCCCGTCTAAGTCCGTTTGGAGAGAGGTTTAGTGTCGGTGCAAGATAATTGCACGGTCTGCGCCAAACATACCATGGGCTCATAAATTGTTTTGGACACACCCGATGGTACTCCTAGGTGACGATGCTCAAGTGGAAGCTCGTTACGGTCCGTTTGGAGATGGTGCTAATCTTGCTGCAAGATAGGTGCATGGTTTGCGCTGAATGTACCATTGGCTCGAAAATCATGTTGGACGCTCCTGGTGGTACTCCTAGGTGACGAGGCTCAAGTGGAAGCTCGTTTTGGTCCGTTTGGAGATGGTGCTAATCTTGCCGCAAGATAGGTGCATGGTTTGTGCTGAGCGTACAATAGGCTCAAAAATTGTTTTGGACGCACCCTGTGGTACTCCTAGATGGCAAGGCTCAAGTGGAAGCTTGTTTTGGTCCGTTTGGAGATGGTGCTAATCTTGCCGTAAGATAGGTGCACGGTTTGCGCTGAACGTACCATAGGCTAGGAAATCATTTTGGACACACCAAATGGAACTCCTAGGTGTCGGTTGTCATGTGGAATCTCGTTAAGTCCGTTTTAAGAGAAGTTTAGTGTCGGTGCAAGATAATTGCACGGTCTGCCCCAAAACATACCAAAGGCTCAGAAATTGTTTTGGACGCACCAGATGGTACTCCTAGGTGACGATGCTCAAGTGGAAGCTCGTTACGGTCTGTTTGGAGATGGTGCTAATCTTGCCGCAAGATAGGTGCACGGTTTGCGCTGAATGTACCATTGGCTCGAAAATCATTTTGGACGCACTTGGTGCTACTCCTAGGTGACGAGGCTCAAGTGCAAGCTCGTTTTGGCCCGTTTGGAGATGGTGCTAATCTTGCCGCAAGATAGGTGCTCGGTTTGCGCTGAATGTACCATAGGCTCGAAAATTGTTTTCGACGCACCCGGTGGTACTCCCAGGTGACGAGGCTCAAGTGGAAGCTCGTTTTGCTCCGTTTGGAGATGGTGCTAAACTTGAAACAAGATAGGTCCATGGTTTGTGCCAAAAATACCACAGGCATCCGATGGAACTCCTAGGTGACGTGGGTCGTGTGGAATCTCGTTTCAGTCCATTTGGAGACAATGTTAGTGTCGGTGCAAGATAGTTGGACGGGTTGCGCTAAACATACCATACACTCAGAAATCAATTTGGATGCACCCGATAGTACTCCTAGGTGACGTTGCGCAAGTGGAAGCTCGTTACGGTCTGATTGGAGATGGTGCTAAACTTGATTCAAGATAGGTGCACGGTATGCGCCAAACATATCATAGGCTCGAAAATTGTTTTGGACACTCCTAGGTGACGAGGCTCAAGTGGAAGCTTGTTTTGGTCCATTTAGAGATGGTGCTAATCTTGTCGCAAGATAGGTGAATGGTTTGCGCTGAACGTACCATTGGCTCGTAAATCATTTTGGACACACCTGGTGGTACTCCTAGGTGACGAGGCTCAAGTGGAAGCTCATTACGGTCCGTTTGGAGATGGTGCTAATCTTGCCGCAAGATAGGTGCACGGTTTGCACTGAACGTACCATAGGCTAAAAAATCATTTTGGACGCACCCGGTAGTACTCCTAGGTGACAAGGCTCAAGTGGAAGCTCGTTTTGGTCTGTTTGGAGATGGTGCTAATCTTGCCGTATGATAGGTGCACGGTTTGCGCTGAATGTACCATAGGCTAGGAAATCATTTTGGACGCACCGAATGGAATTCCTAGGTGTCGGGGGTCATGTCGAATCTCGTTTAAGTCCGTTTGGATAGAGGTTTACTGTCGGTGCGAGATAATTGCACGGTCCGCGCCAAACATACCATAGGCTCAGAAATTGTTTTGGATGCACCCGATGGTACTACTAGGTGACGATGCTCAAGTGGAAGCTCGTTACGGCCCGTTTGGAGATGGTGCTAATCTTGCCGCAAGATAGGTGCATGGTTTGCGCTGAACGTACCATTGGCTCGAAAATCATGTTGGACGCACCTGGTGGTACTCCTAGGTGACGAGGCTCAAGTTTAAGCTCATTATGGTCCGTTTGGAGATGATGCTAATCTTGCCGCAAGATAGGTGCACGGTTTGTGTTGAGTGTACCATAGGCTCGAGAATTGTTTTGGACGCACCCAATTGTACTCCTAGGTGATGAGGCTCAAGTGGAAGCTCATTTTGGTATGTTTGGAGATAGTGCTAATCTTGATGAGGTGCACGGTTTGCACCGAACCTACCATAGGCTCAGAAATCGGTTTGGACGCATCCGATGGAACTCCTAGGTGACGTGGGTCGTGTGGAATCTCGTTTCAGTCTATTTGGAGACAATGTTAGTGTCGGTGCAAGATAGTTGGATGGGTTGCGCCAAATATACCATACACTCATAAATCAATTTGGATGCACCTGATAGTACTTCTAGGTGACGATGCGCAAGTAGAAGCTCGTTACGGTCTGATTGGAGATGGTGCTAAACTTGATGCAAGATAGGTGCATGGTTTGTGCCAAACATACCATAGGCTCAAAAATCATTTTGAGCACACCCAATGAACTCCTAGGTGACGAGGCTCAAATGGAAGCTCATTTTGGTTTGTTTGGAGATAGTGCTAATCTAGACGAGGTGCACGGTTTGCGCCAAACCTACCAAAGCCTGAGAAATCAGTTTGGACGGATCCGATGGAACTCCTAGGTGACGTGGGTCGTGTGGAATCTCGTTTCAGTGTATTTGGAGAAAATGTTAGTGTCGGTGCAACATAGTTGGACGGGTTGTGCCAACATACCATACACTCAGAAATCAATTTGGATGCACCAGATAGTACTCCTTGGTGACGATGCTCAAGTGGAAGCTCGTTACGGTCTGATTGGAGATGGTGCTAAACTTGACGCAAGAGAGGTGCACGGTTTGCGCTGAATGTACCAAAGGCTCGAAAATCGTTTTGGACGCATCCGGTGGTACTCGTTGGTGACAATGCTTAATTGGAGGATGCTGCTAAACTTGATGCAAGATAGGTGCAAGGTTTACGCCAAACATACCATAGGCTCAAGTGGAAGCTCATTACGGTATGTTTGGAGATGGTGCTAATCTTGCCGCAAGATAGGTGCACGGTTTGCACTGAATGTACCATAGGCTCGAAAATTGTTTTGGACACACCCGGTTATACTCCTAGGTGACGAGGCTCAAGTGGAAGCTCGTTTTGGTCCATTTGGAGATGGTGCTAATCTTGCCGCAAGATAGGTGCATGGTTTGCGCTGAGCGTACAATAGGCTCAAAAATTGTTTTGGACGCACCCTGTGGTACTCCTAGATGACAAGGCTCAAGTGGAAGCTCGTTTTGGTCCGTTTGGAGATGGTGCTAAACTTGAAACAAGATAGGTGCATGGTTTGTGCCAAAAATACCATAGGCTCGGAAATCATTTTGGACACACCCAATGGAACTCCTTGGTGACGAGGCTCAAGTGGAAGCTCGTTTTGGTATGTTTGGAGATAGTGCTAATCTTGCCATAAGATAGGTGCACGGTTTGCGCTGAACGTACCATAGGCTAGGAAATCGTTTTGGACACCAAATGGAACTCCTAGGTGTCGGTTGCCATGTGGAATCTCGTTAAGTCCGTTTTAAGAGAAGTTTTGTGTCGGTGCAAGATAATTGCACGTTCTGCCCCAAAACATACCAAAGGCTCAGAAAATGTTTTGGACACACCCGATGGTACTCCTAGGTGACGATGCTCAAGTGGAAGCTCGTTACGGTCTGTTTGGAGATGGTGCTAATCTTGCCGCAAGATAGGTGCACGGTTTGGGCTGAACGTACCATTGGCTCGAAAATCATTTCGGACGCACTTGGTGCTACTCCTAGGTGACGAGGCTCAAGTGGAAGCTCGTTTTGGTCCGTTTTGAGATGGTGCTAATCTTGCCGCAAGATAGGTGCTCGGTTTGCGCTGAATGTACCATAGGCTCGAAATTTGTTTTTGACGCACCCGGTGGTACTCCCAGGTGACGAGGCTCAAGTGGAAGCTCGTTTTGCTCCGTTTGGAGATGGTGCTAAACTTGAAACAAGATAGGTGCATGGTTTGTGCCAAAAATACCATAGGCTCGGAAATCATTTTGGACACACCCAATGGAACTCCTTGGTGACGAGGCTCAAGTGGAAGCTCGTTTTGGTATGTTTGGAGATAGTGCTAATCTTGACGAGGTGCACGGTTTGCGCCGAACCTACCATAGGCTCAGAAATCGGTTTGGACGCATCCGATGGAACTCCTAGGTGACGTGGGTAGTGTGGAATCTCGTTTCAGTCCATTTGGAGACAATGTTAGTGTCGGTGCAAGATAGTTGGACGGGTTGCGCCAAACATACCATACACTCAGAAATCAATATGGATGCACCCGATAGTACTCCTAGGTGACGATGCGCAAGTGGAAGCTCGTTACGGTCTAATTGGAGATGGTGCTAAACTTGATGCAAGATAGGTGCACGGTTTGCGCCAAACATATCATAGGCTCAAAAATTGTTTTGGACACTCCTAGGTGACGAGGCTCAAGTGGAAGCTCATTACGGTCCGTTTAGAGATGGTGCTAATCTTGCCGCAAGATAGGTGCACGGTTTGCACTGAACGTACCATAGGCTAAAAAATCATTTTGGACACACCCGGTAGTACTCCTAGGTGTCAAGGCTCAAGTGGAAGCTCGTTTTGGTCTGTTTGGAGATGGTGCTAATCTTGCCATAAGATAGATGCACGGTTTGCGCTGAATGTACCATAGGCTAGGAAATCATTTTGGATGCACCGAATGGAATTCCTAGGTGTCGGGGGTCATGTCGAATCTCGTTTAAGTCCGTTTGGAGAGAGGTTTACTGTCGGTGCAAGATAATTGCACGGTCTGCGCCAAACATACCATATGCTCAGAAATTGTTTTGTATGCACCCGATGGCACTACTAGGTGACGATGCTCAAGTGGAAGCTCGTTACAGTCCATTTGGAGATGGTGCTAATCTTGCCGCAAGATAGGTGCATGGTTTGCGCTGAACGTACCATTGGCTCGAAAATCATGCTGGACGCACCTAGAGGTACTCCTAGGTGACGAGGCTCAAGTTTAAGCTCATTATGGTCCGTTTGGAGATGGTGCTAATCTTGCCGCAAGATAGGTGCACGGTTTGCGTTGAGTGTACCATAGGCTCAAAAATTGTTTTGGACGCACCCGGTTGTAGTCCTATGTGACGAGGCTCAAGTGGAAGCTCGTTTTGGTCCATTTGGAGATGGTGCCAAACTTGATGCAAGATAGGTGCATGGTTTGTGCCAAACATACCATAGGCTCGAAAATCATTTTGGGCACACCCAATGGAACTCCTAGGTGACGATGCTCAAGTGGAAGCTGGTTTTGGTATGTTTGGAGATAGTGCTAATCTTGATGAGGTGCACGGTTTGCGCCGAACCTACAATAGGCTTAGAAATCGGTTTGGACGCATCCGATGGAACTCCTAGGTGACGTGGGTCGTGTGGAATCTCGTTTCAGTCTATTTGGAGACAATGTTAGTGTCGGTGCAAGATAGTTGGATGGGTTGTGCCAAATATACCATACACTCAGAAATCAATTTGGATGCACCCGATAGTACTTCTAGGTGACGATGCGCAAGTGGAAGCTCGTTACGGTCTGATTGGAGATGGTGCTAAACTTGACGCAAGATAGGTGCATGGTTTGTGCCAAACATACCATAGGCTCAAAAATCATTTTGGGCACACCCAATGAACTCCTAGGTGACGAGGCTCAAGTGGAAGCTCATTTTGGTATGTTTGGAGATAGTGCTAATCTGGACAAGGTGCACGGTTTGCGCCAACCCTACCAAAGTCTGAGAAATCAGTTTGGACGGATCCGATGGAACTCCTAGGTGACGTGGGTCGTGTGGAATCTCGTTTCAGTCTATTTGGAGACAATGTTAGTGTCGGTGCAACATAGTTGGACGGGTTGTGCCAACATACCATACACTCAGAAATCAATTTGGATGCACCAGATAGTATTCCTAGGTGACGATGCTCAAGTGGAAGCTTGTCACGGTCTGATTGGAGATGGTGCTAAACTTGATGCAAGACAGGTGCACGGTTTGTCCCAAACATACCATAGGCTCGAAAATTGTTTTGGACACTCCCAATGGAACTCCTAGGTGACGAGGCTCAACTGGAAGCTCGTTTTGGTCCGTTTGGAGATGGTGCTAATTTTCTGTAAGATAGGTGCACGGTTTGCGCTGAACGTACCAAAGGCTCGAAAATCATTTTGGACGCACCCGGTGGTACTCGTAGGTGACAATGCTTAATTGGAGATGGTGCTAAACTTGATACAAGATAGTTGCACGGTTTGCGCCAAACATACCATAGGCTCGAAAATCGTTTTGGACACTCCCAATGGAACTCCTAGGTGACGAGGCTCAAGTGGAAGCTTGTTTTGGTCCATTTTGAGATGGTGCTAATCTTGCCGCTAGATAGGTGCACGGTTTGTGCTGAACGTACCGTAGGCTCAAAAATCATTTTGGACGCACGCGGTAGTACTCCTAGGTGACAAGGCTCAAGTGGAAGCTCGTTTTGGTCTGTTTGGAGATGGTGCGAATATTGCCGTAAGATAGGTGCACGGTTTGCGCTGAATGTACCATAGGCTAGGAAATCATTTTGGATGCACCGAATGGAACTCCTAGGTGTCGAGGTCATGTTGAATCCCGTCTAAGTCCGTTTGGAGAGAGGTTTAGTGTCGGTGCAAGATAATTGCACGGTCTGCGCCAAACATACCATAGGCTCATAAATTGTTTTGGACACACCCGATGGTACTCCTAGGTGACGATGCTCAAGTGGAAGCTCGTTACGGTCCGTTTGGATATGGTGCTAATCTTGCCGCAAGATGGGTGCATGGTTTGCGCTGAATGTACCACTGGCTCGAAAATCATGTTGGACGCTCCTGGTGGTACTCCTAGGTGACGAGGCTCAAGTGGAAGCTCGTTTTGGTCCGTTTGGAGATGGTGCTAATCTTGCCGCAAGATAGGTGCATGGTTTGTGCTGAGCGTACAATAGGCTCAAAAATTGTTTTGGACGCACCCTGTGGTACTCCTAGATGGCAAGGCTCAAGTCGAAGCTCGTTTTGGTCCGTTTGGAGATGGTGCTAATCTTGCCGTAAGATAGGTGCACGGTTTGCGCTGAACGTACCATAGGCTAGGAAATCGTTTTGGACACACCAAATGGAACTTCTAGGTGTCGGTTGTCATGTGGAATCTCGTTAAGTCCATTTTAAGAGAAGTTTAGTGTCGGTGTAAGATAATTGCACGGTCTGCCCCAAAACATACCAAAGGCTCAGAAATTGTTTTGGACGCACCCGATGGTACTCCTAGGTGACGATGCTCAAGTGGAAGCTCGTTACGGTCTGTTTGGAGATGGTGCTAATCTTGCCGCAAGATAGGTGCATAGTTCGCGCTGAATGTACCATTGGCTCAAAAATCATTTTGGACGCACTTGGTGCTACTCCTAGGTGATGAGGCTCAAGTGGAAGCTCATTTTGGCCCGTTTGGAGATGGTGCTAATCTTGCCGCAAGATAGGTGCTCGGTTTGCGCTGAATGTACCATAGGCTCGAAAATTGTTTTCGACGCACCCGGTGGTACTCCCAGGTGACGAGGCTCAAGTGGAAGCTCGTTTTGCTCTGTTTGGAGATGGTGCCAAACTTGATGCAAGATAGGTGCATGGTTTGTGCCAAACATACCATAGGCTCGGAAATTATTTTATACACACCCAATAGAACTCCTAGGTGACGAGGCTCAAGTGGAAGCTCGTTTTGGTATGTTTGGAGATAGTGCTAATCTTGATGATGTGCACGGTTTGCGCCGAACCTACCATAGGCTTAGAAATCGGTTTGGACGCATCCGATGGAACTCCTAGGTGACGTGGGTCGTGTGGAATCTCGTTTCAGTCCATTTGGAGACAATGTTAGTGTCGGTGCAAGATAGTTGGACGGGTTGCACTAAACATACCATACACTCAGAAATCAATTTGGATGCACCCGATAGTACTTCTAGGTGACGTTGCGCAAGTGGAAGCTCGTTACGGTCTGATTGGAGATGGTGCTAAACTTGATGCAAGATAGCTGCACGGTATGCGCCAAACATATCATAGGCTCAAAAATTGTTTTGGACACACCCAATGAACTCCTAGGTGACGAGGCTCAAGTGGAAGCTCATTTTGGTTTGTTTGGAGATAGTGCTAATCTGGACGAGGTGCACGGTTTGCGCCAAACCTACCAAAGCCTGAGAAATCAGTTTGGACGGATCCGATGGAACTCCTAGGTGACGTGGGTCGTGTGGAATCTCATTTCAGTCTATTTGGAGAAAAGGTTAGTGTCGGTGCAACATAGTTGGACGGGTTGTGCCAACATACCATACACTCAGAAATCAATTTGGATGCACCAGATAGTACTCCTAGGTGACGATGCTCAAGTGGAAGCTCGTTACGGTCTGATTGGAGATGGTGCTAAACTTGATCCGAGAGAGGTGCATGGTTTGCGCCAAACATACCATAGGCTCGAAAATTGTTTTGGACACTCCCAATGGAACTCCTAGGTGACGAGGCTCAACTGGAAGCTCGTTTTGGTCCATTTGGAGATGGTGCTAATCTTTCCGCAAGATAGGTGCACGGTTTGCGCTGAACGTACCAAAGGCTCAAAAATCGTTTTGGACGCATCCGGTGGTACTCGTAGGTGACAATGCTTAATTGGAGATGGTGCTAAACTTGATGCAAGGTAGGTGCACGGTTTACGCCAAACATACCATAGGCTCGAAAATCGTTTTGGACACTCCCAATGGAACTCCTAGGTGACGAGGCTCAAGTGTAAGCTTGTTTTGGTCCGTTTTGAGATGGTGCTAATCTTGCCGCAAGATAGGTGCACGATTTGCG
Source organism: Saccharum spontaneum (assembly GCA_022457205.1). Classification (NCBI taxonomy): domain Eukaryota; kingdom Viridiplantae; phylum Streptophyta; class Magnoliopsida; order Poales; family Poaceae; genus Saccharum; species Saccharum spontaneum. The sequence goes on along the minus strand of CM039595.1, from coordinate 41,599,162 downwards.
CTGAACGTATCGTAGGCTCAAAAATCGTTTTGGACGCACCCGGTAGTACTCCTAGGTGACAAGGCTCAAGTGGAAGCTCGTTTTGGTCCATTTGGAGATGGTGCGAATCTTACCGCAAGAAAGGTGCATGGTTTGCGCTGAATGTACCATAGGCTAGGAAATCATTTTGGACGCACCGAATGGAACTCCTAGGTGTCGGGGTCATGTGGAATCTCGTTTAAGTCCGTTTGGAGAGAGGTTTAGTGTCGGTGCAAGATAATTGCACGGTCTACGCCAAACATACCATAGGCGCAGAAATTGTTTTGGACACACCCGATGGTACTCCTAGGTGACGATGCTCAAGTGGAAGCTCGTTACGGTCCGTTTGGAGATGGTGCTAATCTTGCCGCAAGATAGGTGCATGGTTTGCGCTGAACGTACCATTGGCTCGAAAATCATGTTGGACGCACCTGGTGGTACTCCTAGTTGACAAGGCTCAAGTGGAAGCTCATTACGGTCTGTTTGGAGATGGTGCTAATCTTGCCGCAAGATAGGTGCACGGTTTGCGCTGAATGGACCATAGGCTCGAAAATTGTTTTGGACGCACCCGGTTGTACTCCTTGGTGACGAGGCTCAAGTGGAAGCTCATTTTGGTATGTTTGGAGATAGTGCTAATCTAGACGAGGTGCACGGTTTGCGCCAACCCTACCAAAGCCTGAGAAATCAGTTTGGACGGATCCGATGGAACTCCTAGGTGACGTGGGTCGTGTGGAATCTCGTTTCAGTCTATTTGGAGACAATGTTAGTGTCGGTGCAACATAGTTGGACGGGTTGTGCCAACATACCATACACTCAGAAATCAATTTGGATGCACCAGAAAGTACTCCTAGGTGACAATGCTCAAGTGGAAGCTTGTCACGGTCTGATTGGAGATGGTGCTAAACTTGATGCAAGAGAGGTGCACGGTTTGCCCCAAACATACCATAGGCTCGAAAATTGTTTTGGACACTCCCAATGGAACTCCTAGGTGATGAGGCTCAACTGGAAGCTCGTTTTGGTCCGTTTGGAGATGGTGCTAATTTTCTGTAAGATAGGTGCACGGTTTGCGCTGAACGTACCAAAGGCTCGAAAATCGTTTTGGACGCACCCGGTGGTACTCGTAGGTGACAATGCTTAATTGGAGATGGTGCTAAACTTGATGCAAGATAGTTGCACGGTTTGCGCCAAACATACCATAGGCTCGAAAATCGTTTTGGACACTCCCAATGGAACTCCTAGGTGACGAGGCTCAAGTGGAAGCTTGTTTTGGACCATTTTGAGATGGTGCTAATCTTGCCGCTAGATAGGTGCACGGTTTGTGCTGAACGTACCGTAGGCTCAAAAATCATTTTGGACGCACGCGGTAGTACTCCTAGGTGACAAGGCTCAAGTGGAAGCTCGTTTTGGTCTGTTTAGAGATGGTGCGAATCTTGCCGTAAGATAGGTGCACGGTTTGCGCTGAACGTACCATAGGCTAGGAAATCGTTTTGGACACACCAAATGGAACTCCTAGGTGTCGGTTGTCATGTGGAATCTCGTTAAGTCCATTTTAAGAGAAGTTTAGTGTCGGTGTAAGATAATTGCACGGTCTGCCCCAAAACATACCAAAGGCTCAGAAATTGTTTTGGACGCACCCGATGGTACTCCTAGGTGACGATGCTCAAGTGGAAGCTCGTTACGGTCTGTTTGGAGATGGTGCTAATCTTGCCGCAAGATAGGTGCACAGTTTGCGCTGAATGTACCATTGGCTCAAAAATCATTTTGGACGCACTTGGTGCTACTCCTAGGTGACGAGGCTCAAGTGGAAGCTCGTTTTGGCCCGTTTGGAGATGGTGCTAATCTTGCCGCAAGATAGGTGCTCAGTTTGCGCTGAATGTACCATAGGCTCGAAAATTGTTTTTGACGCACCCGGTGGTACTCCCAGGTGACGAGGCTCAAGTGGAAGCTCGTTTTGCTCTGTTTGGAGATGGTGCTAAACTTGAAACAAGATAGGTGCATGGTTTGTGCCAAAAATACCATAGGCTCGAAAATTATTTTGTACACACCCAATAGAACTCCTTGGTGACGAGGCTCAAGTGGACGCTTGTTTTGGTATGTTTGGAGATAGTGCTAATCTTGACGAGGTGCACGGTTTGCGCCGAACCTACCATAGGCTCAGAAATTGGTTTGGACGCATCCGATGGAACTCCTAGGTGACGTGGGTCGTGTGGAATCTCGTTTCAGTCCATTTGGAGACAATGTTAGTGTCGGTGCAAGATAGTTGGACGGGTTGCACTAAACATACCATACACTCAGAAATCAATTTGGATGCACCCGATAGTACTCCTAGGTGACGTTGCGCAAGTGGAAGCTCGTTACGGTCTGATTGGAGACGGTGCTAAACTTGATGCAAGATAGGTGCACGGTATGCGCCAAACATATCATAGGCTCAAAAATTGTTTTGGACACTCCTAGGTGACGAGGCTCAAGTGGAAGCTCGTTTTGGTCCGTTTAGAGATGGTGCTAATCTTGCCGCAAGATAGGTGAATGGTTTGCGCTGAACGTACCATTGGCTCGTAAATCATTTTGGACACACCTGGTGGTCCTCCTAGGTGACAAGGCTCAAGTGGAAGCTCGTTTTGGTCCGTTTGGAGATGGTGCTAATCTTGCCGTAAGATAGGTGCACGGTTTGCGCTGAATGTACCATAGGCTAGGAAATCATTTTGGACGCACCGTATGGAATTCCTAGGTGTCGGGGGTCATGTCGAATCTCATTTAAGTCCGTTAGGATAGAGGTTTACTGTCGGTGCGAGATAATTGCACGGTCTGCGCCAAACATACCATAGGCTCAGAAATTGTTTTGGATGCACCCGATGGTACTACTAGGTGACGATGCTCAAGTGGAAGCTCGTTACGGTCCATTTGGAGATGGTGCTAATCTTGCCGCAAGATAGGTGCATGGTTCGCGCTGAACGTACCATTGGCTCGAAAATCATGTTGGACGCACCTGGTGGTACTCCTAGGTGACGAGGCTCAAGTTTAAGCTCATTATGGTCCGTTTGGAGATGATGCTAATCTTGCCGTAAGATAGGTGCACGGTTTGTGTTGAGTGTACCATATGCTCGAAAATTGTTTTGGACACACCCAGTTGTACTCCTAGGTGACGAGGCTCAAGTGGAAGCTCGTTTTGGTCCATTTGGAGATGGTGCCAAACTTGATGCAAGATAGGTGCATGGTTTGTGCCAAACATACCATAGGCTCGAAAATCATTTTGGGCACACCCAATGGAACTCCTAGGTGATGAGGCTCAAGTGGAAGCTAGTTTTGGTATGTTTGGAGATAGTGCTAATCTTGATGAGGTGCACGGTTTGCGCCGAACCTACCATAGGCTCAGAAATCGGTTTGGACGCATCCGATGGAACTCCTAGGTGACGTGGGTCGTGTGGAATCTCGTTTCAGTCTATTTGGAGACAATGTTAGTGTCGGTGCAAGATAGTTGGATGGGTTGCGCCAAATATACCATACACTCAGAAATCAATTTGGATGCACCCGATAGTACTTCTAGGTGACGATGCGCAAGTGGAAGCTCGTTACGGTCTAATTGGAGATGGTGCTAAACTTGATGCAAGACAGGTGAATGGTTTGTGCCAAACATACCATAGGCTCAAAAATCATTTTGGGCACACCCAATGAACTCCTAGGTGACGAGGCTCAAGTGGAAGCTCATTTTGGTTTGTTTGGAGATAGTGCTAATCTGGACGAGGTGCACGGTTTGCGCCAAACCTACCAAAGCCTGAGAAATCAGTTTGGACGGATCCGATGGAACTCCTAGGTGACGTGGGTCGTGTGGAATCTCATTTCAGTCTATTTGGAGAAAAGGTTAGTGTCGGTGCAACATAGTTGGACGGGTTGTGCCAACATACCATACACTCAGAAATCAATTTGGATGCACCAGATAGTACTCCTAGGTGACGATGCTCAAGTGGAAGCTCGTTACGGTCTGATTGGAGATGGTGCTAAACTTGATCCGAGAGAGGTGCATGGTTTGCGCCAAACATACCATAGGCTCGAAAATTGTTTTGGACACTCCCAATGGAACTCCTAGGTGACGAGGCTCAACTGGAAGCTCGTTTTGGTCCATTTGGAGATGGTGCTAATCTTTCCGCAAGATAGGTGCACGGTTTGCGCTGAACGTACCAAAGGCTCAAAAATCGTTTTGGACGCATCCGGTGGTACTCGTAGGTGACAATGCTTAATTGGAGATGGTGCTAAACTTGATGCAAGGTAGGTGCACGGTTTACGCCAAACATACCATAGGCTCGAAAATCGTTTTGGACACTCCCAATGGAACTCCTAGGTGACGAGGCTCAAGTGTAAGCTTGTTTTGGTCCGTTTTGAGATGGTGCTAATCTTGCCGCAAGATAGGTGCACGATTTGCGCTGAACGTATCGTAGGCTCAAAAATCGTTTTGGACGCACCCGGTAGTACTCCTAGGTGACAAGGCTCAAGTGGAAGCTCGTTTTGGTCCGTTTGGAGATGGTGCGAATCTTACCGCAAGAAAGGTGCATGGTTTGCGCTGAATGTACCATAGGCTAGGAAATCATTTTGGACGCACCGAATGGAACTCCTAGGTGTCGGGGTCATGTGGAATCTCGTTTAAGTCCGTTTGGAGAGAGGTTTAGTGTCGGTGCAAGATAATTGCACGGTCTACGCCAAACATACCATAGGCGCAGAAATTGTTTTGGACACACCCGATGGTACTCCTAGGTGACGATGCTCAAGTGGAAGCTCGTTACGGTCCGTTTGGAGATGGTGCTAATCTTGCCGCAAGATAGGTGCACAGTTTGCGCTGAATGAACCATTGGCTCAAAAATCATTTTGGACGCACTTGGTGCTACTCCTAGGTGACGAGGCTCAAGTGGAAGCTCGTTTTGGCCCGTTTGGAGATGGTGCTAATCTTGCCGCAAGATAGGTGCTCAGTTTGCGCTGAATGTACCATAGGCTCGAAAATTGTTTTTGACGCACCCGGTGGTACTCCCAGGTGACGAGGCTCAAGTGGAAGCTCGTTTTGCTCTGTTTGGAGATGGTGCTAAACTTGAAACAAGATAGGTGCATGGTTTGTGCCAAAAATACCATAGGCTCGAAAATTATTTTGTACACACCCAATAGAACTCCTTGGTGACGAGGCTCAAGTGGACGCTTGTTTTGGTATGTTTGGAGATAGTGCTAATCTTGACGAGGTGCACGGTTTGCGCCGAACCTACCATAGGCTCAGAAATTGGTTTGGACGCATCCGATGGAACTCCTAGGTGACGTGGGTCGTGTGGAATCTCGTTTCAGTCCATTTGGAGACAATGTTAGTGTCGGTGCAAGATAGTTGGACGGGTTGCACTAAACATACCATACACTCAGAAATCAATTTGGATGCACCCGATAGTACTCCTAGGTGACGTTGCGCAAGTGGAAGCTCGTTACGGTCTGATTGGAGATGGTGCTAAACTTGATGCAAGATAGGTGCACGGTATGCGCCAAACATATCATAGGCTCAAAAATTGTTTTGGACACTCCTAGGTGACGAGGCTCAAGTGGAAGCTCGTTTTGGTCCGTTTAGAGATGGTGCTAATCTTGCCGCAAGATAGGTGAATGGTTTGCGCTGAACGTACCATTGGCTCGTAAATCATTTTGGACACACCTGGTGGTCCTCCTAGGTGACAAGGCTCAAGTGGAAGCTCGTTTTGGTCCGTTTGGAGATGGTGCTAATCTTGCCGTAAGATAGGTGCACGGTTTGCGCTGAATGTACCATAGGCTAGGAAATCATTTTGGACGCACCGTATGGAATTCCTAGGTGTCGGGGGTCATGTCGAATCTCATTTAAGTCCGTTAGGATAGAGGTTTACTGTCGGTGCGAGATAATTGCACGGTCTGCGCCAAACATACCATAGGCTCAGAAATTGTTTTGGATGCACCCGATGGTACTACTAGGTGACGATGCTCAAGTGGAAGCTCGTTACGGTCCATTTGGAGATGGTGCTAATCTTGCCGCAAGATAGGTGCATGGTTCGCGCTGAACGTACCATTGGCTCGAAAATCATGTTGGACGCACCTGGTGGTACTCCTAGGTGACGAGGCTCAAGTTTAAGCTCATTATGGTCCGTTTGGAGATGATGCTAATCTTGCCGTAAGATAGGTGCACGGTTTGTGTTGAGTGTACCATATGCTCGAAAATTGTTTTGGACACACCCAGTTGTACTCCTAGGTGACGAGGCTCAAGTGGAAGCTCGTTTTGGTCCATTTGGAGATGGTGCCAAACTTGATGCAAGATAGGTGCATGGTTTGTGCCAAACATACCATAGGCTCGAAAATCATTTTGGGCACACCCAATGGAACTCCTAGGTGATGAGGCTCAAGTGGAAGCTAGTTTTGGTATGTTTGGAGATAGTGCTAATCTTGATGAGGTGCACGGTTTGCGCCGAACCTACCATAGGCTCAGAAATCGGTTTGGACGCATCCGATGGAACTCCTAGGTGACGTGGGTCGTGTGGAATCTCGTTTCAGTCTATTTGGAGACAATGTTAGTTTCGGTGCAAGATAGTTGGATGGGTTGCGCCAAATATACCATACACTCAGAAATCAATTTGGATGCACCCGATAGTACTTCTAGGTGATGATGCGCAAGTGGAAGCTCGTTACGGTCTAATTGGAGATGGTGCTAAACTTGAGGCAAGACAGGTGCATGGTTTGTGCCAAACATACCATAGGCTCAAAAATCATTTTGGGCACACCCAATGAACTCCTAGGTGACGAGGCTCAAGTGGAAGCTCATTTTGGTTTGTTTGGAGATAGTGTTAATCTGGACGAGGTGCACGGTTTGCGCCAAACCTACCAAAGCCTGAGAAATCAGTTTGGACGGATCCGATGGAACTCCTAGGTGACGTGGGTCGTGTGGAATCTCATTTCAGTCTATTTGGAGAAAAGGTTAGTGTCGGTGCAACATAGTTGGACGGGTTGTGCCAACATACCATACACTCAGAAATCAATTTGGATGCACCAGATAGTACTCCTAGGTGACGATGCTCAAGTGGAAGCTCGTTACGGTCTGATTGGAGATGGTGCTAAACTTGATGCAAGAGAGGTGCATGGTTTGCGCCAAACATACCATAGGCTCGAAAATTGTTTTGGACACTCCCAATGGAACTCGTAGGTGACGAGGCTCAACTGGAAGCTCGTTTTGGTCCGTTTGGAGATGGTGCTAATCTTTCCGCAAGATAGGTGCACGGTTTGCGCTGAACGTACCAAAGGCTCAAAAATCGTTTTAGACGCATCCGGTGGTACTCGTAGGTGACAATGCTTAATTGGAGATGGTGCTAAACTTGATGCAAGGTAGGTGCACGGTTTACGCCAAACATACCATAGGCTCGAAAATCGTTTTGGACACTCCCAATGGAACTCCTAGGTGACGAGGCTCAAGTGTAAGCTTGTTTTGGTCCGTTTTGAGATGGTGCTAATCTTGCCGCAAGATAGGTGCACGATTTGCGCTGAACGTATCGTAGGCTCAAAAATCGTTTTGGACGCACCCGGTAGTACTCCTAGGTGACAATGCTCAAGTGGAAGCTCGTTATGGTCCGTTTGGAGATGGTGCTAATCTTTGCCGCAAGATAGGTGCATGGTTTGCGCTGAATGTACCATTGGCTCGAAAATTGTTTTGGACGCACCCGGTTGTACTCCTTGGTGACAAGGCTCAAGTGGAAGCTCGTTTTTGTCCATATGGAGATGGTGCCAAACTTGATGCAAGATAGGTGCATGGTTTGTGCCAAACAAACCATAGGCTCGAAAATCATTTTGGGCACACCCAATGGAACTCCTAGGTGACGAGGCTCAAGTGGAAGCTCGTTTTGGTATGTTTGAAGATAGTGCTAATCTTGATGAGGTGCACGGTTTGCGCCGAACCTACCATAGGCTTAGAAATCGGTTTGGACGCATCCGATGGAACTCCTAGGTGACGTGGGTTGTGTGGAATCTCGTTTTAGTCTATTTGGAGACAATGTTAGTGTCGATGCAAGATAGTTGGATGGGTTGCGCCAAATATACCATACACTCAGAAATCAATTTGGATGCACCCGATAGTACTCCTAGGTGACGATGCGCAAGTGGAAGCTCGTTACGGTCTGATTGGAGATGGTGCTAAACTTGATGCAAGATAGGTGCACGGTTTGCGCCAAACATACCATAGGCTCGAAAATTGTTTTGGACACTCCCAATGGAACTCCTAGGTGACGACGCTCAAGTGGAAGGTCATTTTGGTCCGTTTGGAGATGGTGCTAATCTTGCCGCAAGATAGGTGCATAGTTTGCACTGAATGTACCATTGGCTCGAAAATCATTTTGGACGCACCCGGTTGTACTCCTTGGTGACAAGGCTCAAGTGGAAGCTCGTTTTTGTCCATATGGAGATGGTGCCAAACTTGATGCAAGATAGGTGCATGGTTTGTGCCAAACAAACCATAGGCTCGAAAATCATTTTGGGCACACCCAATGGAACTCCTAGGTGACGAGGCTCAAGTGGAAGCTCGTTTTGGTATGTTTGAAGATAGTGCTAATCTTGATGAGGTGCACGGTTTGCGCCGAACCTACCATAGGCTTAGAAATCGGTTTGGATGCATCCGATGGAACTCCTAGGTGACGTGGGTTGTGTGGAATCTCGTTTCAGTCTATTTGGAGACAATGTTAGTGTTGATGCAAGATAGTTGGATGGGTTGCACCAAATATACCATACACTCAGAAATCAATTTGGATGCACCCGATAGTACTCCTAGGTGACGATGCGCAAGTGGAAGCTCGTTACGGTTTGATTGGAGATGGTGCTAAACTTGATGCAAGATAGGTGCACGGTTTGCGCCAAACATACCATAGGCTCGAAAATTGTTTTGGACACTCCCAATGGAACTCCTAGGTGACGAGGCTCAAGTGGAAGCTCGTTTTGGTCCGTTTGGAGAAGGTGCTAATCTTGCCGCAAGATAGGTGCATGGTTTGCGTTGAACATACCATTGGCTTGAAAATAATTTTGGGCGCCCCTGGTGGTACTCATAGGTGACGAGGCTCAAGTGGAAGCTCATTACGGTCCGTATGGAGATGGTGCTAAACTTGCCGCAAGATAGGTGCATGGTTTGCACTGAACATACCAATGGCTCGAAAATCATTTTGGACGCACCTGGTGGTACTCATAGGAGACGAGGCTTAAGTGGAAGCTCATTACTGTCCATTTGGAGATGGTGCTAATCTTGCCGTAAGATAGGTGCACGGTTTGCGCTGAACGTACCATAGGCTAGGAAATCGTTTTGGACACACCAAATGGAACTCCTAGGTGTCGGTTGTCATGTGGAATCTCGTTAAGTCCGTTTTAAGAGAAGTTTAGTGTCGGTGCAAGATAATTGCACGGTCTGCCCCAAAACATACCAAATGCTCAGAAATTGTTTTGGACGCACCAGATGGTACTCCTAGGTGACGATGCTCAAGTGGAAGCTCGTTACGGTTTGTTTGGAGATGGTGCTAATCTTGCCGCAAGATAGGTGCACGGTTTGCGCTGAACGTACCATTGTCTTGAAAATCATTTTGGACGCACTTGGTGCTACTCCTAGGTGACGAGGCTCAAGTGGAAGCTCGTTTTGGTCCGTTTGGAGATGGTGCTAATATTCCCGCAAGATAGGTGCTCGGTTTGCGCTGAATGTACCATAGGCTCGAAAATTGTTTTCGACGCACCCGGTGGTACTCCCAGGTGACGAGGCTCAAGTGGAAGCTCGTTTTGCTCCGTGTGGAGATGGTGCTAAACTTGAAACAAGATAGGTGCATGGTTTGTGCCAAAAATACCATAGGCTCGGAAATCATTTCGGACACACCCAATGGAACTCCTTGGTGATGAGGCTCATGTGGAAGCTCGTTTTGGTATGTTTGGAGATAGTGCTAATCTTGACGAGGTGCACGGTTTGCGCCGAATCTACCATAGGCTCAGAAATCGGTTTGGACGCATCCGATGGAACTCCTAGGTGACGTGGGTCGTGTGGAATCTCGTTTCAGTCCATTTGGAGACAATGTTAGTGTCGGTGCAAGATAGTTGGACGGGTTGCGCCAAACATACCATACACTCAGAAATCAATTTGGATGCACCCGATAGTACTCCAAGGTGACGATGCGCAAGTGGAAGCTCGTTACGGTCTGATTGGAGATGGTGCTAAACTTGATGCAAGATAGGTGCACGGTTTGCGCCAAACATATCATAGGCTCGAAAATTGTTTTGGACACTCCTAGGTGACGAGGCTCAAGTGGAAGCTCGTTTTGGTCCGTTTAGAGATGGAGCTAATCTTGCCGCAAGATAGGCGAATGGTTTGCGCTGAACGTACCATTGGCTCGTAAATCATTTTGGACACACCTGGTGGTACTCCTAGGTGACGAGGCTCAAGTGGAAGCTCATTACGGTCCGTTTAGAGATGGTGCTAATCTTGCCGCAAGATAGGTGCACGGTTTGCACTGAACGTACCATAGGCTAAAAAATCATTTTGGACGCACCTGGTAGTACTCCTAGGTGACAAGGCTCATGTCGAATCTCATTTAAGTCCGTTTGGAGAGAGGTTTACTGTCGGTGCGAGATAATTGCACGGTCTGCGCCAAACATACCATAGGCTCAGAAATTGTTTTGGATGCACCCGATGGTACTACTAGGTGACGATGCTCAAGTGGAAGCTCGTTACGGTCCGTTTGGAGATGGTGCTAATCTTGCCGCAAGATAGGTGCATGGTTTGCGCTGAACGTACCATTGGCTCGAAAATCATGTTGGACGCACCTGGTGGTACTCCTAGGTGACGAGGCTCAAGTTTAAGCTCATTATGGTCCGTTTGGAGATGGTGCTAATCTTGCCGCAAGATAGGTGCACGGTTTGCGTTGAGTGTACCATAGGCTCAAAAATTGTTTTGGACGCACCCGGTTGTAGTCCTATGTGACGAGGCTCAAGTGGAAGCTCGTTTTGGTCCATTTGGAGATGGTGCCAAACTTGATGCAAGATAGGTGCATGGTTTGTGCCAAACATACCATAGGCTCGAAAATCATTTTGGGCACACCCAATGGAACTCCTAGGTGACGATGCTCAAGTGGAAGCTGGTTTTGGTATGTTTGGAGATAGTGCTAATCTTGATGAGGTGCACGGTTTGCGCCGAACCTACCATAGGCTCAGAAATCAGTTTGGACGCATCCGATGGATCTCCTAGGTGACGTGGGTTGTGTGGAATCTCGTTTCAGTCTATTTGGAGACAATGTTAGTGTCGGTGCAAGATAGTTGGATGGGTTGCGCCAAATATACCATACACTCAGAAATCAATTTGGATGCACCCGATAGTACTCCTAGGTGACGATGCGCAAGTGGAAGCTCGTTACGGTCTGATTGGAGATGGTGCTAAACTTGATGCAAGATAGGTGCACGGTTTGCACCAAACATACCATAGGCTCGAAAATTGTTTTGGACACTCCCAATGGAACTCCTAGGTGACGAGGCTCAAGTGGAAGCTCGTTTTGGTCCGTTTGGAGATGGTGCTAATCTTGCCGCAAGATAGGTGCATGGTTTGCGCTGAACGTACCATTGGCTCGAAAATCATTTTGGGCGCTCCTGGTGGTACTCATAGGTGACGAGGCTTAAGTGGAAGCTCATTACAGTCCATTTGGAGATGGTGCTAATCTTGCCGTAAGAAAGCTGCACGGTTTGCGCTAAACGTACCATTGGCTAGGAAATCGTTTTGGACACACCAAATGGAACTCCTAGGTGTCGGTTGTCATGTGGAATCTCGTTAAGTCCGTTTTAAGAGAAGTTTAGTGTCGGTGCAAGATAATTGCACGGTCTGCCCCAAAACATACCAAAGGCTCAGAAATTGTTTTGGACGCACCCGATGGTACTCCTAGGTGACCATGCTCAAGTGGAAGCTCGTTACGGTCTGTTTGGAGATGGTGCTAATCTTGCCGCAAGATAGGTGCACGGTTTGTGCTGAACGTACCATTGTCTCGAAAATCATTTTGGACGGACTTGGTGCTACTCCTAGGTGACGAGGCTCAAGTGGAAGCTCGTTTTGGTCCGTTTGGAGATGGTGCTAATATTGCCGCAAGATAGGTGCTCGGTTTGCGCTGAATGTACCACAGGCTCGAAAATTGTTTTCGACGCACCCGGTGGTACTCCCAAGTGACGAGGCTCAAGTGGAAGCTCGTTTTGCTCCGTTTGGAGATGGTGCTAAACTTGAAACAAGATAGGTGCATGGTTTGTGCGAAAAATACCATAGGCTCGGAAATCATTTTGGACACACCCAATGGACTCCTTGGTGACGAGGCTCAGGTGGAAGCTCGTTTTGGTATGTTTGGAGATAGTGCTAATCTTGACGAGGTGCACGGTTTGCGCCGAACCTACCATAGGCTCAGAAATCGGTTTGGACGCATCCGATGGAACTCCTAGGTGACGTGGGTCGTGTGGAATCTCGTTTCAGTCCATTTGGAGACAATGTTAGTGTCGGTGCAAGATAGTTGGACGGGTTGCGCCAAACATACCATACACTCAGAAATCAATTTGGATGCACCCGATAGTACTCCTAGGTGACGAGGCTCAAGTGGAAGCTCGTTTTGGTCCATTTGGAGATGGTGCCAAACTTGATGCAAGATAGGTGCACGGTTTGCGCCCAACATATCATAGGCTCGAAAATTGTTTTGGACACTCCTAGGTGACGAGGCTCAAGTGGAACCTCGTTTTGGTCCGTTTAGAGATGGTGCTAATCTTGCCGCAAGATAGGTGAATAGTTTGCGCTGAAGGTACCATTGGCTCGTAAATCATTTTGGACACACCTGGTGGTACTCCTAGGTGACGAGGCTCAAGTGGAAGCTCATTACGGTCCGTTTGGAGATGGTGCTAATCTTGCCGCAAGATAGGTGCACGGTTTGCACTGAACGTACCATAGGCTAAAAAACCATTTTGGACGCACCTGGTAGTACTCCTAGGTGACAAGGCTCATGTCGAATCTCGTTTAAGTCCGTTTGGAGAGAGGTTTACTATCGGTGCGAGATAATTGCATGGTCTGCGCCAAACATACCATAGGCTCAGAAATTGTTTTGGATGCACCCGATGGTACTACTAGGTGACGATGCTCAAGTGGAAGCTCGTTACGGTCCGTTTGGAGATGGTGCTAATCTTGCCGCAAGATAGGTGCATGGTTCGCGCTGAACGTACCATTGGCTCGAAAATCATGTTGGACGCACCTGGTGGTACTCCTAGGTGACGAGGCTCAAGTTTAAGCTCATTATGGTCCGTTTGGAGATGATGCTAATCTTGCCGCAAGATAGGTGCACGGTTTGAGTTGAGTGTACCATATGCTCGAAAATTGTTTTGGACGCACCCAGTTGTACTCCTAGGTGACGAGGCTCAAGTGGAAGCTCGTTTTGGTCCATTTGGAGATGGTGCCAAACTTGATGCAAGATAGGTGCATGGTTTGTGCCAAACATACCATAGGCTCAAAAATCCTTTTGGGCACACCCAATGGAACTCCTAGGTGACGAGGCTCAAGTGGAAGCTCGTTTTGGTATGTTTGGAGATAGTGCTAATCTTGATGAGGTGCACGGTTTGCGCCAAACCTACCATACGCTCAGAAATCGGTTTGGACGCATCCGATGGAACTCCTAGGTGACGTGGGTCGTGTGGAATCTCGTTTCAGTCTATTTGGAGACAATGTTAGTGTCGGTGCAAGATAGTTGGACGGGTTGCGCCAAATATACCATACACTCATAAATCAATTTGGATGCACCGGATAGTACTTCTAGGTGACGATGCGCAATTGGAAGCTCGTTACGGTCTGATTGGAGATGGTGCTAAACTTGATGCAAGATAGGTGCATGGTCTGTGCCAAACATACCATAGGCTCAAAAATCAATTTGGGCACACCCAATGAACTCCTAGGTGACGAGGCTCAAGTGGAAGCTCATTTTGGTATGTTTGGAGATAGTGCTAATCTGGACGAGTTGCACGGTTTGCGCCAAACCTACCATAGCCTGAGAAATCAGTTTGGACGGATCCGATGGAACTCCTAGGTGACGTGGGTCATGTGGAATCTCGTTTCAGTCTATTTGGAGACAATGTTAGTGTCGGTGCAACATAGTTGGACGGGTTGTGCCAACATACCATACACTCAGAAATCAATTTGGATGCACCAGATAGTACTCCTAGGTGACGATGCTCAAGTGGAAGCTCGTTACGGTCTGATTGGAGATGGTGCTAAACTTGATGCAAGAGAGGTGCACGGTTTGCGCCAAACATACCATAGGCTCAAAAATTGTTTTGGACACTCCCAATGGAACTCCTAGGTGACGAGGCTCAAATGGAAGCTCGTTTTGGTCTGTTTGGAGATGGTGCTAATCTTTCCGCAAGAAAGGTGCACGGTTTGTGCTGAACGTACCAAAGGCTCGAAAATCGTTTTGGACGCACCCGGTGGTACTCGTAGGTGACAATGCTTAATTGGAGATGGTGCTAAACTTGATGCAAGATAGGTGCACGGTTTACGCCAAACATACCATAGGCTCGAAAATAGTTTTGGACACTCCCAATGGAACTCCTAGGTGACGAGGCTCAAGTGTAAGCTTGTTTTGGTCCGTTTTGAGATGGTGCTAATCTTGCCGCAAGATAGGTGCACGATTTGCGCTGAACGTATCGTAGGCTCAAAAATCGTTTTGGACGCACCCGGTAGTACTCCTAGGTGACAAGGCTCAAGTGGAAGCTCGTTTTGGTCCGTTTAGAGATGGTGCGAATCTTGCCGCAAGATAGGTGCACGGTTTGCGCTGAATGTACCATAGGCTAGGAAATCATTTTGGACGCACCGAATGGAACTCCTAGGTGTCGGGGTCATGTGGAATCTCGTTTAAGACCGTTTGGAGAGAGGTTTAGTGTCAGTGCAAGATAATTGCACGGTCTGCGCCAAACATACCATAGGCTCAGAAATTGTTTTGGACACACCTGATGGTACTCCTAGGTGACGCTCAAGTGGAAGCTCATTTTGGTCCGTTTGGAGATGGTGCTAAACTTGATACAAGATAGGTGCATGGTTTGTGCCAAACATACCATAGGCTCGAAAATCATTTTGGGCACACCCAATGGAACTACCAGGTGATGAGGCTCAAGTGGAAGCTCGTTTTGGTACCTTTGGAGATAGTGCTAATCTTGACGAGGTGCACGGTTTGCGCCGAACCAACCAAAGGCTCAGAAATTGGTTTGGACGCATCCGATGGAACTCCTAAGTGACGTGGGTCATGTGGAATCTTGTTTAAGTCTATTTGGAGACAATGTTAGTGTCGGTGCAAGATAGTTGGACGGGTTGCGCCAAACATACCATACACTCAGAAATCAATTTGGACGCACCCGATAGTACTCCTAGGTGACGATGCTCAAGTGGAAGCTCGTTACGGCCTGATTGGAGATGGTGCTAAATATGATGCAAGACAGGTGCACGGTTTGCGCCAAACATACCATAGGCTCAAAAATTGTTTTGGACACTCTCAATGGAACTCCTAGGTGACGAGGCTCAAGTGGAAGCTTGTTTTAGTCCATTTGGAGATGGTGCTAATCTTGCCGCAAGATAGGTGCACGGTTTGCGCTGAACGTACCAAAGGCTCGATAATCGTTTTGGACGCACCCGGTGGTACTCGTAGGTGACAATGCTTAATTGGAGATGGTGCTAAACTTGATGCAAGATAGGTGCACGGTTTGCACCAAACATACCATAGGCTTGAAAATCATTTTGGACAGTCCCAATGGAACTCCTAGGTGACGAGGCTCAAGTGTAAGCTTGTTTTGGTCCATTTTGAGATAGTGCTAATCTTGCCACAAGATAGGTGCACGGTTTGTGCTGAACATACCATAGGCTCAAAAATCATTTTGGACGCACCCGGAAGTACTCCTAGGTGACAAGGCTCAAGTGGAAGCTCGTTTTGGTCCGTTTGGAGATGGTGCGAATCTTACCGCAAGAAAGGTGCATGGTTTGCGCTGAATGTACCATCAGCTAGGAAATCATTTTGGATGCACCGAATGGAACTCCTAGGTGTCGGGGTCATGTGAAATCTCGTTTAAGTCCGTTTGGAGAGAGGTTTAGTGTCGGTGCAAGATAATTGCACGGTCTACGCCAAACATACCATAGGCTCAGAAATTGTTTTGGACACACCCGATGGTACTCCTAGGTGACGATGCTCAAGTGGAAGCTCATTATGGTCCGTTTGGAGATGGTGCTAATCTTGCCGCAAGATAGGTGCATGGTTTGCGCTGAACGTACCATTGGCTCAAAAATCATGTTGGACGCACCTGGTGGTACTCCTAGTTGACGAGGCTCAAGTGGAAGCTCATTACAGTCTGTTTGGTGATGGTGCTAATCTTGCCGCAAGATAGGTGCACGGTTTGCGCTGAATGTACCAAAGGCTCAAAAATTGTTTTGGACACACCCGGTTGTACTCCTTGGTGACGAGGCTCAAGTGAAAGCTCGTTTTGGTCCATTTGGAGATGGTGCCAAACTTGATGCAAGATAGGTGCATGGTTTGTGCCAAACATACCATAGGCTTGAAAATCATTTTGGGCACACCCAATGGAACTCCTAGGTGACGAGGCTCAAGTGGAAGCTCGTTTTGGTATGTTTGGAGATAGTGCTAATCTTGATGAGGTGCACGGTTTGCGCCGAACCTACCATAGGCTCAGAAATTGGTTTGGACGCATCCGATGGAACTCCTAGGTGACGTGGGTTGTGTGGAATCTCGTTTCAGTCTATTTGGAGACAATGTTAGTGTCGGTGCAGGATAGTTGGATGGGTTGCGCCAAATATACCATACACTCAGAAATCAATTTGGATGCACCCGATAGTACTCCTAGGTGACGATGCGCAAGTGGAAGCTCGTTACGGTCTGATTGGAGATGGTGCTCAACTTGATGCAAGATAGGTGCACGGTTTGCGCCAAACATACCATAGGCTCGAAAATTGTTTTGGACACTCCCAATGGAACTCCTAGGTGACGAGGCTCAAGTGGAAGCTCGTTTTGGTCCGTTTGGAGATGGTGCTAATCTTGCCGCAAGATAGGTGCATGGTTTAAGCTGAACGTACCAATGGCTCGAAAATCATTTTGGACGCACCTGGTGGTACTCATAGGTGACGAGGCTCAAGTGGTGATGAGGACATCTCAGCCATATGTGCTTCCTCGAGTGACAATCATTCACCATCCAATATGAATATCACAAATCCAGGACCACTTACAAGAAGTCGTGCTAAGAAACTACAAGAGCAGGTGAATTCGGTCCTAACTGATCTTAATTCTAACACTTGTGAGAATGTTATACTACCTAAGAATGCTACTTTGGTTGTACTTAGGAAAATACATGAAGAGGAGGAAGAATCCGACCACCAGCTCAGACCACCACCGACCACCAGCTTGGGCCAGTCCAGCGCGACGGAACCAGCAGAAAGAATCGGCCATAACTCTTGATTCACAAAAGCTATGAAGGTCCATGAGGACATTTTGGAAAGCTTATCAAGTCTATTTTCCAATGCAATAAGCCCCGACCAGATTGGAATTTTACCCATAGCGTCCGACCAGATTTAGTGAGGACTGTTCAGGTGGTTGACAGCATGCATGTTGTTCAAGTTCCCGTACAAAACTGTACCAATCTACGACGTTACATGGTGCATGGCATATATGGATGGAAAACTTGTTGAGTTTAGTTTCACACTCAAGAAACGGATCATCATTTGGACTTCCCACTAGGGAGTTATGACACTTTTAGTGGAGACTGCTTTGGAAACTGACAGCCGCGTGGACTCCTGGAAACTCATTTTGTGGAAGCCTTTTCACATTCTAGTCTTTTTATTTTCCATCTTGTGATCACATCTATACAGTAGGGTTGTTCCTTGTATAAATACTCCTATGCTTGTAAAGAAAAGGGGACTTTTTGATAATCTGAATACAGACCACTTTGTTCAGCTGTGTGCGTGTTGTTAGGTTGCACTAGTTATCGTTGCTTGCAGCAAGTTATCAGCTGTTATCAGCTAGTTATCAAGATCAAGATCCTACGTCGTGAAGATCGGGACAACAACCTCATCATTTGGTATCAAAGCCTTCGTTGCCATGGTAGGAATCTTTACCCTTAGCTACATATATATCGTGTTTGTCCTATCCACCAAAAAGCCAGAAAAATATTTTGCTATAGCCCTTTGTTTCAATCTATTATTCTTGTGAGTTTTGTTAAGTTTCAGTCCATTAGAGTCTTTGTTTTAGTTGCTGATCATATTAGCCTTCGTGTGTCCTTTGTGTCTCTTTGTTTTATATATATATATATCTGAATTTTCCCATATATATAAAAAAATCAGAAACTCGTATCATCCTTTGCGTTAACTTTGATCCTATCAAGTTATAGCTGACGGTTGTGTCTTGTTTCTACAAAAAAAAACAAGTGTGCACGTGTTATATCTGATCCTGTTCTTAGTTATATAAAAAAAGTATCAAAAAAAAGAAGAAAGAAAAGTTAAAAAAAAGAGAGTTGAGAAAATAGTGAAAGAACAGTTGAAAGATCAGTTTTTTATATGCACAAGTTCTGAAATTTTCATCAATTACACAACCAGATAGCTATCCTTTCTTTAGTACAAAATTTTTGCTTGGGTTTGATTGCAACACTTGCATCCTAAGCATACTCCTTGTTTGCATCAAATCTGAATTTTCTTTGCACATGTGTTTGATCCATTTACATCACTCATAACTTGTGGTCAGCACTAGGCATTGAACTTCTAGTTTGGACTGTGATTTAGCTTTACAATATCTATAATTTAGATTGCATT
>CM039595.1:41555875-41580197 GCA_022457205.1 Saccharum spontaneum | reverse complement strand
TGATAACTGCTTTGAGCACTGTGGCTTCGTGTCCCTTGATGGAAATCGTTTCGGTTTTTCAAAAGAGTGACGTCAAGATTAAGGACGGTTAGTTCCGGATGACGAAGTGTTGAGACACATTCGGAATAGTCGTTAGGATCTTCGTTTTTCTCTTTTGGCCGTACTATAAAGGGGGGCATGAATGGGTAGCTTGACCTAGGCGAGTCCTATGTTTAGGTGTGGTGCACACTTGTTAAACTTGGCGCTAGGCAACTCTAGATTAGCTCAAGGTTCAGTTAGAAGCAACTTGGTTGAAGTTGCGACGCGTTTCGACGAGTTTCGGGCTGTTTTCCAGTCACCGGACGCGGCCTTCGGGAACACCGGACGCGTCCGGTGTGTACTTAACCGCGCTAGGTTTCGGGCCTGATCACCGGACGCGGTCCTCGCGAGGACCGGACGCAGTGGTCAGCGACCGACACGTGTCATCAAGAGAGAACGCCCGTCGGACGCGATACTGGACTTGATCGGCGAGTCCGGTGCGAGTCCAGTAAGGTCCAGAGAGGACCGGACGCGTCCGGTCTTCAGGCATCGGACGCGGCCTCGCGTCCGGTGTGACTCCAGTAAGCTCCTTTGCACGTCGGACGCGTCCGGTGCTACCTGACCGGTGCGTCCGGTGGTTCGATTTCAAAAACGGGTTTTGACCGTTACGGGGGACCGGCGCGTCCGGTGCGTAGCACCGGCGCGTCCGGTGACCCCGTGTCAGAAATAACGGTTCGTTTTCTTTGAAGGGTGTATAAATACAACCCCTCCACCTCTTTTAGAGCTCTCTTGCTCATTCAAACATCTGAGAAAACCCTTTAGAGTGCAAGGGAGTGCAAGAGCTCTAGTGAGGATAGAGATTTGAGAATCAAAGTTTGTGATTCCTCACTAGTGATTCGAGAGTAGCAAGTGTGCATCCATCTCCTCATTTGGACTCATTGTGGTCAAGTGAGAGTTCTAGCTTGTTACTCTTGGTGATCGCCATCACCTAGACGGCTTGGTGGTGATTGGGAGTTTGGTGATCATCCGGCGGAGCTTGTGGATGACCCAACTCAAGTTGTGAGCGGTTTTGGGTGATTCGCCGCGACGGAGTGTCGAAGAATCAACCCGTAGAGAGCACTTGATCCTTGCGCGGATCAAGGGGGAGCGACACCCTTGCGCGGGTGCTCCAACGAGGACTAGTGGGGAGTGGCGACTCTCCGATACCTCGGAAAAACATCGCCGTGTTCCTTGCCCCTTTACATTCAAGCAATTACTTTCTCGTATTTACTTTCATTGCTTGTTTTACATTCCTAGAATTGCCATGCTAGACTAGGATTGAAAACTAGGGTGCAAAACTTTTTAACGGTAGACTCTCTAGGAACACAAGTAGGCACTAGGGGTGAATTCCGGCTTATAGGATTTAATTCTTGAAATTAATTTTTAGAAAAGCCCAATTCACCCCCCTCTTGGGCATCTTGATCCTTTCAATTGGTATCGGAGCCGTGTTGCTCCTAATTTAGGCTTTACCGCCTAGAGCAAGATGTCTAACGGGGAAGGACCACCTCCCACCTTTGAGGGGGATGATTTTCCATATTGGAAAATCCGGATGGAGGCGTATCTCGAAGCCATAGATGTTGGGTGTCTTAGAGCCGCAACCGAAGGGCTTCCCGCTATCAAGGATCCCGCAAACCCCACGGGTGACGAGGAGAAGTACGACCGGTGGAATGCAAAGGCCAAAAATGCACTCTACCGGGGCTTAGGCAAAGATATCTTCAATCGTGTGCGCAATGCAAAGAACGCTCATGATTTGTGGGAAAATCTTTGTGCTCTCCATGAGGGAACTAAGAGTGAGCGTGAGGAACGCTATCATATTGCTTTAAAGAAAATTAATTCTTTTGAGATGCTTCCCAAAGAAAGTGCTAATGAGATGTACACTCGCTTAAATGTTCTTGTAGAGGACCTCAATGCTCTTGGACTCACTCAAATGAGTCAATCGGATGTTGCAAGGCGGATCTTGAGTGTGCTTCCCGTTGAGAAGTATGGTCACATTGTCACCGTGCTTCATCAAAGTGATCTCTCCACCGCAACACCGACTCAAGTATTGGGGAAGATCAATGCGCATGAGATGTACATGCACATCACTCCGGAAGAGGGCTCATCATCTTCCAAGAAGAAAGACTTGGCCTTCAAAGCTAGCCATGACAAGAAGAAGAAGAAGGGCCAAGCCATGATCGTGCAAGAAAGCTCAAGTGAAAGTGATGTCGATGATGAATCACTTGCACTCATGGTGAGGAAGACCACCAAGATGCTAAAGAAGCTTAACAAGAGTGGCATCAAGTTCGATGGCAAGAAAAAGAAATTTTTCACAAGTAGCAAGAGAAAGCCCATCTCGGAGATGGATTGCTACAATTGTGGTGAACTTGGCCACCTAGCTCATCAATGCCCTAGACCACCAAAAGACAAGTTCAAGAACAAGAACAAGGGCAAGAAGAATGATTCAAGTGATGAAGAAGATGAGAAGAAGAAGAACAAGCCATACAAGAAGAAGGATGGCAAGAAGAAGGAGTTCTACAAGAAGAAGAAGGGTGGAAAGGCTTATATTGTTGGTGATTGGCTCACCGACATTGAATCATCTTGTGGCTCCTCCGAAGATGAGAGCGATGATGAGAAAGAGAAGGTTGCCGCATTTGTGATGGGGCCATCATCTTCACCAACATCTTCACCACCACCTTCACCGCCCTCTTCACCATCATCGTCCACTACTCACCTATGCCTTATGGCCAAGGGTGAACGTAAGGTACAAAATCATGATAGTGATGATGATGATAGTGATAGTGATGATGAATTTGATGCACCTTCTTATGATGAACTTGTAAAATTGCTAAACAAATACACTAAAATCATAAGAAGGACAAGAAGTGAAAATGATGACCTTCAAAATGAAAATGAATCACTCTCATCCAAGCTTGAAAATGCTCAAAAGACTAGTGGTGAGCTTAGAGATCAAAATGAAATTATGTCTTCCACTCTCAAGGAGCTCAAAACTTCTAACAAAGAGCTTAAAGATCAACATGATAAACTTGAGAAGAAGCATGATGAGCTCATCACTAGACATAGCTCTCTAAAAGACAAGTACACCACATTAAAAATTGACTATGATAGTCTTGTGGTTGCAAATGAACTTGCTCTTGAAACACATGATGCTACTAACCATGTTGTTAAGTGTGATATAGCTACATCATGTGATGATTTGATCATTGAAAGCATTGAGCAAGGTTCTAGTAGCAAAGGCAAGAGTGTGGTTGAGTCATGCAACCATGATGATTATGCCAAGATCAAGTGTGAGAATGAGAAGCTTGCAAATGAGAACAAGAAGCTCAAAGGTTTAATGGCTCTTGAGAAGCAAACAACAAATGAGTCACTCATTGAAGAGAACAAGAAGCTCAAGCAAGAAAAAGAGCATCTCAAGACCGGCCTAAGCAAGTTCACAAGAGGCCAATATTTGCAAAGTGAGCTCCTCATGAACACCGTGATGAAGATGGATAGAAGTGGTATTGGGTACTTGGCAAATCAAGAGAAGAAAGCAAAATCTCAACAACAAAGCAAATCAAAGCCCAAGCCAAAGAGATGTGTTGAGTGTGGTCAAGAAGGTCATTTTGCTCATGAATGCAAAACTCCACCACCACAACCCTTGCCCAAGCATGCTAGACCTTTTGCCTTCAATGCTCATTACATGCTAAGAAAAGATTCAAATGGAAAGATGAAAGTCATGTTTTTGGGTCCCCCAAACAAGAATAGGCCAAAGAAAATATGGGTTGCCAAGTCACTAGTTGAGAAAGTCAAGGGCCCCTCTCAAGTTTGGGTCCCTAAACAAAAAGCTTGATCTCTTGTGTGTAGGTGAACTACAAGACCGGTGGATCTCATTGGGTTATTGATAGTGGTTGCACTCAACATATGACCGGTGATCCTCGTATGTTCACCTCAATTGAAGAGAATGGGATATGTCAAGAGAAGATCACATTTGGAGATAATTCAAAGAGCAAAGTCAAGGGTATAGGCAAGATTGCAATATCAAATGATCACTCACTCTCAAATGTGCTCTATGTTGCTTCATTGAGTTTCAACTTGTTATCCGTTGGGCAACTTTGTGACCTTGGCTTCCAATGCTTGTTCACACCAAATGAAGTTGAAGTTTCAAAGATAGATGACAAGCAAGTGATATTCAAGGGCTTTAGATATAACAATCTTTATCTTGTTGACTTCACCTCCGAAGATGCAAATTTGATGACATGTTTGTTCACCAAGACCTCACTTGGTTGGCTTTGGCATAGGAGGCTTGCACATGTTGGAATGAGCACTCTCAACAAGCTATTGAAGAAAGAACTAGTAAGAGGATTGAAGGATGTGAAGTTTGAAAAGGACAAACCTTGTAGTGCATGTCAAGCCGGCAAACAAGTTGCAAACACTCATCCTACCAAGGCTTTCATGTCAACCTCAAGAGTGCTAGAACTTCTACACATGGATTTGTTTGGGCCTACAACATACAAGAGTTTGGGTGGTAATCTCTATTGTCTTGTGATAGTGGATGACTACTCAAGATACACATGGACCTTCTTCCTTCATGACAAATCCGAAGTGGCAAGTTGCTTCAAGAAGTTTGCAAAGAGAGCTCAAAATGAATTTGAAGTCAAGATAAAGAAGATTAGAAGTGACAATGGCAAAGAGTTTGACAACACCAACATAGAAGCTTATTGTGATGAAATTGGAATCAAGCATGAAGTTTCTTCAACCTACACTCCTCAACAAAATGGTGTAGTTGAGAGAAAGAACCGGACCTTGATCACCCTTGCAAGAACAATGCTAGATGAGTACAACACTCCCGAGAAGTTTTGGGCCGAGGCAATCAACACCGCATGCTATGCTTCAAATCGCCTTTTCCTCCAAAAGTTTCTTGGCAAGACCCCCTATGAGTTGCTTAATGGGAAGAAGCCGGACGTCTCATTCTTCCGGGTGTTTGGTTGCAAATGCTACATCTACAAGAAGCGTCAACACCTAGGGAAGTTTCAAAGACGTTGTGATATTGGTTTTCTTGTTGGTTACTCATCAAAGTCCAAAGCATATAGAGTATTTAACCATACCACCGGGTTGGTTGAAGAAACATATGATGTGGAATTTGATGAATCTAACGGCTCCCAAGGAGCAATTGAGAATTGTGATGATGTAGGTGATGAACCATTGAGGGAGGCCATGAAGAACATGCCGGTGGGAGACATCAAGCCAAAAGATGATGA
This sequence comes from Saccharum spontaneum, assembly GCA_022457205.1. NCBI lineage: Eukaryota > Viridiplantae > Streptophyta > Magnoliopsida > Poales > Poaceae > Saccharum > Saccharum spontaneum. The sequence goes on along the minus strand of CM039595.1, from coordinate 41,574,906 downwards.
AGACGATGTGCAAATCATTGATCCACCATCTTCATCACGTGTGCCTCAAGATGATGACAAGAATGAGAGAGTTGAAAATGAAGATACTTATGTCTCTCATGAACAAGCCGAGGCACAAGCACAAGATGTTGATGCTCCCCATCCACCTCCTCAAGTGGTTGATAGAAGAAACTCACCTCTACTTCAAGCTCATCCACAAGAACTCATCATAGGGAGTCCTACAAAGGGAGTAATGACTCGATCTCAAAAGCTAGCTTCTTTCGTTGAACATCACTCTTTTGTCTCTTGTGTTGAACCTAAGAATGTAGAAGAAGCTCTTCAAGATCTGGATTGGGTGAATGCCATGCATGAAGAATTGAACAACTTCACCCGCAATGAAGTTTGGACACTTGAAGAGCATCCTAAAGGTGCAAGAGTCATTGGAACCAAGTGGGTGTTCCGAAACAAGCAAGATGACCAAGGCATAGTAGTGAGGAACAAGGCAAGACTAGTTGCAAAGGGGTTCTCTCAAGTTGAAGGCCTTGATTTTGGAGAGACCTTTGCACCCGTAGCAAGACTTGAAGCCATTCGTATCCTTCTTGCATATGCATCACATCATGATATGAAATTATATCAAATGGATGTGAAAAGTGCATTCTTAAATGGCTTTATAAATGAACTAGTCTATGTCAATCAACCTCCCGGGTTTGAAGACCCTAGATATCCTAATCATGTTTATAGGTTGTCCAAGGCGCTATATGGGCTCAAGCAAGCCCCTAGAGCGTGGTATGAGCGCCTCCGGGACTTCCTCATTGAGAAGGGCTTCACCATCGGGAAGGTCGACACCACACTATTCACCAAGAAGCTTAATGGGGAGATCTTCATTTGTCAAGTGTATGTTGATGATATCATCTTCGGGTCAACAAATGAAGTTTATTGCAAGGAGTTTGGTGAATTGATGTCGAAGGAGTTCGAGATGTCAATGATTGGTGAGCTCACATTCTTCCTTGGTTTTCAAGTCAAGCAAATGAGAGAAGGGATTTTCATCTCTCAAGAAAAGTATACCAAGGATCTTCTCAAAAGATTCAAGATGGAAGAATGCAAGCCAATCAAGACCCCAATGCCATCAAATGGACATCTCGACCTAGATGAGGGAGGTAAACCGGTTGATCAAACTCTCTACCGTTCTATGATTGGTAGCTTGTTGTATCTTACCGCATCTAGGCCCGATATCATGTTTAGTGTGTGCATGTGTGCTCGCTTTCAAGCGTGCCCTAAAGAACCTCACTTAAGTGCCGTAAAAAGAATCCTAAGATATCTTAAGCACACCCCAAGTATTGGTTTATGGTATCCCAAAGGAGCTAGATTCCAACTAGTTGGCTATTCCGACTCGGATTATGCCGGTTGCAAAATTGATAGAAAAAGCACATCCGGAGGGTGCCATTTACTTGGGAGATCTTTAGTATCTTGGTCATCTAAAAAGCAAAATAGTGTGGCTTTGTCCACCGCCGAGGCGGAATACATTGCCGCGGGGGCTTGTTGTGCACAAATCTTATATATGAAACAAACCCTCCTAGACTATGGAGTTGTTCTTGAAAAGGTGCCACTTTTATGTGACAATGAAAGTGCCGTTAAAATTGCCAACAATCCGGTACAACACTCTCGCACCAAGCACATAGATATCCGCCATCACTTTCTAAGAGATCACGTTGCTAAAAATGACATATCACTAGAAGGTGTACGAAGTGAAAATCAATTAGCGGATATCTTCACTAAACCTTTGGACGAGGCTACCTTTTGTAGGCTAAGAAGTGAACTTAATGTGCTTGATTCTAGTAACTTTAAAAAATGAGCGGGTGTTGTCCCTTGCATTGCATTGTATCATAGGTCATGTTTACTTTATCGCAATGCATTTAGGGCTTGGCTAACACGGTTACGATAACCCTCCTTCGGAGGAGTGAAGAAGCCTAACCGTGGATCAAACTTGACAAGCAATCTAGCTTTACTCTTTTGTATTGCATTGCATATGCATGGTTGTTTGTTTGTCGTTCTTTTCCGGTTTAGCCTTGAGCAACCGCTGTGTTCGTCCATGAATAGAGAGAGCATTTGACGCTCCCAAAGGTCCAAAAACTCTATTGCATGGCCATACGTTGCTCCTCGGGTGTTTATTGCCTATTTTCGTAAAAACAATACTAGCCTAAGGCAAAATATTTTGAAAAATTTGAGGGTTTGAGTGAGGTCACTCATATCGGGTTCCAATTGGTGTTTATTTGTGTCTCTTTGAATTGGAACTTGATTGGGAGAAGTCGCGTCGAAGTTCGGAACGAAGAAAGGCGAAAAACCGCGACAGGACGCTGCACCGGACGCAGTGCTGCTTCACCACCGCGTCCGGTCCCGGTGTCCACCTGCGCGTCCGGTTTTCCAGAAGAACAAGTCCAGATCTAGGCACCGGACGCTGCACCGGACGCGCCTCTGACCACCACCGCGTCCGGTCCCGGCTACCACCACCGCGTCCGGTGCTCCGCTATGAAATCCCGAGCACTCTGGCATCGGACTCTGATCGCGTCCGGTCTGTTCACACCGGACGCGTCCGGTGACTCCAGGAGCTTACTGGAGTGTCACCGGACGCTGCACCACCGCGTCCGGTGATTTTCACCACCGCGTCCGGTGCTTCTATACCGAGCGGATCTCGCCTCTTAAAACCGTACCGTTTCGTTTTTTCTTTCTTCTTCAATCTGCTCGACGAATCCGCCGCCGCCTTTGCCTCTCCGGTCGCCGACTCGCCGTAATACTCCCTCGCCGCCGGAGCCGCATCGCCCTTCTTCCTCCTCTCCAGCAGATCCCGCACCACCAGCCGCGCCGCGCTCTGCCCGCACGCCTCCTCGCGCAGCGCCCGCTTGAGCCCGCGCCTGCGCCTCCTCCGTGCGCCGCCGCTCCTGCTCGCCGCCGGCGAACTCCAGCCCACCGTGTCTCTTCTCCAGCGCCTCTTCAACTCCCTAGCGCCGGGCACCTCAATTCCTTCCTTCGGCCGAGCCATCGATTCTAGGGTTTAACCCTAAACCCTAACCTAGGGTTTGGTGACCCTATCTTGAGGTATTGGCGAGGTTTCGTTTTCGATTTCGTTTCAATTCAATTCCTTTCATTCACTTGTTAGGGTTTGCCGTTGACCAAATCAATTCCTTGATAATCTCGATTGGTCGTTTCAGTGCTCGATCGCCGAATCTCGGGAGTTCTCGCGAACTAGATCATCTCGTCCCTTCACCGTCGTCTCGTCGATCCGAGGTAGCTTAGCGTCGATTCCTTTCGTATCTTACGTGCTTGCTATCCAGGGTTTCGCATCTTTAGATATATATGCTTATTGTATATCTCCCTATTCCATACGTGCAGCGAGTCAGTCGGTGTGCCAGGTCTGATCTGTTTGCTAAATCCGAGGCCAAGCCTGCGGATACGGATTGAGGCCAAGCCTCTCGAGTGTCAGTTCATCATCTCACAAAGGCTTTCAGGCAGTCAGTCAGCATGGTGCGTTGCAAGAACGCCGGTGGTGGTCCAGGTGACGGGGACAACAGTCCTCCCCGTCGTGATGAGATTGCGCGTGGTAAGCGCGTCAAGATGATGGCAGTCAAGAAGAAGAGGAAGACTCTTTCAGATGCAGAGGTCGCTCAGGCTGTGGCAGACGCCGCAGAGCAGGCAGAGAGAGGTGGCAGACGCAGTGGATTACACATAGGCGAGCGTCGCTTTCATCTTGAAGGTCGACAGCTCGGTACTGAGGCCACTGAGAGCACTGAGACTACAGCACCGACAGAGCAGATGTCAGTTGATCCTCCCTCAGAGCAGACACAGGCTACAGAGACTGCACCCACTACTGAGGCTACCCAGACTGCTGAGGGTCCACAGGCCACTGAGGATACAGAGGAGCAGGCAGCTCAGTCTCCACCACGTCGCCGCTCCACTCGTGCTCGTTCACAGGTGACACCCAGGGCAGAGGGCCCGCGTCGTGGAGCACGACCTCCTCCCAGGGTCAGAGGGTCACCCCCAGTCGTGCACTTGGACCTGAGAGGTGCTTCTTCACGTCAGGTGAAGAACTTGAGGTTCGTGGAGGTCAGCCGATGGTTTCCACCTGTCAGAGATCCCAGAGCTTCAGAGGGTTTCTATACACCACTCCAGGAGGATTTCTACAGGGCTCTAGTCGACAGTGGCATAGCTTTCAGACCTCAGAGGGTATGTCGCCTAGAGGCATTGGTTGATGTTGTGGGAGAGCAGATCCGTCCTTACCTGTCCTATTTGCCTGGATTGTCAGATCTGCTTGGACGGACAGGTGCTTACTGCGGCACATGGGTCAGGGAGTTCTATGCTTCTTTGTGGATTGATCCTGCCCATGAGTTCATTCACTTCGCATTCAGAGGCCGCGACCACAAACTCTACAGCTCCAGAGCCCGTGAGCTCCTCAGACTACCTGCTTCTGACACGAGGATCCACCAGCTGTGCTATGGCCAGACCACTCCTCCCAGACGCCCTCACGGCGGTTCAGTGCCACCCACCGACCTGGTCCGACCCTGTTTTCGCGAGCCTTTTGGCGAAGGGTCACCTCGTACACCTGCCAGCCTGACACCTCTAGCCCGAGTTCTGGATGCTATACTCAAACGCACTCTACTGCCCAGACTTGGTTACAGAGAGGGACTGACGAGGATGCAGCTTTGGGTTGTATACCACCTCCTTACACAGCGACAGTTTGATATTTGGGATCTCATCCTGAGTGAGATGGAGGATACCATTGCTGAGGGCTTCAAGGGTAACCGTCAGCTTCCTTATGCCCACTGGATTTGCTACATTATCAGATCTGCTATCCAGATGCCACCAGAGATCAGGGCAGAGATTGCCAACACTACTACTGCATTCCCTGATTATGACATCAGACAGCTATGGGCTTCAGTTACCAGAGAGCAGGCTCCAGCACCAGGACAGCGTGAGCGCCCTGAGGTTCCTGAGACAGCAGCTGAGCAGGACGCTAGAGTTGACGAGCTTGCCGAGGCAGAGCTTGCAGACCTTGAGACTCAGCCTGCTGAGATACCTGAGGATGTTACTTCTGACAGCACCGATGAGGATTATCAGCCCATCCCCAGGTACCGGTCTCCTCGGTCTCACGACCACGAGGCCGGTGGATCTGGCTCAGCCTCCCGCTCAGACCCAGCCATGGTGGCTATACTTGAGAGGCTGACCCAGGCTCAGGAGCAGCAGCAGCACCAGATACAGCGCCAGGCTCAGGATACAGCTGCCGCACTAGCACAGATACAGGCTCGCCAGGACGAGTTCCAGAGACAGCAGCTAGAGATTCAGAGGCAGCAGGTTGAGATGCAGCGACAGAGCCAGCAGCAGTACATGGACCTTCTGCGGCATCTCATTACAGTTGGGGTTCCTCCGCCTGCATCCATCATGACTCCGGCTTTGCATTCCAGCGGTCCTTCTAGTCAGACACAGCCGAGCATACAGTTTACATCTCCACAGCAGCAGGTTCCCCAGTCGTTTCAGTCCCCGAGCTTCACACCTATCCATACGGGGTTCACACCGTCAGACCAAACTCGCCCGCATATCCTGACAGGCACACCTATCGGTGACTTTAGTGCCACTTACAGCGAGTTGACTGGTCAGCCGACACCCTCACATACGACTACGTTTCACACTTCGTCAGGGTTGTCAGCTTCAGAGGCAGTCGTTCCACCAGCGACAGGGACCGGGACTACAGAGACCATCCCTTCTTCAGTTGCCTCGACAGATCCCCCAGCTACTGGCGCACTTCAGGCTCAGGTCACCCAGACAGATCTACTTGTTACTTCACAGTCAGTGCCTGATCCTGCTCAGACCCAGACCGCTACGCAGCCACGAGCTTCTTCAGAGGGTCAGCCAGATAGCTCGGACTCCGAGGATTCGCTTCACTTCGTGATCACTCCGCGCACCTCGGCACCCGACACGACTCCGTCTGTCCCCCCGTCAGACTAGATTAGTTTTTGGCGCTTGATGCCAAAGGGGGAGAGAGAGTAGTTTCAGGGGGAGTTTGTTAGTGTTTTTTCGTTTTTCGTGTGCTACATTCATGCATATCATGTTTATTTTCAGCACTGCATTCGCGTGACATTGTCGTTGAGTCGTAAAACTTTGAGTCTTAATGTCTTATTCGTCACTGTGGTTAATATATGTCACCGTTTTAGCTATAGCTCTAAGGTTGTGCTTCCGTGCCTTACTCCGATTACTTATGAGCTATATCTTTTTGTGTACTAACGCTTTTTGTCTTATCTTATGAAGTACACTCTTTTGGCTTGGAGCACATAAGCAATTCCTAACCCTTTATGCTTATTGTCTATTGCTTATGTGAATCAAGCATGCTCGAAAACCTTCACTCTAATCCATTGAAACTTAGTGTTGTCATCAATCACCAAAAAGGGGGAGATTGAAAGCATCTAGGCCCCAAGGTTTGGTTTCGGTAATTAATGACAACACTTTATTACCATGACTAACGTGTGTTTTGCAGAAACTTTGGTAAGTTAGGTCATGGAGGTGATAACTGCTTTGAGCACTGTGGCTTCGTGTCCCTTGATGGAAATCGTTTCGGTTTTTCAAAAGAGTGACGTCAAGATTAAGGACGGTTAGTTCCGGATGACGAAGTGTTGAGACACATTCGGAATAGTCGTTAGGATCTTCGTTTTTCTCTTTTGGCCGTACTATAAAGGGGGGCATGAATGGGTAGCTTGACCTAGGCGAGTCCTATGTTTAGGTGTGGTGCACACTTGTTAAACTTGGCGCTAGGCAACTCTAGATTAGCTCAAGGTTCAGTTAGAAGCAACTTGGTTGAAGTTGCGACGCGTTTCGACGAGTTTCGGGCTGTTTTCCAGTCACCGGACGCGGCCTTCGGGAACACCGGACGCGTCCGGTGTGTACTTAACCGCGCTAGGTTTCGGGCCTGATCACCGGACGCGGTCCTCGCGAGGACCGGACGCAGTGGTCAGCGACCGACACGTGTCATCAAGAGAGAACGCCCGTCGGACGCGATACTGGACTTGATCGGCGAGTCCGGTGCGAGTCCAGTAAGGTCCAGAGAGGACCGGACGCGTCCGGTCTTCAGGCATCGGACGCGGCCTCGCGTCCGGTGTGACTCCAGTAAGCTCCTTTGCACGTCGGACGCGTCCGGTGCTACCTGACCGGTGCGTCCGGTGGTTCGATTTCAAAAACGGGTTTTGACCGTTACGGGGGACCGGCGCGTCCGGTGCGTAGCACCGGCGCGTCCGGTGACCCCGTGTCAGAAATAACGGTTCGTTTTCTTTGAAGGGTGTATAAATACAACCCCTCCACCTCTTTTAGAGCTCTCTTGCTCATTCAAACATCTGAGAAAACCCTTTAGAGTGCAAGGGAGTGCAAGAGCTCTAGTGAGGATAGAGATTTGAGAATCAAAGTTTGTGATTCCTCACTAGTGATTCGAGAGTAGCAAGTGTGCATCCATCTCCTCATTTGGACTCGTTGTGGTCAAGTGAGAGTTCTAGCTTGTTACTCTTGGTGATCGCCATCACCTAGACGGCTTGGTGGTGATTGGGAGTTTGGTGATCATCCGGCGGAGCTTGTGGATGACCCAACTCAAGTTGTGAGCGGTTTTGGGTGATTCGCCGCGACGGAGTGTCGAAGAATCAACCCGTAGAGAGCACTTGATCCTTGCGCGGATCAAGGGGGAGCGACACCCTTGCGCGGGTGCTCCAACGAGGACTAGTGGGGAGTGGCGACTCTCCGATACCTCGGAAAAACATCGCCGTGTTCCTTGCCCCTTTACATTCAAGCAATTACTTTCTCGTATTTACTTTCATTGCTTGTTTTACATTCCTAGAATTGCCATGCTAGACTAGGATTGAAAACTAGGGTGCAAAACTTTTTAACGGTAGACTCTCTAGGAACACAAGTAGGCACTAGGGGTGAATTCCGGCTTATAGGATTTAATTCTTGAAATTAATTTTTAGAAAAGCCCAATTCACCCCCCCTCTTGGGCATCTTGATCCTTTCAACCGTCATAAGTTACATAGAAGTTCGTGGCACAAAATACATCGGAGTTTAAACATAGTTATTACAAACCAGGTTCGAATAAAAGTAGCGGAAGCAGTAGTTCAAATCACGCACACACACAGCGTTTGAAATAAAGTGCCAGCTTGTGATCATCTCCAGCAAAAGCATCAGACGAGAAGTAGTGAATGACCATTGCCCATGGTCCTAAGCTTCGCCCATCGCAGGGTAGAGACAGTTGATACAATAACCATAGTACATCTGTCCATCTACAACAAGTGGGAACAAAGCCCTGAGTACGAGAAGGTACTCAGCTAGACTTACCCGACAGAACCAAAATAAAATGACACCAAGGATCATGATAGGCTTTCTGGTGGGGTAGCTGACTCATTTGCAAGAAAAACATTTTAACTTAACAGTTCTTTTACAAAAGCATGCAGTATTTTAATCTTTATTACCCTGTCAACTATGGTTGCACTTATGCTAGAGTAACCATGTAATTAACCAAGTAAGGATTACCATTGATCATTAACAATAGTTACCATGTCATCTTCCACATAACTATCCAAGTGTTTTATCAATATTACTACGATGAAGTAGCTCAAGTCAAGTGTTCACTATCCAGTGAACGATGGCGATTCAAATCGATTATTAACCAGCTGGTAATTTATTCCTCACACAAACCTCACTCACCCGCTAAAGTGAGGTATTGGTCACCGAGTCAACCATTCAGGTAAAGTCGCGAGCTTGCCAGGAACCACATGTACCCGGGGGCTGCCCGACTGCTCTTTGGCCTTATCATCGCGCCCCCGTTTCCTGCCACTACTGCTCTGGTACAGCGCGTTGCGGGCAATCCACTCAGCCCGAATAATCTCCCGGATTCGCAGTCGAAAGGTACTTTATTCGGCCAGCTAAATGTGAGGCATGCGTTCAACATGACCCGAGGCCCAACAACGGACGGTCCTTAATCGACACAGACGGAAGACACTACAGTCCGAAACCCTGCAAGCTTCCGTCCAGTCTCAGATTCATTTTGACACTTAGTTATTCTCATATGACATTCTTCACATAAATCCAGGTAATCCCCTATAGCTCGCGGATGACAGGCAATCACCCGACTTCTACCGGTCTAAGCAAACTAAGCAATTTTGACCGCGGACACCAGGGTAACAAGGATCGGGTAAAGCAAGGTGAAACAAGGTATAATGCAGCAACGTTTGCAAACAACTCCTAAACGTAATGCATCAAATTAAGTAAGGTTAATAAATTATTTGCAAACAAGGGAGAAATGCTCCGGGGCTTGCTGTTGGGCATTCTTAACGTCATTACCAAAAGTAGACTTAGTTTTCTAATTCTGATAATGGCGCCAAAAATGCCGAACCTATCCCTCATGCCACTTAAGCCAAGTTGTCATCCCCAGCATGACATGAGAGACGCGGTATTGAAATATGCAACTGCTCTTCTAAATAAATAATAAATAAGATCTGCAAGCGCACAGATTAATACCGATGTAGCATTTTAACCGGAAAGTATTCCAGGTATCGTTATTTATATTTTTACCACTGGGAAGGGATTACTAACATCAATATTGATTATGGAATGGAATATAGGAATGAGTATCAATCATTGCATGTATAAGTGAGAGCATTCATCTATCTCTTGCATACAGGGGTAAGTGTCACATAAAATATAGATAAAGTATGAATGGTGACAAAGATAATTAATCTGATCAGCTAGCCATATATAATAATGATAAGCACCTCAACAGATATTCTAGCAAGTCATTAGCATGGTATTAGGACGAACTACAAGGATATTTCCTAAGTTATTCTTAACTATAAAGTCTAGCATATCATAGTTAGTGCAAGTACACTTGGCAATCATTGTGAGAAAGGACTACGCCCATGCATAGTGATATTATCAAGGAAGATGAGAAACATAGCAATCACTCCCCCGTAAATAATGTTGCTCTGCCTGCCTTACACACGGGAGGGGGACTATATAAGAACCAACGAAGCTGTCACCATCGCGGACCACCCCACGATCCGGCATATAAGGTGCAATCGCAGATAAATATGGTCTAAGCACCACGCCTACACAATATTTATCATTTACCCATGGATCTGATGGATAAACGCTATACGATCCTAAACATGTATATAATTCCAATCTAACTAAGCCAAGCATATAACTACGATAAACTAAGAACAATATAATCGCAAACATAAACAAGTAGAGCATAGTCATAATCAATATATTGAAATAGAACAAAGTTGTATTCATAATATTGAAGAACAAAGATGAACAATGAAGAACAGTAAAGGAATTACCAAGAATCCTCTTGACAGATCCGGAAACCAATCGAAGATTGACTCCTTCTAGTTCTAATCCTATGTAGCTATGCTATACTAGAGATCTAGTTGATGTGGTGGCTCTAGGGCTTGATCAGAGACTCTCCTCCTGAGATTAGGGTTTGAGGAATTGAGAATGAGGGAGTGCCTCCTCCAGGGGCCAGGGGTCCTGCTTATATAGCCCCCTCAAGTGAACGTGGGCCGTCGGATCAAACCGACATTAATCGCACGGTTTTCCTTGATCCCTTAGGTCGGTGGAGCATAATCCGCGAGACGGAGCCTGATTGGCTCTCAGGCCAGGGCGGGCGCCCTAGGGAGCAGGGCGGGCGCCCTGCCTCCGGGCCCGTTCGGCCTCCCGTTCGATCTCGTGGCTTCTGGAGTCTTCTAGATGATAGAAAATCGGTGAACACGTTATTATCTCTATGTAAACCCGACGTGTGGGCCTTTCCTCCGTATTTTCTGATAACCCCCTACAGAAACAGACAAACACCAAAACTCGTGGAATTCTGTCAAATAAAACCCTAAGTCTAGGTGTTGGTTGCATTTGGATCCTTTTCTTTATTTATTTGATAACTATATTTAGTACTTAAGGACCGTCAACACTTGCCTCGTTCAAAGGAGCTCGGACGGTGGTCGGGGCACTCTAGAAGATCTTCACCGGCCTCCTCTTCGGCTTCAGTCAACTCCTGCTCTGGCACCACGGACTGCTCTTCTGGGTACTCGGGAACTACTACCGGGGTCACTTCCTGCGATCCTATATGATGCAGGAGTATAAGTGCTCATGCCTAGGTGCATTGCAGGGATGACATGAGATGATGATAATGCGATGTAAATGAGCATGTTACATTATTTGGATTACGTGGAACTTACGACTCTTCTACAAGGTAGTCTACGTCATCCAAGAACATGTACTCGAAAACTACCACCATTATTTTCTAACATGCAAAGGCACTTTGACACTCAAGATGCTTCAAAGATACACCAAAGTATGGTTTACTAACTAATCTTGCATTAAAGAGTGCATGTAAACCCTAATTAGCCCTATGCTTGAACAGCAACACATAGTTTAGTAGCACAGAAAAATCTTAGAAAATTACAGTGGATTACTAATATCAAAACTAGCCTGACACAAGATTTTCACTGCAACTGGATTACTAGAACTGTCTATACAAAATAACAAGCTAAGGCCTAAAAATGAATATTTAAAATACTTTGCATTATGAAAAGTATCAAACAGCAGATTTAGAAATTTTCCTACTTTCTACACAGTAAACAAACACTATAGAAAAATTATTACTTGCATGTTTTATTCAAATTTATTTAATTAACAAAAATAACAATTATTAGTGATAGAAAGCATTTGAACTACACCTACACAATTTTCTACAGAACAGACATGATATAAATTTTTCTTAGCAAGTACATGGCACAAAAAGATTAACAAACTTGGAATCACATTTTTCTGATTTTTCTAGGATTTATTAAGCATTTATCAAGAAAACAGCCATTTCAATAGTTAATTAAAAACTCTATAGAAAAGTATCTCAAATTTGACATGCAATAATTTTATATCATAGATCTGGTTCCAATGAATCTAGAGAAATTTATTTTACAATTTTTGGAGCTGAAATGACTACTAAAACATTTTCCAAAGCATTTTCATCAAGAATAATAAAAGAAAATAGAAATGAATTTTTCATAACGGCACTGGGCCGGCCCGGGGGAGTCAAGCGGCCCATGGCCGTTCTCGGCCTGGCTTGCGCGCGCGGGGAACGGTCGAGCCGGCCCGCTCGGGGCGCGGCCCACAGGCGCAGCCCAGTCCACCGAAGGGGGAGAAAGGAGAGCAGATCGAGTTCGCCGGCGTCCGTGGCCTCGACGTCGCGGTGGTGGCCGAGGGCCAACGGCCGGCTCCGGCCAAACCGAGACCAGCTAATGCACGCAAGACGTTCGCAAGGGAGTGGCAAACGCGAGAGGGAGACGTGGGAGGGCAGAGAGAGGGCGAGCGAGGCGGTGGCGGAGCACGGGCTCGGCGGCACCGTCGCGGTGGCGCGGCGAGGCGAGGGAAAATTGAGCCCTACCGGGGCAAACGAGGAGATGGCGACACTCGTTCGGAGGAGGGGAGGATGGGGCGGAGCCTTGTGCACGGCCAATTGGACGGAGATGGTCCACCGGTGCCGGAACAGGGCGGTGAAGGTGGCGGAGCTCGGTGGCGAGCGGCATTCCGCTGCGGTTTTCACTGGAGGGAGGAAGAAGGGAAGAAGCGAGGCGCAACTGGGAGGGAGACCAGGTGCCCAGGCGTTTTTGAAGCGGAGCGCGGGCGCGGGGTCCACGGCGGCCACGCGGTGGTGTCGCCGGCATGCGGCCGCCACGCGGCGGGCGTTTGCTGCCGAGGCGCCAGCGTGCGCGCGCGCGAGCGGGAAGAAGGGGGAGGAGGCTGGCTGGGCCGGGCCGCGGCGGAGGCGGACGCGGGCGCGCGCGGGAGTGGCGCGGGCCGATTCGGCCAGCGGGCCGAATCCGAGGCGGCGGCCTGCTAAGCCGGATTTGATTTTTTTTTCAATTTTTTCAATTCAAATCAAATGCAAACACAAACTTCAAACCCCATTTTGAACAAGAAGAAGACATTTTCTGGAATTGACCAAAAAATAAAAGTTGCTCAGAATTAAATTCTCTACAACTTTGATTAAGGGGCCAACTAAAAATTCTCAATAGATTTTGAATGGCAGAATAAAAGCTAAAATAGGGAGTATTTTTGAATATTTTTAATTAATATTTTTGAACAAGTTTTTGACAAAACTTTGAGTCATCTAGTTGCTCCAAAAATTGAACTATGGTTCTAAGTGATATAAAATTTATAGTTGCAAAATTTTGGTGTAATGTGATTAGCACATTAATATATTGCATCACATATACCGTTTTCAAGCTTTTATTGCACTCAAATTATAATATTAACATGTATGATTATGATGATATGAAATGTCATGCTTATGATTGTCATGCAAATGCATTGCGTAACACCGGAGTGTTACAAGCACCATCTCCAAACGGAGCGTAGTGAGCTTCCACTTGAGCCTCGTCACCTATGAGTACCACCAGGTGCGTCCAAAATGATTTTCGAGCCAATGGTATGTTCAGCGCAAACCATGCACCTATCTTGCGGCAAGATTAGCACCATCTCCAAACGGACCAAAACGAGCTTTCACTTGAGCCTCGTCACCTAGGAGTTCCATTGGGAGTGTCCAAAATAATTTTTGAGCTTATGGTATGTTTGGCGCAAACCGTGCACCTATCTTACATCAAGTTTAGCACCATCTCCAATCAGACCGTAACGAGCTTCCACTTGAGCATCGTCACCTAGGAGTACTATCGGGTGCATCCAAATTGATTTCTGAGTGTATTGTATGTTTCGCGCAACCCGTCCAACTATCTTGCACCGACACTAACATTGTCTCCAAATAGACTGAAACGAGATTCCACACGACCCACGTCACCTAGGAGTTCCATCGGATGCGTCCAAACCGATTTCTGAGCCTATGGTAGGTTCGGCGCAAACCGTGCACCTCGTCAAAATTAGCACTATCTCCAAACATACCAAAACGAGCTTCCACTTGAGCCTCGTCACCTAGGAGTTCCATTGGGTGTCCCCAAAATGATTTTTGAGCCTATGGTATCTTTGGCACAAACCATGCACCTATCTTGCATCAAGTCTGGCACCATCTCCAAACAGACCAAAACGAGCTTCCACTTGGGCCTCGTCCCCTAGGAGTACAACCGGGTGCGTCCAAAACAATTTTTGAGCCTATGGTACATTCATCGCAAACCGTGCACCTATCTTGCGGCAAGATTAGCACCATGTCCAAACGGACCGTAATGAGCTTCCACTTGAGCCTCGTCTCCTAGGAGTACCACCAGGTTGTTGATGGTCCTTAAGTACCAAATATAGTTATTAAATAAATAAAGAAAAGGATCCAAATACAACCAACACCTAGACTTAGGGTTTTATCTGACAGAATTCCACGAGTTTTGGTGTTTGTCTGTTTCTGCAGGGGGTTATCAGAAAATACGGAGGAAAGGCCCACACGTCGGGATTACATAGAGATAATAACGTGTTCACCGATTTTCTATCATCTAGAAGACTCCAGAAGCCACTAGATCGAACGGGAGGCCGAACGGGCCCGGAGGCAGGGCGCCCGCCCTGCTCCCTAGGGTGCCCGCCCTGGCCTGAGAGCCAATCAGGCTCCGTCTCGCGGATTATGCTCCACCGACCTAAGGGATCAAGGAAAACCGTGCGATTAATGTCGGTTTGATCCGACGGCCCACGTTCACTTGAGGGGACTATATAAGCAGGACCCCTGGCCCCTGGAGGAGGCACTCCCTCATTCTCAATTCTTCAAACCCTAATCTCAGGAGGAGAGTCTCTGATCAAGCCCTAGAGCCACCACATCAACTAGATCTCTATTATAGCATAGCTACATAGGATTAGAACTTGAAGGAGTCAATCTTCGATTGGTTTCCGGATCTGTCAAGAGGATTCTTGGTAATTCCTTTACTATTCTTCATTGTTCATCTTTGTTCTTCAATATTATGAATACAACTTTGTTCTATTTCAATATATTGATTATGACTATGCTCTACTTGTTTATGTTTGTGATTATATTGTTCTTAGTTTATCGTAGTTATACGCTTGGCTTAGTTAGATTGGAATTATATACATGTTTAGGATCGTATAGCGTTTATCCATCGGATCCATGGGTAAATGATAAATATTGTGTAGGCATGGTGCTTAGACCATATTTATCTGCGATTGCACCTTATATGCCGGATCGTGGGGTGGTCCGCGATGGTGACAGCTTCGTTGGTTCTTATATAGTCCCCCTCCCGTGTGTAAGGCAGGCAGAGCAATATTATTACGGGGGAATGATTGCTATGTTTCTCATCTTCCTTGATAATATCACTATGCATGGGCGTAGTCCTTTCTCGCAATGATTGCCAAGTGTACTTGCACTAACTATGATATGCTAGACTTTATAGTTAAGAATAACTTAGGAAATATCCTTGTAGTTCGTCCTAATACCATGCTAATGACTTGCTAGAATATCTGTTGAGGTGCTTATCATTATTATATGTGGCTAGCTGATCAGATTAATTATCTTTGTCACCATTCATACTTTATCTATATTTTATGTGACACTTACCCCTGTATGCAAGAGATAGATGAATGCTCTCACTTATACATGCAATGATTGATACTCATTCCTATATTCCATTCCATAATCAACATTGATGTTAGTAATTCCTTCCCAGTGGTAAAAATATAAATAACGATACCTGGAATACTTCCCGGTTAAAATGCTACATCGGTATTAATATGTGCGCTTGCAGATCTTATTTATTATTTATTTAGAAGAGCAGTTGCATATTTCAATACCGCATCTCTCATGTCATGCTGGGGATGACAACTTGGCTTAGGTGGCATGAGGGATAGGTTCGGCATTTTTGGCGCCGTTATCAGAATTAGAAAACTAAGTCTACTTTTGGTAATGACGTTAAGAATGCCCAACAAGCATTTTTGGCGCCGTTGCCGGGGAAGGTTGATTTACTAACAAGGAATGAATACGGAATTTGAGTCATCATTCGCATCATTAAGTGATTGAGATCATCAATTCTCCCATACAGATTTACCCCTGTATTTTTCCATTCTTATTGTTTTGCAGGGTGATGTATGAATAGAGGACATCTTCCAGAAAATTTTGTTGACAACCCCGAAGCATTAATCAGAGAGGCAAGAGCCAAGCTCAAGAAGTCAACACTTCGACGCAACACTTCATCCAATCCAGAAGACCGCCGAAGTTTCATCCAGAATTTGTCAACAGAGTTCGCAGCCATGGTGAACAAGACGATCCACGAGTTCTCAGCTCCCACTACGGACAACATCCGCACTGGACCTGCCGCGGCCATCGACAAGAACTTTGAGCTCAAGCCAGGGCTCATCAAACATGGTACAAGCCAACCAGTTTTGTGGGAAGCCGCACGAAGATGCAAGTGCTCATCTCCAACACTTCCTAGAGATTTGCAACACATTCACTATATTAGATGTTCCTAGAGACGCCATACTACTTCGCCTTTTCCCATTCTCACTATTGGGGAGAGCGAAGCAGTGGTTCTACGCGACGAAGGATAAGATCACTACGTGGGCACTCTGCTCTATGAACTTTCTGGCTAAGTTCTTTCCCATGGGCAAGACCAATGCTCTCCGTGGGAAGATTACAAGTTTTCAGCAACAACATGATGAATCCGTTCCAGAAGCATGGGAGCGCTTTCAAGATTACATCCTAGAATGTCCCCATCATGGAATGGAGAGCTGGCTACTTATGCAGACTTTCTATCATGGGCTCATCACTAGTGCTCGTGAGACCATGGATGTTGCAGCTGGAGGCGCATTTCTATCACTCACCATACCACAAGCTACAGCCCTTGTGGAAAAGATGGCGTCCAACCAAGGTTGGAACGAAGAGAGGACTCAAACACGCAAGAAGGGTGGAGGTATGCACCAGCTCAAGGAGGTAGACATGCTGTCTGCAAAGTTAGACCTACTCATGAAAAAGCTCGATGACAAAGCTGGAGATAAAAGAGAAGTCATGAACGTCTACGACTCTCACATGACTTGTGAGGAATGTGGAGACACTGGACACTCAGGCAATCACTGCCCTGAGATGCTTGAGGATGCAAGGTACATCAACAACAACAACAACTACAACCGTCCTCAACAAAATCAAGGTTGGAATCAACAGAGGCCTAACTACTCAGGTAACTACTCAGGTAATTATCAAGGTAATAACTCTTACAACAACAATAATAATTTTCCACCCCTGAGAGAGTTAGTGTCTAATCAAGGAAAGCTAATGGATAACTTGTCTAAGAAATTGGCATCCAATGATAAAATACTAGAAAACATAAATAATAGAATGGATAATTTCTCTACTGCCATCAAAAACCAAATTAGCTTTAATAAAATGATTGAATCTCAGTTAAATCAAATAGCTGCTGCTGTTCCTGCTACTAACCCCGGTATACCATCACAACCGGAAGGATTAGAATCTGCAAATCTTGTAGACATGTTTGATGCAGGTAACTATTGGGGTAATCCCGCTGTCGGAGTACATAATGACCTTTTGCCAGTCAAGAGAGGCGATCCAGGACGCCCCGTCATCCCGATCTCCATTGACATGGTGGACTTCCCAGAAGCACTCTGCGACTTTGGCTCCAGCGTCAACATTATGCCCAGGGTACTCTATGAAAAATTCTTTACATATCCTTTATCAGAAACAACTATGTGTTTGCAGCTTGCAGATCGGACACTAAGCTTTCCTAAAGGAATATTAAAGAACATGTGTATCCGAGTTGGTACCTCGTATGCTCCAGCTGACTTCGTGGTGATAGAGCCCGGGTCCGATGAGAGGTCACTAGTTATTCTGGGAAGGCCATTCCTGAACACCTCGGGAGCTGTCATCTATGCCAGCGCTGCGAAGATCAACTTCAACATCAAGGGGAGGAAGGAGACGTTTTCCTTCAAGAACAAGATTACACAAATCCCAGAGCAACCCCAACATGAACCAAGGAAGAGGACCAACAGGAGGAACAAGCAGAACAAGAACAACCAAGGATGGACCGAATCAGCTAAGATGGTCACTGCAGTTCAAGGAGGTCAAGATGGTCGACTCAAGTCGCCCTTCCTGAACAAGAAGGACGACCCAGGTATGCCAAGCATTGAGTGCTCAATCAATGGATACTCCTTTTAGAAGGCGCTCTGCGACACTGGATCAGGCGTCAACATAATGGCCATAGTCACCTATCAGCTCTTGTACGGGACCATGCCCTTAAAACCAACATACACTTAGCTCCAGATGGTAGATCAGACATCCCGAAAGGTCGAAGGTATAGTAACCGATGTCCCTGTTAAAATTAACGATCATTTTGTCCATACAGATTTTCAGGTCATTGACATGGGAGACGACGAGTACGATCCACCCATCATCCTAGGAAGACCGTTCCTAGGCACCGTCAAAGCAATCATCTACATTGGAACCGGAGAAGTCCATATGCATTTCCCCTCTGAGAAGGTACGCCGCTACTTTAATGACCCTAACTATATAGTTGAAGATTCTAAGCAGGTCAGGACAAGAAGAAGGCGACGTAACCGTAACCAAAGGAGGCAAACCATCAAGGACGTATGGGCAGACTATGAAGGAGAGGTCATAAGGCCCGAGGATACACAACAGGAGACCGAAGCACCAAGTCGGGTATGGAAGGCGAAGACAGTTACACAAGAAGAGGAGGCGCTGCCGGAACCACCGTCTACGCCACCCAAATCCCAGGACAACTAAGAAGAAAAGAAGTCCTGTTCGGAGGACTTAAAAACACCGAACGCCATGCCAAGAGGTAAACTTGGTAGTTATCATTTTCCCTTTAATTATTGCTTAGTTAATCATGTTCATTCTGTCTTAAAAAAATGTTAAAAATGGTAAGCCCCATGTGAGTATGCGAGTGGCATAAAACCCATAAGTACATTCACTGTGGTGGCATAAAAAAATAATATATATTTTTTCTGTTCTATAAAACTGAAAATAAAAATAGAGAGTGACATTTACCAAGGAAGCTCAAACATGATAAAGG
>CM039595.1:41533410-41555775 GCA_022457205.1 Saccharum spontaneum | reverse complement strand
CCCGTCATCCCGATCTCCATTGACATGGTGGACTTCCCAGAAGCACTCTGCGACTTTGGCTCCAGCGTCAACATTATGCCCAGGGTACTCTATGAAAAATTCTTTACATATCCTTTATCAGAAACAACTATGTGTTTGCAGCTTGCAGATCGGACACTAAGCTTTCCTAAGGAATATTAAAGAACATGTGTATCCGAGTTGGTACCGTCGTATGCTCCAGCTGACTTCGTGGTGATAGAGCCCGGGTTCCGATGAGAGGTCACTAGTTATGTCTGGGAAGGCCATTCCTGAACACCTCGGGAGCTGTCATCTATGCCAGCGCTGCGAAGATCAACTTCAACATCAAGGGGAGGAAGGAGACGTTTTCCTTCAAGAACAAGATTACACAAATCCCAGAGCAACCCCAACATGAACCAAGGAAGAGGACCAACAGGAGGAACAAGCAGAACAAGAACAACCAAGGATGGGACCGAATCAGCTAAGATGGTCACTTGCAGTTCAAGGAGGTCAAGATGGTCGACTCAAGTCGCCCTTCCTGAACAAGAAGGACGACCCAGGGTATGCCAAGCATTGAGTGCTCAATCAATGGATACTCCTTTTAGAAGGCGCTCTGCGACACTGGATCAGGCGTCAACATAATGGCCATAGTCACCTATCAGCTCTTGTACGGGACCATGCCCTTAAAACCAACATACACTTAGCTCCAGATGGTAGATCAGACATCCCGAAAGGTCGAAGGTATAGTAACCGATGTCCCTGTTAAAATTAACGATCATTTTGTCCATACAGATTTTCAGGTCATTGACATGGGAGACGACGAGTACGATCCACCATCATCCTAGGAAGACCGTTCCTAGGCACCGTCAAAGCAATCATCTACATTGGAACCGGAGAAGTCCATATGCATTTCCCCTCTGAGAAGGTACGCCGCTACTTTAATGACCCTAACTATATAGTTGAAGATTCTAAGCAGGTCAGACAGAAGAAGGCGACGTAACCGTAACCAAAGGAGGCAAACCATCAAGGACGTATGGGCAGACTATGAAGGAGAGGTCATAAGGCCCGAGGATACACAACAGGAGACCGAAGCACCAAGTCGGGTATGGAAGGCGAAGACAGTTACACAAGAAGAGGAGGCGCTGCCGGAACCACCGTCTACGCCACCCAAATCCCAGGACAACTAAGAAGAAAAGAAGTCCTGTTCGGAGGACTTAAAAACACCGAACGCCATGCCAAGAGGTAAACTTGGTAGTTATCATTTTCCCTTTAATTATTGCTTAGTTAATCATGTTTCATTCTGTCTTAAAAAAATGTTAAAAATGGTAAGCCCCATGTGAGTATGCGAGTGGCATAAAACCCATAAGTACATTCACTGTGGTGGCATAAAAAAATAATATATATTTTTTCTGTTCTATAAAACTGAAATAAAAATAGAGAGTGACATTTACCAAGGAAGCTCAAACATGATAAAGGCTAGATATTTATGCTAACGCTTAATCAAGTTCCACGAAGCTTTGTTGTCTATTTGAGCTCCACAGAATTCAGGAAGACTAGCAGATGGAGGACATCCTAATCGCTGTCAGGGTGCTACCGACATTCAAATACACCTCTGCACCTGCTAGCTACATCAGAAGAAATTACGTCAAGATCCAGCTTGGGGGAGAGCACCCCCATTTATCCCGATAAGTATTTTTATCTACATTTATACCTATGCTTTATTAAAATAAAAAGATGCATAATCATGAAAACCCAAATAAATATTTTGTGTTTATATATATTTGCTTAGTTTAATAAATAAATAAAGTAGCTATGCTAAACTGAATCTTGAAAATAAAACTCTAGCATGGATATGATGAATAGTTGCTCTGCCTAATTTTCAAATTTGTTCTCTCTCTAGTTTAGACATAACTGTTATAATTTAAAACTAGCTCTAAACCTGAACTAGTGGGAAGAGAACTTAATCTGAAGTCTAAGTTGTTAACGGATATGATATGGGAAGGTTGAGCTGCTGTTTATCTGTTCCTAGAGATGCTAGAATTCTGGAGAATTTTATCTTTGAAAATCTTTAAAATGTTGCATGATGAGTTCCTGTATTATGAGAGTTTAAATTCCTACCACAGCCATATATACATGCTTGTTAGATTAAGAGCCGCACTTTTACTACTTACTGCTTATGGGCATTGAGTGTGGTCAAGCTGTGTAGACCCTTAGGAACTTGTCATGTGGTTAAAATCAAGATTCACTTGCACGTTCACTCATACATGCTGCTTCTACTCTGGAAGTACGCATCCACATATATCCACTCATTTCCATCTCCAGATTCACCCAAAATTATTCTACTCCTGACCCGGGAGAGAATAGCCAAAAACATTATCTCATTCCAGTTATTCCCTGTGAAGTTAATGCTCAAGTCATTTCTACTACCACTTGCTATATTTTCAAAAGAGGGAGATTGCTCTAAATAAAATATATAAATACGAGGAAATAAAAAGGAGCAAGTGCTCGGAACCTCGAAGAAAGAAAAAGTGAGACGAGAGGTAAAAATAGACAAGTGTCCGACAGTAGAATTAGGGGTACAAGATACCCAACTGAGAGGAAAAAAATAAAATAAAATATATATACAGAGCATCTCATTCCCCTCAAAAAGTTTTAAAAAGCAAGAAAAGTATGTATTCCCTCAAAAAGAGCATTAGACTTTTGTTATCACCATACACCACTCATTCACCACACATGCACATCTTGATTTGACTTATTGACTTGTTTCTCTGGATCCATGGTTTGACTATGCAATAAATGTTCTATGAGTATGTATACTGTATCTTCCACCTATGAGCTCCAGATATCAAAGCCTTATTAGAGTAGAGTGAGAGAGAAGGCAATGTCACTACGCCTTATACCATAAATACCACATACTTTGAGAGAGAAGGCATATACCATTACTGCCTTGGTAAGGATCCAGAAATACCACAAAAGAGAGACCCGAGAAAGTCATACAAGGAATCTCTGAGTTTTATTTGAAAAATTTGCAAAAACTCCAGAGCTATAGCTGATCAAGAATAAGAGACATGGCGTTTGACTAGACCGTTCTATCTTTTAACCACTCAAGATGCAGGTGACGGTTGCAAGCCCCATGGTGAAAGGTAAAATGAGTAAGTTTTAAGTCTTGACAGTTTACTCTAACTCAGGGATGAGACCTTATTTGAAAGCATATGTACCGTCAACGTTCAAAGGTGTTGCAGCAACTTCTGATCCATAATGAGTCTATCCTTGCTCAGGGACGAGCAAGAGGTAAGCATGGGGGAGTTTGTTGACAGTCCTTAAGTACCAAATATAGTTATTAAATAAATAAAGAAAAGGATCCAAATACAACCAACACCTAGACTTAGGGTTTTATCTGACAGAATTCCACGAGTTTTGGTGTTTGTCTGTTTCTGCAGGGGGTTATCAGAAAATACGGAGGAAAGGCCCACACGTCGGGTTTACATAGAGATAATAACGTGTTCACCGATTTTCTATCACCTAGAAGACTCCAGAAGCCATTAGATCGAACGGGAGGCCGAACGGGCCCGGAGGCAGGGCACCCGCCCTACTCCCTAGGGCGCCCGCCCTGGCCTGAGAGCCAATCAGGCTTCGTCTCGCGGATTATGCTCCACTGACCTAAGGGATCAAGGAAAACCGTGCGATTAATGTCGGTTTGATCCGACGGCCCACGTTCACTTGAGGGGACTATATAAGCAGGACCCCTGGCCCCTGGAGGAGGCACTCCCTCATTCTCAATTCTTCAAACCCTAATCTCAGGAGGAGAGTCTCTGATCAAGCCCTAGAGCCACCACATCTACTAGATCTCTAGTATAGCATAGCTACATAGGATTAGAACTAGAAGTAGTCAATCTTCGATTGGTTTCCGGATCTGTCAAGAGGATTCTTGGTAATTCCTTTACTGTTCTTCATTGTTCATCTTTGTTCTTCAATATTATGAATACAACTTTGTTCTATTTCAATATATTGATTATGACTATGCTCTACTTGTTTATGTTTGTGATTATATTGTTCTTAGTTTATCGTAGTTATACGCTTGGCTTAGTTAGATTGGAATTATATACATGTTTAGGATCGTATAGCGTTTATCCATCGGATCCATGGGTAAATGATAAATATTGTGTAGGCGTGGTGCTTAGACCATATTTATCTGCGATTGCACCTTTATATGCCAGATCGTGGGGTGGTCCGCGATGGTGACAGCTTCGTTGGTTCTTATATAGTCCCCCTCCCGTGTGTAAGGCAGGCAGAGCAACATTATTACGGGGGAGTGATTGCTATGTTTCTCATCTTCCTTGATAATATCACTATGCATGGGCGTAGTCCTTTCTCGCAATGATTGCCAAGTGTACTTGCACTAACTATGATATGCTAGACTTTATAGTTAAGAATAACTTAGGAAATATCCTTGTAGTTCGTCCTAATACCATGCTAATGACTTGCTAGAATATCTGTTGAGGTGCTTATCATTATTATATGTGGCTAGCTGATCAGATTAATTATCTTTGTCACCATTCATACTTTATGTATATTTTATGTGACACTTACCCCTGTATGCAAGAGATAGATGAATGCTCTCACTTATACATGCAATGATTGATACTCATTCCTATATTCCATTCCATAATCAACATTGATGTTAGTAATTCCTTCCCAGTGGTAAAAATATAAATAACAATACCTGGAATACTTCCCGGTTAAAATGCTACATCGGTATTAATCTGTGCGCTTGCAGATCTTATTTATTATTTATTTAGAAGAGCAGTTGCATATTTCAATACCGCGTCTCTCATGTCATGCTGGGGATGACAACTTGGCTTAAGTGGCATGAGG
The DNA here is from genome assembly GCA_022457205.1 of Saccharum spontaneum. Lineage (NCBI taxonomy): Eukaryota > Viridiplantae > Streptophyta > Magnoliopsida > Poales > Poaceae > Saccharum > Saccharum spontaneum. The sequence continues at coordinate 41,550,903 of CM039595.1, read as the reverse complement.
GATAGGTTCGGCATTTTTGGCGCCGTTATCAGAATTAGAAAACTAAGTCTACTTTTGGTAATGACGTTAAGAATGCCCAACACAGGTGCGTCCAAAATGATTTTCGAGCCAATGGTACGTTCAACGCAAACCATGCACCTATCTTGCGGCAAGATTAGCACCATCTCCAAACGGACCAAAACGAGCTTCCACTTGAGCCTCGTCACCTAGGAGTTCCATTGGGTGTGTCCAAAACAATTTTCGAGCCTATGTTATGTTTGGCACAAACCGTGCACCTGTCTTGCATCATGTTTAGCACCATCTCCAATTAGACCGTAACGAGCTTCCACTTGAGCATCGTCACCTAGGAGTACTATCGGGTGCATCCAAATTGATTTCTAAGTGTATGGTATGTTTGGCGCAACCCATCCAACTATCTAGCACCGACACTAACATTGTCTCCAAATAGACTGAAACAAAATTCCACACGACCCACGTCACCTAGGAGTTCCATCGGATGCGTCCAAACCTAATTCTGAACCTATGGTAGGTTCGGCGCAAACCGTGCACCTCGTCAAGATTAGCACTATCTCCAAACATACCAAAACAAACTTCCACTTGAGCCTCATCATCTAGTAGTTCCATTGGGTGTGCCCAAAATAATTTTTGAGCCTATGGTATGTTTGGCACAAACCATGCACCTATCTTGCATCAAGTTTAGCACCATCTCCAAACGGACCAAAATGAGCTTCCACTTGAGCCTCGTCACCTAGGAGTACAACCAGGTGCGTCCAAAACAATTTTCGAGCCTATGGTACATTCAGCGCAAACCGTGCACCTATCTTGCGGCAAGATTAGCACCATCTCTAAACGGACCGTAATGAGCTTCCACTTGAGCCTCGTCACCTATGAGTACCACCAGGTGCGTCCAAAATGATTTTCGAGCCAATGGTATGTTCAGCGCAAACCATGCACCTATCTTGCGACAAGATTAGCACCATCTCGAAACGGACCAAAACAAGCTTCCACTTGAGCCTCGTCACCTAGGAGTAGGTTCGGCGCAAACCGTGCACCTCGTCAAAGATTAGCACTATCTCCAAACATACCAAAACAAACTTCCACTTGAGCCTCATCATCTAGTAGTTCCATTGGGTGTGCCCAAAATAATTTTTGAGCCTATGGTATGTTTGGCACAAACCATGCACCTATCTTGCATCAAGTTTAGCACCATCTCCAAACGGACCAAAATGAGCTTCCACTTGAGCCTCGTCACCTAGGAGTACAACCAGGTGCGTCCAAAACAATTTTCGAGCCTATGGTACATTCAGCGCAAACCGTGCACCTATCTTGCGGCAAGATTAGCACCATCTCCAAACGGACCGTAATGAGCTTCCACTTGAGCCTCGTCACCTATGAGTACCACCAGGTGCGTCCAAAATGATTTTCGAGCCAATGGTATGTTCAGCGCAAACCATGCACCTATCTTGCGGCAAGATTAGCAACATCTCCAAACGGACCAAAACGAGCTTCCACTTGAGCCGCGTCTCCTAGGAGTTCCATTGGGAGTGTAGAAAACAATTTTTGAGCCTATGGTATGTTTGGCGCAAACCGTGCACCTATCTTGCATCAAGTTTAGCACCATCTCCAATCAGACCGTAACGAGCTTCCACTTGAGCATCGTCACCTAGGAGTACTATCGGGTACATGCAAATTGATTTCTGAGTGTATTGTATGTTTGGCGCAACCCGTCCAACTATCTTGGACCGACTCTAACATTATCTCCAAATAGACTGAAACGAGATTCCACACGACCCACGTCACCTAGGAGTTCCATCGGATGCGTCCAAACCGATTTCTGAGCCTATGGTAGGTTCAGCGCAAACCGTGCACCTCGTCAAAATTAGCACTATCTCCAAACATACCAAAACGAGCTTCCACTTGAGCCTCGTCACCTAGGAGTTCCATTGGGTGTGCCCGAAATGATTTTTGAGCCTATGGTATGTTTGGCACAAACCATGCACCTATTTTGCATCAAGTTTGACACCATCTCCAAACGGACCAAAACGAGCTTCCACTTGAGCCTCATCCCCAAGGTGTACAACCCGATGCGTCCAAAACAATTTTCGAGCCTATGGTACATTTAGCGAAAACCGTGCACCTATCTCGCGGCAAGATTAGCACCATCTTCAAACGGACTATAATGAGCTTCCACTTAAGCCACGTCACCTATGAGTACCACCAGGTGCGTCCAAAATGATTTTCGAGCCATTGGTATGTTCAGCGCAAACCATGCACCTATCTTGCGGCAAGTTTAGCACCATCTCCATACGGACCGTAAAGAGCTTCCACTTGACCCTCGTCACCTATGAGTACCACCAGGTGCGTCCAAAATGATTTTTGAGCCAATGGTACGTTCAGCGCAAACCATGCACCTATCTTGCGGCAAGATTAGCACCATCTCCAAACGGACCAAAACGAGCTTCCACTTGAGCTTCGTCACCTAGGGTTCCATTGGGAGTGTCCAAAACAATGTTTGAGCCTATGGTATGTTTGGCGCAAACCGTGCACCTGTCTTGCATCAAGTTTAGCACCATCTCCAATCAGACCGTAACGAGCTTCTACTTGCGCATCGTCACCTAGGAGTACTATCGGGTGCATCCAAATTGATTTCTGAGTGTATGGTATATTTGGCGCAACCCATCCAACTATCTTGCACCGACACTAACATTCTCTCCAAATAGACTGACACGAGATTCCACACGACCCACGTCACCTAGGAGTTCCATCGGATGCGTCCAAACCGATTTCTGAGCCTATGGTAGGTTCGGCGCAAACCGTGCACCTCGTCAAGATTAGCACTATCTCCAAACATACCAAAACAAGCTTCCACTTGAGCCTTGTCACCTAGGAGTTCCATTGGGTGTGCCCAAAATGAATTTTGAGCCTATGGTATGTTTGGCACAAACCATGCACCTATCTTGCATCAAGTTTGGCACCATCTCCAAATGGACCAAAACGAGCTTCCACTTGAGCCTCGTCACCTAGGAGTACAACCTGGTGCGTCCAAAACAATTTTTGAGCCTATGGTACATTCAGTGCAAACCGTGCACCTATCTTGCGGCAAGATTAGCACCATCTCCAAACAGACCGTAATGAGCTTCCACTTGAGCCTCGTCACCTAGGAGTTCCATTGGGTGTGCCCGAAATGATTTTTGAGCCTATGGTATGTTTGGCACAAACCATGCACCTATTTTGCATCAAGTTTGACACCATCTCCAAACGGACCAAAACGAGCTTCCACTTGAGCCTCATCCCCAAGGTGTACAACCCGATGCGTCCAAAACAATTTTCGAGCCTATGGTACATTTAGCGAAAACCGTGCACCTATCTCGCGGCAAGATTAGCACCATCTCCAAACGGACTATAATGAGCTTCCACTTAAGCCACGTCACCTATGAGTACCACCAGGTGCGTCCAAAATGATTTTCGAGCCATTGGTATGTTCAGCGCAAACCATGCACCTATCTTGCGGCAAGTTTAGCACCATCTCCATACGGACCGTAAAGAGCTTCCACTTGACCCTCGTCACCTATGAGTACCACCAGGTGCGTCCAAAATGATTTTTGAGCCAATGGTACGTTCAGCGCAAACCATGCACCTATCTTGCGGCAAGATTAGCACCATCTCCAAACGGACCAAAACGAGCTTCCACTTGAGCTTCGTCACCTAGGAGTTCCATTGGGAGTGTCCAAAACAATTTTCGAGCCTATGGTATGTTTGGCGCAAACCGTGCACCTGTCTTGCATCAAGTTTAGCACCATCTCCAATCAGACCGTAACGAGCTTCTACTTGCGCATTGTCACCTAGGAGTACTATCGGGTGCATCCAAATTGATTTCTGAGTGTATGGTATATTTGGCGCAACCCATCCAACTATCTTGCACCGACACTAACATTCTCTCCAAATAGACTGAAACGAGATTCCACACGACCCACGTCACCTAGGAGTTCCATCGGATGCGTCCAAACCGATTTCTGAGCCTATGGTAGGTTCGGCGCAAACCGTGCACCTCGTCAAGATTAGCACTATCTCCAAACATACCAAAACAAGCTTCCACTTGAGCCTTGTCACCTAGGAGTTCCATTGGGTGTGCCCAAAATGAATTTTGAGCCTATGGTATGTTTGGCACAAACCATGCACCTATCTTGCATCAAGTTTGGCACCATCTCCAAATGGACCAAAACGAGCTTCCACTTGAGCCTCGTCACCTAGGAGTACAACCGGGTGCGTCCAAAACAATTTTCGAGCCTATGGTACATTCAGTGCAAACCGTGCACCTATCTTGCGGCAAGATTAGCACCATCTCCAAACAGACCGTAATGAGCTTCCACTTGAGCCTCGTCACCTAGGAGTACCACCAGGTGCGTCCAACATGATTTTCGAGCCAATGGTACGTTCAGCGCAAACCATGCACCTATCTTGCGGCAAGATTAGCACCATCTCCAAACGGACCGTAACGAGCTTCCACTTGAGCATCGTCACCTAAGAGTACCATCGGGTGTGTCCAAAACAATTTCTGCGCCTATGGTATGTTTGGCGTAGACCGTGCAATTATCTTGCACCGACACTAAACCTCTCTCCAAACGGACGTAAACGAGATTCCACATGACCCCGACACCTAGGAGTTCCATTCGGTGCGTCCAAAATGATTTCCTAGCCTATGCTACATTCAGCGCAAACCGTGCACCTATCTTGCGGTAAGATTTGCACCATCTCCAAACGGACCAAAACGAGCTTCCACTTGAGCCTTGTCACCTAGGAGTACTACCGGGTGCGTCCAAAACGATTTTTGAGCCTACGGTACGTTCAGCACAAACCGTGCACCTATCTTAAGGCAAGATTAGCACTATCTCAAAACGCACCAAAACAAGCTTACACTTGAGCCTCGTCACCTAGGAGTTCCATTGGGACTGTCCAAAATGATTTTCAAGCCTATGGTATGTTTGGCGCAAACCGTGCACCTATCTTGCATCAAGTTTAGCACCATCTCCAATTAAGCATTGTCACCTACGAGTACCACCGGGTGCGTCCAAAATGATTTTCGAGCCTTTGGTACGTTCAGCACAAACCGTGCACCTATCTTGCGGCAAGATTAGCACCATCTCCAAATGGACCAAAACGAGCTTCCACTTGAGCCTCGTCACCTAGGAGTACAACCGGGTGCGTCCAAAATAATTTTCGAGCCTATGGTACATTCAGCGCAAACCGTGCACCTATCTTGCGGTAAGATTAGCACCATCTCCAAACGGACTGTAATGAGCTTCCACTTAAGCCTCGTCACCTATGAGTACCACCAGGTGCGTCCAAAATGATTTTCGAGCCATTGGTATGTTCAGTGCAAACCATGCGGCAAGTTTAGCACCATCTCCATATGGACCGTAATGAGCTTCCACTTGAGCCTCGTCACCTATGAGTACCACCAGGTGCGTCTAAAATGATTTTTGAGCCAATGGTACGTTCAGCGCAAACCATGCACCTATCTTGCGGCAAGATTAGCACCATCTCTAAACGGACCAAAACGAGCTTCCACTTGAGCCTCATCACCTAGGAGTTCCATTAGGAGTGTCCAAAACAATTTTCGAGCCTATGGTATGTTTGGCACAAACCGTGCACCTATCTTGCATCAAGTTTAGCACCATCTCCAATCAGACCGTAACGAGCTTCCACTTGCGCATCGTCACCTAGGAGTACTATCGGGTGCATCCAAATTGATTTCTGAGTGTATGGTATATTTGGCGCAACCCATCCAACTATCTTGCACCGACACTAACATTCTCTCCAAATAGACTGAAACGAGATTCCACACGACCCACGTCACCTAGGAGTTCCATCGGATGCGTCCAAACCGATTTCTGAGCCTATGGTAGGTTCAGCGCAAACCGTGCACCTCGTCAAGATTAGCACTATCTCCAAACATACCAAAACAAGCTTCCACTTGAGCCTTGTCACCTAGGAGTTCCATTGGGTGTGCCCAAAATGATTTTTGAGCCTATGGTATGTTTGGCACAAACCATGCACCTATCTTGCATCAAGTTCGGCACCATCTCCAAATGGACCAAAACGAGCTTCCACTTGAGCCTCATCACCTAGGAGTACAACCGGGTGCGTCCAAAACAATTTTTGAGCCTATGGTACATTCAGCGCAAACCGTGCACCTATCTTGCGGCAAGATTAGCACCATCTCCAAACAGACCGTAATGAGCTTCCACTTGAGCCTCGTCACCTAGGAGTACCACCAGGTGCGTCCAACATGATTTTTGAGCCAATGGTACGTTCAGCGCAAACCATGCACCTATCTTGCGGCAAGATTAGCACCATCTCCAAACGGACCGTAACGAGCTTCCACTTGAGCATCGTCACCTAGGAGTACCATCGGGTGTGTCCAAAACAATTTCTGCGCCTATGGTATGTTTGGCGTAGACCGTGCAATTATCTTGCACCGACACTAAACCTCTCTCCAAACGGACGTAAACAAGATTCCACATGACCCCGACACCTAGGAGTTCCATTCGGTGCGTCCAAAATGATTTCCTAGCCTATGCTACATTCAGTGCAAACCGTGCACCTATGTTGCGGTAAGATTCGCACAATCTCCAGACGGACCAAAACGAGCTTCCACTTGAGCCTTGTCACCTAGGAGTACTACCGGGTGCGTCCAAAATGATTTTTGAGCCTACGGTACGTTCAGCACAAACCGTGCACCTATCTTGCGGCAAGATTAGCACTATCTCAAAACGCACCAAAACAAGCTTACACTTGAGCCTCGTCACCTAGGAGTTCCATTGGGACTGTCCAAAATGATTTTCAAGCCTATGGTATGTTTGGCGCAAACCGTGCACCTATCTTGCATCAAGTTTAGCACCATCTCCAATTAAGCATTGTCACCTACGAGTACCACCGGGTGCGTCCAAAACGATTTATGAGCCTTTGGTACGTTCAGCGCAAACCGTGCACCTATCTTGCGGCAAGATTAGCACCATCTCCAAATGGACCAAAACGAGCTTCCACTTGAGCCTCGTCACCTAGGAGTACAACCGGGTGCGTCCAAAATAATTTTCGAGCCTATGGTACATTCAGCGCAAACCGTGCACCTATCTTGCTATAAGATTAGCACCATCTCCAAACGGACTGTAATGAGCTTCCACTTAAGCCTCGTCACCTATGAGTACCACCAGGTGCGTCCAAAATGATTTTCGAGCCATTGGTATGTTCAGTGCAAACCATGCGGCAAGTTTAGCACCATCTCCATATGGACCGTAATGAGCTTCCACTTGAGCCTCGTCACCTATGAGTACCACCAGGTGCGTCCAAAATGATTTTTGAGCCAATGGTACGTTCAGCGCAAACCATGCACCTATCTTGCGGCAAGATTAGCACCATCTCTAAACGGACCAAAATGAGCTTCCACTTGAGCCTCATCACCTAGGAGTTCCATTGGGAGTGTCCAAAACAATTTTTGAGCCTATGGTATGTTTGGCATAAACCGTGCACCTATCTTGCATCAAGTTTAGCACCATCTCCAATCAGACCGTAACGAGCTTCCACTTGCGCATCGTCACCTAGGAGTACTATCGGGTGCATCCAAATTGATTTCTGAGTGTATGGTATATTTGGCACAACCCATCCAACTATCTTGCACCGACACTAACATTGTCTCTAAATAGACTGAAACGAGATTCCACACAACCCACGTCACCTAGGAGTTCCATCGGATGCGTCTAAACCGATTTCTGAGCCTTTGGTAGGTTCGGCGCAAACCGTTCACCTCATCAAGATTAGCACTATTTCTAAACATACCAAAACGAGCTTCCACTTGAGCCTCGTCACCTAGGAGTTCCATTTGGTGTGCCCAAAATGATTTTCGAGCCTATGGTATGTTTGGCACAAACCATGCACCTATCTTGCGGCAAGATTAGCACCATCTCCAAATGGACCAAAACGAGCTTCCACTTGAGCCTCGTCACCTAGGAGTTCCATTGGGAGTGTCCAAAACAATTTTTGAGCCTATGGTATGTTTGGCGCAAACCGTGCACCTGTCTTGCATCATATTTAGCACCATCTCCAATCAGGCCATAACGAGCTTCCACTTGAGCATCGTCACCTAGGAGTACTATCGGGTGCGTCCAAATTTATTTCTGAGTGTATGGTATGTGTTGGGCATTCTTAACGTCATTACCAAAAGTAGACTTAGTTTTCTAATTCTGATAACGGCGCAAAAAATGCCGAACCTATCCCTCATGCCACTTAAGCCAAGTTGTCATCCCCAGCGTGACATGAGAGACGCGGTATTGAAATATGCAACTGCTCTTCTAAATAAATAATAAATAAGATCTGCAAGCGCACAGATTAATACCGATGTAGCATTTTAACCGGGAAGTATTCCAGGTATCGTTATTTATATTTTTACCACTGGGAAGGGATTACTAACATCAATGTTGATTATGGAATGGAATATAGGAATGAGTATCAATCATTGCATGTATATGTAAGAGCATTCATCTATCTCTTGCATACAGGGGTAAGTGTCACATAAAATATAGATAAAGAATGAATAGTGACAAAGATAATTAATCTGATCAGCTAGCCACATATAATAATGATAAGGACCTCAACAGATATTCTAGCAAGTCATTAGCATGGTATTAGGACGAACTACAAGGATATTTCCTAAGTTATTCTTAACCATAAAGTCTAGCATATCATAGTTAGTGCAAGTACACTTGGCAATCATTGCGAAAAAGGACTACGCCCATGCATAGTGATATTATCAAGGAAGATGAGAAACATAGCAATCACTCCCCCGTAATAATGTTGCTCTGCCTGCCTTACACACGGGAGGGGGACTATATAAGAACCAACGAAGCTGTCACCATCGCGGACCACCCCACGATCCGGCATATAAGGTGCAATCGCAGATAAATATGGTCTAAGCACCACGCCTACGCAATATTTATCATTTACCCATGGATCCGATGGATAAACGCTATACGATCCTAAACATGTATATAATTCCAATCTAACTAAGCCAAGCGTATAACTACGATAAACTAAGAACAATATAATCGCAAACATAAACAAGTAGAGCATAGTCATAATCAATATATTGAAATAGAACAAAGTTGTATTCATAATATTGAAGAACAAAGATGAACAATGAAGAACAGTAAAGGAATTACCAAGAATCCTCTTGACAGATCCGAAAACCAATCGAAGATTGACTACTTCTAGTTCTAATCCTATGTAGCTATGCTATACTAGAGATCTAGTTGATGTGGTGGCTCTAGGGCTTGATCAGAGACTCTCCTCCTGAGATTAGGGTTTGAAGAATGAGAATGAGGGAGTGCCTCCTCCAGGGGCCAGGGGTCCTACTTATATAGCCCCCTCAAGTAAACGTGGGCCGTCGGATCAAACCGACATTAATCGTATGGTTTTCCTTGATCCCTTAGGTCGGTGGAGCATAATCCGCGAGACGGAGCCTGATTGGCTCTCAGGCCAGGGCGGGCGCCCTAGGGAGCAGGGCGGGCGCCCTGCCTCCGGGCCTGTTCGGCCTCCCGTTCGATCTCGTGGCTTCTGGAGTCTTCTAGATGATAGAAAATCGGTGAACACGTTATTATCTCTATGTAAACCCGACGTGTGGGCCTTTCCTCCGTATTTTCTGATAACCCCCTGCAGAAACAGACAAACACCAAAACTCGTGGAATTCTGTCAGATAAAACGTTAACCCTAAGTCTAGGTGTTGGTTGTATTTGGATCCTTTTCTTTATTTATTTAATAACTATATTTGGTACTTAAGGACCGTCAACAAACTCCCCCAAGCTTACCTCTTGCTCGTCCCTGAGCAAGGATAGACTCATTATGGATCAGAAGTTGCTGCAACGCCTTTGAACGTTGACGGTACATATGCTTTTAAATAAGGTCTCATCCCTGAGTTAGAGTAAACTGTCAAGACTTAAAACTTACTCATTTTACCTTTCACCATGGGGCTTGCAACCGTCACCTGCATCTTGAGTGGTTAAAAGATAGAACGGTCTAGTCAAACGCCATGTCTCTTATTCTTGATCAGCTATAGCTCTGGAGTTTTTGCAAATTTTTCAAATAAAACTCAGAGATTCCTTGTATGACTTTCTCGGGTCTCTCTTTTGTGGTATTTCTGGATCCTTACCAAGGCAGTAATGGTATATGCCTTCTCTCTCAAAGTATGTGGTATTTATGGTATAAGTGTTGACACTTACTAACACCACTTAAATACTAGGTTGTCATCCCCAGCATGGTGCCAGAGTGTACATAGGTATTTATAAATGTAAAGGGCTCTTTAGAAGATAATCTATTCTATCCGCAAGCGCACAGATAAAATACCTCATTGTAGCATTTCACCAGGAAAAGTATTCCGGGTATCGTTATTTATATTTTGCTTAAGAGAACGGTGAAAGCAGGTGTAGAATGACATAGACTAGAGATCAACTTTGCTAAACATGATTACTAATGAGAAACTCGTCACACAGTCACTTGCTTTGGCAGGGGGTAAGCCATAAATAAAGATAATGAATTATAAGCTCATGGGTAAATAACACAGCGATTAGAAATAGACTACTCCATATTGATATAAGGTGACGTCGGATTAGCTAGAGAATGGATTCTAAGTATCTACTATCTACTAAGTCACAATCTACTCTAAACATTCTACAAGATCATATATAGCATAAAAGACTCTTTATTTATGTATAAGGAACATTGCTAAAGTATATCAGAACATAGTAAGACTTACTCCGCAATACAAATTCTGCCTGTCCTATCAACGGAGGGTGGACTATATAAGAATCAACGAAGCTGTCACTATCGCGAACTACCACACAACCCGGCCAATAGGATACATTTGCAGGTAAATAATATCTAAGCACCACGCCCACATATGATCTACCACTTAACTCCCTCGAGGTAAGAGCTAAGCGCTTTGCAAACTCATACATAAACTCATTATCAATCATAACTATATCAATTATAGAACTAGAGTAAACTAAGAACATAATAAACAGAGACATAATGCAATTAGAATAAAGTAGTAGAGAATGATATGAAATAATACCAATCTTTATTGATGAAGATCTGAAATCCAGAGCTTGAATGCTCTACTTCTCTAATTCTATCTAATCAAACCTATAAGACTTGAAGAACAATGGAGTAGCTACTTCTAATTCTCTGCGGGAGAGAACTTCCTAAACCCTAACTTTTCTGGCTTCCTCTGATAATGATTTCTCCTCCCCCCTGGGGTGGTGGTGCCTTGCTTATATAGCCCTTTCAAATGAATCTGGACCGTCGGATCAAACCGACTTAGAACGGACGGTTTTCCTTGATCTAGAGAGGCGGTGGAGCATAATCCGCGAGGCAGAAGCTGATTGGCCCGAGGGGCAGGGTGGGCGCCCTAGGGCACAGGGCGGGCGCCCTATGTCCTGGCCCGTTACGGCTCCCGTTTGTTCCCGTGGCTTCTGGAGTCTTCTAGATGTAAGATAATTGCGTGCCAAGTAATTTTCCCGTCATTAACCCGACATGTGGACCTCTTTTCCATATTATCTGATAACTCCCTGCAGAAATAGATAAACACCAAAACTCGTGGAATTCTGTCAGATAAAACCCTAATTCTAGATGTTTGGTGCATATTGATCCTTTTCCATGTTTAGTTGACAATTATATTTGATACTTAAGGACCGTCAACAAACTCCCCCAAGCTTAACCTTTGCTCGTCCCTGAGCAAACAGACAAACTCAGATGGATCAGGAGTTGCTTCGATGTTTACTTTTCTGTCAGGCACACATACTTTCATATAAAATTCTCCCAGATTAGAGTGAAGTGTTCATGGGGCTTAGTACCTGCACTTAAATCTTGAGTAATCGAAAAGACAAAGTAATTAAGTCAAGCACTATTCCTCCTGTCTATACTTCACCTTATTCTGGAGTTTTGCATAAGTTTTCAAAAAAATAAAGCTCAGAGTTCCTAGACATGATTCTCTCAAGTCTCTGTATATGTGGTATTTGTGGATCCTTACCAAAGAGATCACTTTCTTATGACTGATGAAATATTTATGTGGAGCTCATAAGAGTGAAAAATGGTTCATATATTGTCTAATCGAGCCATGGATCCAAAGGAACTCAGCATATAATTAAATCAAGATGTGCATGTGTGGTGGAATAAATGATAATGATGGTAATAATGTATAAATAATAAACTTACTTCTCATTGCTCCTCATATTGCTATCTCTCCTCCTTCTTGATCTTTGCTTTTAAGAACATGGGCTATCTTCTTTTTTTTTCCTTAGGTGGGTATCTTTGTACCCCTAATTCTACTGTCGGACACTTGTCCATTTTTACCTCTCGTCTCACGCTTTTTCTTTTTCTTTCGAGGTTCCGAGCACTTGCTCCTTTTTATTTCCTCGTTTTTTTCTGAGGTTCCGGGCACTTGCCCCTTTTTATTTCCTCATATATAAATTTTTGCATAACCCATGCCTCTTCTGCATCGAATCTTTTTGAAGAGAGAAAATAACAATACTTGGGACAACAAATATTTTTAACAGGTTTTTGATGAATGGTGATGAATGGTGTAATAGATGTGTGCAAGTGAATATCTTGATTTAACCACATGAAAAGCTCCTAAGGGTCTACACAGCTCGATCAAACTCAATGTGGCGAATGAGTAGTAAAAGATATAGCAATTATAGCAAGTATGGCTGTGGTAGGAATTTTTTCCAATCATGCTAGGAACTCATCATGTGATTTTGTAAATTTTCAAAATAAATCTCCAGAACTTAGTGTAGTAGAAACAAGATAAACAGCAGCTCAAAACTTTACATCATGTCTTTCTTTTACCTAGACTTTAGTTTTAGGTTCATGCTTCCCACAGAATAAAGATTTATTAGTTTTAGCAATTCATGGGAGAACTTAATATGAAAGTTAGGTACTTGAAAGTAAGCAAACAGAGCAACTATTCATCATTTCCATCAAACATCTTTTTGGTCTTTTTATTTTTCTAGAGATAAAAACTTAGCAGATAAATTAAAGCACACTTATCTACACACTCTTTTTATTTTGTTTTCATGTTTTATGGAAAGCAATAAATTAAATTAAAGCAAGAAAGAAAGTATTTATAGGGATTTTTTTTAATATGAAATACTAAAGCAGAAAATAAATAACAAAAACAACTAACAACTTACTTGGTAAAATGGGGAGGAAACTCCCCCAAGCTAGATGTTGGCGACGTCTTTATTCAATGTTGAAAAAACTCATCATGCTGGCAATGTTATTTTCTATCGTAGCCGTATCCTCCCTTAGGCCTTGTATCTGGGCAGCTTGCTCTTGGTTCCACTTCTCTTGGGCTTCCCAGCGGCGCATTTGTTCCGCTTGTTGATTCTGGATGTTGAGTAGGGCGTTGTCGGTGCGGTTGTGGAATGTACGGGTATCATAGTAATAATCACCCGTGAACACATAGGAGGCGTCGGAGTAGCGTCCTGCATCAAAGTGGGGCTGGGTCCTGGAGGTTGAGGCTCCATAGGGATCAGCAGAAAATCTGCCTGCAGTGTATGGTGGGTTAGCCCACTGATGGTCTTGGCCCTCCGGCCATTCCTCCGGTGTTGGTTCAGGTGGCTGCGTGGATTGAACCCATGGGTCCCTAAGGACTCGGGGGTTGTAATCACGATAGTGAAGATGTGCTGCTTCCTCCGGTCCAGGATCAGCTCCAGACCAGTCGTGTCTTTGATGAGTGGTAATCCTTTCGGATGCCACGCGTTGTGGTACACGCTGGTTCACTGGCTCTGCTGCAACATCAATCAAATAATTTTGTACGGCATAGAGGCCAAGGCTCGGGTTAGGTAACCGAACCTTGACATCATTGTCGTACAACATATACATAATTTCAATTTCCCTTTTTAACATCCTCGCCTGCCGGAATGTGTCATAGCCATGATATGTTCTTGATTCATCAATAAATTCAAGAGATGAATTTTCCAATAAGTTAAGATTTGTGGCAAGGCGAGTCACAAGCGAGGTACAACCGACTGGACCTTGAAGAGTGGGGATAGCAAGCCAATGAGAGACTAAAAGCATGACGGGTGAAACGGCGGTTTTGTTAATGGCAGCATAGAGAAGCTGCAAATCTCCAATCCTAACCTTCCTAATGTCATCACGAAAGAACAAATTATACCCGAGCCATTTGTGGAACATCCTTAGAGTCGGATGCTCCATGTCACTGGTTCGGGGCTGGTTGAAAGATAGATCTCGAGAGATTTCTCTCCAAAACTGGTTCCGATCAAAATTTGGTAAACCGGTATCAATGTCTAAAAGACATCTTGGAGAGAAACCAAGATGGTCACTTAGTTCTCTCCAAGACAACATGATGTCTTGTTTGAACATCTGGAAAACAATGCCCCCTTCACAAATTTGCAAAGTGCACAAAAACTCAATGATGAGGAGACGAGAACCCAGTTCTGTGATATCCCAAAAATTAGTCCACTCCAGCATGCGAAAGATAAGATCAAACTCGGTGTCCATCCCCGTTTCTAGTAAAAGCAGTGGATCAAGAGTGGGGGTATGGATGAAGTACCTACCTTTTAACTGCTGGTAGATGTCTTTCTCTCTACGGCTCTTGAGATCAAGGTCTCCTGGCTTGAGGAGCACTTTGATCCTAGGAGCGGAGGAGGATGATGGAGCTTGCTGGGGTGCCGGATCGACGCTCATTTCCGAGTGGCGGGAGGAGTGTCGGGACGAACTCCTTGTCCCGATATTCTTGATGGCCTTGCTAGCCTTCTTGATCTTCCTCAACATTCTGTAAAAAGAAAGAGTAGACACCAACACAACTAGTGGAGAATATGTTAGAAAAATGTCAGCGGTTAGCCGTCCAAAAGTCAGTCGTCCGAGGGTTAATCGTTCAAGACAAGTTTTAATTTTAACAGGGCCTCCCCCTAACAACTTTTAGTTCCGCTGGACAGCGGGATTACTGCTGACTAAGTGACCTAGCTCTCTTACTCAAAAGAGCTCTTAACCTTCTCACACTCTCTCTTCTCTTCTCTACTAGAACTATGCTTTGGAAACTGAGAACTATGAGGTTGCAGGGTTTTCTGAAATGAGTGTGTGAAGAGAAGGAGAACTAGAGGTGGCTTTTTATAGAAGGAGCAGGGGACAGGGCGGGCGCCCTGGGTAGGTGGGCGGGCGCCCACCCCTGGTGCCCATCCTGGCTGCCTCTTCTCCACTTGGTCCTTTGCTTTGATCTCATGCAGAAAAAGGATGTTTTGATAGTGGTTGGACGGTGGAAAGATGTCTGGTGAGTGGAAACATATTGGTGGATGAAATTATGTGATGGGATGTATGTGAGGTGAAGTGTATGACATGTGGGACCCAAGGGTGTGGGTCATGCTTCTAGAAGGTTGAAAATGATAAATATAATGCAGGAGAAAAACTAAAGAAATTCAAAACAATTTGAAATGATCATGGAAAAATATTTTTATGCCGCCACTATAATTAATAAATATGGGTTGTTACACACCATATGTATTATTTATATGGGGCTTCTCTTTTTTTTTTATTTATTATGATGCTATGCATGAATATAACTAATTCAAGAATTAAATATGCAATGGATAAATACCGATTGACCTCCCGGCGAGGGTTTGTGAATTTTAGGTCCCCCAAGCTGGACCTCCAAATCTTTCAATCTTCTATTTTACCTTCCTCCGGAGATGGTGCCTCCAGTGGTTCTTCTTCATGAACTTCCTTCACTGTGGAGTCTCTCTCTGGTCTGGGTTTGAATGTGAAGTGTTCTTCTTGTCCGTTTATGTTGAACTTGATTTCTCCCTTTCCGACATCAATGTGGGTGTTGGCGGTACTCAGAAATGGCCTCCCAAGGATAATGGACACTTTTGAGTCGGGACTCATGTCCAGTACCACAAAGTCTACTGGTATAATGAAGTCTCTTATCTTGACTGGGATGTTTTCGGCGATGCCCATCGGGTGTCGAATTGATTGATCTGCTAGTTGTAGACACATTGATGTTGGTTCAAGGGTTGTATGCTTGAGCTTCTTGTAGACTGATGCTGGCATCACGCTGACGCTTGCTCCGAGATCACAAAGTGCATTGTTGAAGTGTTGGTCTCCGATCGAGCAATCAATGGTGGGACATCTTGGATCTTTCTTCTTTCTTAATGGTATGTTGAGGATGGCCTCACTACACTCTTCTGTCAGCTTGATCACCTCAGTGGTGGGCAGTGGCCTCTTCTTGTTAAGAATATCTCTAATGTACTTTGCATATGTGGGTACCTGTATGGCATCAAGTAGAGGTATGTTGACATATAATTTCTAAATTACCTCCACAAACTTACCAAACTGCTCATCCGACTGTGGTCCTCTGTTTCTTCTAGGGAATGGCAAATAGTTGGTGTCGTAAAAATCTTTCATCATTTCTCCAGTTCTTGGTGATCGTAGCAGCTCTTCTGCTTCAACAGGGTTTTCTTCTATCACTGCTGGTTGCACTGATGCTAGTTTTCTTTGCCTCTCTTTTGGGAAAGGAGGATCCTTAGTGGCCTTCCCTCCTCTGGTAATTATGTTCTTTACCTGCTCAAGGTTAGTAGCAACAGGCAGTGCAGCAGCTAGCTTTGCTAATTTAAGTTCTACCCTTTTATTAATAGTGTTCTGCTCATCAAAGGCAGCTGATAGAAAATCCATTTTATTATGTATATCTGTTAGAGATGATTCATTTGTATCTAGCCTTTGTTTAACTTTATCATTAATTTTGGTTTGTTGAGCTATTATTTCCTTAAGTGGCTTGAAGGAATTACCTAAGTTAATACCTTTACTATTGGGTTGACTTATAGTGGGTTTATGTGCTGTTTCAATGACTCTTTGATCTTCTTTGAACTTGGCCCTCTGATCAATCCAATGGAGCAAATTCTCCATCTTGGTTGATATTGCATGTACTTCTTCTGGTATTTCTTCAGTTTGATGACATTGTTGAGCTTTGTCTTGGAACCAGCCTTGATTTTCTGATATCTTCTCCAAAAGTGTCTCAGCTTGTCCAATTGTAAGCTCCAAGAATGATCCTTTAGCAGATGCATCTAGGCACTCACGAGCCTTCTGAGTTAATCCATGGTAGAAGGTCTGCATAAGTAACCATCTAGCCATTCCATGGTGAGGACAATCTGATATGTATCCTTGAAAACGCTCCCATGCTTCTGAAATGGCTTCTATCTTCTGCTGCTGGAAATTGACAATATTTCCTCTTAAGGCAGCTATTTTGCCTATAGGGAAAAACTTTGCTAGAAAGGCATCTGACAAGTCCGTCCAGTTATTGATGTTGTCTTTATGAGTGTAAAACCACTTCCTCGCTTTTCCTTCTAATGAGAATGGAAAGAGGCGAAGTAGTATGACGTCCTTGTGAACACCGTTGATGCGGATTGTGCTTCCAATCTCCAGGAAATT
>CM039595.1:41405640-41533310 GCA_022457205.1 Saccharum spontaneum | reverse complement strand
ATCCGATGGAACTCCTAGGTGACGTGGGTCGTGTGGAATCTCATTCCAGTCTATTTGGAGACAATGTTAGAGTCGGTCCAAGATAGTTGGACGGGTTGCGCCAAACATACAATACACTCAGAATTCAATTTGGATGCACCCGATAGTATACCTAGGTGACGATGCTCAAGTGGAAGCTCGTTACAGTCTGATTGGAGATGGTGCTAAACTTGATGCAAGATAGGTGCACGGTTTGCGCCAAACATACCATAGGCACAAAAATTGTTTTCTACACTCCCAATGGAACTCCTAGGTGACGAGGCTCAAGTGGAAGCTTGTTTTGGTCCGTTTCGAGATGGTGCTAATCTTGTCGCAAGATAGGTGCATGGTTTGCGCTGAACATACCATTGGCTCGAAAATCATTTTGGACGCACCTGGTGGTACTCATAGGTGACGAGGCTCAAGTGGAAGCTCATTACGGTCCGTTTAGAGATGGTGCTAATCTTGCCGCAAGATAGGTGCACGGTTTGCGCTGAATGTACCATAGGCTCGAAAATTGTTTTGGACGCACCTGGTTGTACTCCTAGGTGACGAGGCTCAAGTGGAAGCTCATTTTGGTCCGTTTGGAGATGGTGCTAAACTTGATGCAAGATAGGTGCATGGTTTGTGCCAAACATACCATAGGCTCAAAAATTATTTTGGGCACACCCAATGGAACTACTAGATGATGAGGCTCAAGTGGAAGTTCGTTTTGGTATGTTTGGAGATAGTGCTAATCTTGACGAGGTGCACGGTTTGCGCCGAACCTACCATAGGCTCAGAATTAGGTTTGGACGCATCCGATGGAACTCCTAGGTGACGTGGGTCGTGTGGAATTTTGTTTCAGTCTATTTGGAGACAATGTTAGTGTCGGTGCTAGATAGTTGGATGGGTTGCACCAAACATACCATACACTCAGAAATCAATTTGGATGCACCCGATAGTACTCCTAGGTGACGATGCTCAAGTGGAAGCTCGTTACGGTCTAATTGGAGATGGTGCTAAACATGATGCAAGACAGGTGCACGGTTTGTGCCAAACATAACATAGGCTCGAAAATTGTTTTGGACACACCCAATGGAACTCCTAGGTGACGAGGCTCAAGTGGAAGCTCATTTTGGTCCGTTTGGAGATGGTGCTAATCTTGCCGCAAGATAGGTGCATGGTTTGCGTTGAACGTACCATTGGCTCGAAAATCATTTTGGACGCACCTGTGTTGGGCATTCTTAACGTCATTACCAAAAGTAGACTTAGTTTTCTAATTCTGATAACGGCGCCAAAAATGCCGAACCTATCCCTCATGCCACTTAAGCCAAGTTGTCATCCCCAGCATGTCATGAGAGACGCGGTATTGAAATATCCAACTGCTCTTCTAAATAAATAATAAATAAGATCTGCAAGCGCACAGATTAATACCGATGTAGCATTTTAACCGGGAAGTATTCCAGGTGTTGTTATTTATATTTTTACCACTGGGAAGGAATTACTAACATCAATGTTGATTATGGAATGGAATATAGGAATGAGTATCAATCATTGCATGTATAAGTGAGAGCATTCATCTATCTCTTGCATACAGGGGTAAGTGTCACATAAAATATAGATAAAGTATGAATGGTGACAAAGATAATTAATCTGATCAGCTAGCCACATATAATAATGATAAGCACCTCAACAGATATTCTAGCAAGTCATTGGCATGGTATTAGGACGAACTACAAGGATATTTCCTAAGTTATTCTTAACTATAAAGTCTAGCATATCATAGTTAGTGCAAGTACACTTGGCAATCATTGCGAGAAAGGACTACGCCCATGCATAGTGATATTATCAAGGAAGATGAGAAACATAGCAATCACTCCCCCGTAATAATGTTGCTCTGCCTACCTTACACACGGGAGGGGGACTATATAAGAACCAACGAAGCTGTCACCATCGCGGACCACCCCACGATCTGGCATATAAAGGTGCAATCGCAGATAAATATGGTCTAAGCACCACGCCTACACAATATTTATCATTTACCCATGGATCCGATGGATAAACGCTATACGATCCTAAACATGTATATAATTCCAATCTAACTAAGCCAAGCGTATAACTACGATAAACTAAGAACAATATAATCACAAACATAAACAAGTAGAGCATAGTCATAATCAATATATTGAAATAGAACAAAGTTGTATTCATAATATTGAAGAACAAAGATGAACAATGAAGAACAGTAAAGGAATTACCAAGAATCCTCTTGACAGATCCGGAAACCAATCGAAGATTGACTACTTCTAGTTCTAATCCTATGTAGCTATGCTATACTAGAGATCTAGTTGATGTGGTGGCTCTAGGGCTTGATCAGAGACTCTCCTCCTGAGATTAGGGTTTGAAGAATTGAGAATGAGGGAGTGCCTCCTCCAGGGGCCAGGGGTCCTGCTTATATAGTCCCCTCAAGTGAACGTGGGCCGTCGGATCAAACCGACATTAATCGCACGGTTTTCCTTGATCCCTTAGGTCAGTGGAGCATAATCCGCGAGACGAAGCCTGATTGGCTCTCAGGCCAGGGCGGGCGCCCTAGGGAGTAGGGCGGGTGCCCTGCCTCCGAGCCCGTTCGGCCTCCCGTTCGATCTAGTGGCTTCTGGAGTCTTCTAGATGATAGAAAATCGGTGAACACGTTATTATCTCTATGTAAACCCGACGTGTGGGCCTTTCCTCCGTATTTTCTGATAACCCCCTGCAGAAACAGACAAACACCAAAACTCGTGGAATTATGTCAGATAAAACCCTAAGTCTAGGTGTTGGTTGTATTTGGATCCTTTTCTTTATTTATTTAATAACTATATTTGGTACTTAAGGACTGTCAACAAACTCCCCCATGCTTACCTCTTGCTCGTCCCTGAGCAAGGATAGACTCATTATGGATCAGAAGTTGCTGCAACACCTTTGAACGTTGACGGTACATATGCTTTCAAATAAGGTCTCATCCCTGATTTAGAGTAAACTGTCAAGACTTAAAACTTACTCATTTTACCTTTCACCATGGGGCTTGCAACCGTCACCTGCATCTTGAGTGGTTAAAAGATAGAACGGTCTAGTCAAACGCCATGTCTCTTATTCTTGATCAGCTATAGCTCTGGAGTTTTTGCAAATTTTTCAAATAAAACTCAGAGATTCCTTGTATGACTTTCTCGGGTCTCTCTTTTGTGGTATTTCTGGATCCTTACCAAGGCAGTAATGGGATATGCCTTCTCTCTCAAAGTATGTGGTATTTATGGTATAAGGCGTAGTGACATTGCCTTCTCTCTCACTCTACTCTAATAAGGCTTTGATATCTGGAGCTCATAGGTGGAAGATACAGTATACATACTCATAGAACATTTATTGCATAGTCAAACCATGGATCCAGAGAAACAAGTCAATAAGTCAAATCAAGATGTGCATGTGTGGTGAATGAGTGGTGTATGGTGATAACAAAAGTCTAATGCTCTTTTTGAGGGAATACATACTTTTCTTGCTTTTTAAAACTTTTTGAGGGGAATGAGATGCTCTGTATATATATTTTATTTTATTTTTTTCCTCTCAGTTGGGTATCTTGTACCCCTAATTCTACTGTCGGACACTTGTCTATTTTTACCTCTCGTCTCACTTTTTCTTTCTTCGAGGTTCCGAGCACTTGCTCCTTTTTATTTCCTCGTATTTATATATTTTATTTAGAGCAATCTCCCTCTTTTGAAAATATAGCAAGTGGTAGTAGAAATGACTTGAGCATTAACTTCACAGGGAATAACTGGAATGAGATAATGTTTTTGGCTATTCTCTCCCGGGTCAGGAGTAGAATAATTTTGGGTGAATCTGGAGATGGAAATGAGTGGATATATGTGGATGCGTACTTCCGGAGTAGAAGCAGCATGTATGAGTGAACGTGCAAGTGAATCTTGATTTTAACCACATGACAAGTTCCTAAGGGTCTACACAGCTTGACCACACTCAATGCCCATAAGCAGTAAGTAGTAAAAGTGCGGCTCTTAATCTAACAAGCATGTATATATGGCTGTGGTAGGAATTTAAACTCTCATAATACAGGAACTCATCATGCAACATTTTAAAGATTTTCAAAGATAAAATTCTCCAGAATTCTAGCATCTCTAGGAACAGATAAACAGCAGCTCAACCTTCCCATATCATATCCGTTAACAACTTAGACTTCAGATTAAGTTCTCTTCCCACTAGTTCAGGTTTAGAGCTAGTTTTAAATTATAACAGTTATGTCTAAACTAGAGAGAGAACAAATTTGAAAATTAGGCAGAGCAACTATTCATCATATCCATGCTAGAGTTTTATTTTCAAGATTCAGTTTAGCATAGCTACTTTATTTATTTATTAAACTAAGCAAATATATATAAACACAAAATATTTATTTGGGTTTTCATGATTATGCATCTTTTTATTTTAATAAAGCATAGGTATAAATGTAGATAAAAATACTTATCGGGATAAATGGGGGTGCTCTCCCCCAAGCTGGATCTTGACGTAATTTCTTCTGATGTAGCTAGCAGGTGCAGAGGTGTATTTGAATGTCGGCAGCACCCTGACAGCGATTAGGATGTCCTCCATCTGCTAGTCTTCCTGAATTCTGTGGAGCTCAAATAGACAACAAAGCTTCGTGGAACTTGATTAAGCGTTAGCATAAATATCTAGCCTTTATCATGTTTGAGCTTCCTTGGTAAATGTCACTCTCTATTTTTATTTTCAGTTTTATAGAACAGAAAAAATATATATTATTTTTTTATGCCACCACAGTGAATGTACTTATGGGTTTTATGCCACTCGCATACTCACATGGGGCTTACCATTTTTAACATTTTTTTAAGACAGAATGAACATGATTAACTAAGCAATAATTAAAGGGAAAATGATAACTACCAAGTTTACCTCTTGGCATGGCGTTCGGTGTTTTTAAGTCCTCCGAACAGGACTTCTTTTCTTCTTAGTTGTCCTGGGATTTGGGTGGCGTAGACGGTGGTTCCGGCAGCGCCTCCTCTTCTTGTGTAACTGTCTTCGCCTTCCATACCTGACTTGGTGCTTCGGTCTCCTGTTGTGTATCCTCGGGCCTTATGACCTCTCCTTCATAGTCTGCCCATACGTCCTTGATGGTTTGCCTCCTTTGGTTACGGTTACGTCGCCTTCTTCTTGTCCTGACCTGCTTAGAATCTTCAACTATATAGTTAGGGTCATTAAAGTAGCGGCGTACCTTCTCAGAGGGGAAATGCATATGGACTTCTCCGGTTCCAATGTAGATGATTGCTTTGACGGTGCCTAGGAACGGTCTTCCTAGGATGATGGGTGGATCGTACTCGTCGTCTCCCATGTCAATGACCTGAAAATCTGTATGGACAAAATGATCGTTAATTTTAACAGGGACATCGGTTACTATACCTTCGACCTTTCGGGATGTCTGATCTGCCATCTGGAGCTAAGTGTATGTTGGTTTTAAGGGCATGGTCCCGTACAAGAGCTGATAGGTGACTATGGCCATTATGTTGACGCCTGATCCAGTGTCGCAGAGCGCCTTCTAAAAGGAGTATCCATTGATTGAGCACTCAATGCTTGGCATACCTGGGTCGTCCTTCTTGTTCAGGAAGGGCGACTTGAGTCGACCATCTTGACCTCCTTGAACTGCAGTGACCATCTTAGCTGATTCGGTCCATCCTTGGTTGTTCTTGTTCTGCTTGTTCCTCCTGTTGGTCCTCTTCCTTGGTTCATGTTGGGGTTGCTCTGGGATTTGTGTAATCTTGTTCTTGAAGGAAAACGTCTCCTTCCTCCCCTTGATGTTGAAGTTGATCTTCGCAGCGCTGGCGTAGATGACAGCTCCCGAGGTGTTCAGGAATGGCCTTCCCAGAATAACTAGTGACCTCTCATCGGACCCGGGCTCTATCACCACGAAGTCAGCTGGAGCATACGAGGTACCAACTCGGATACACATGTTCTTTAATATTCCTTTAGGAAAGCTTAGTGTCCGATCTGCAAGCTGCAAACACATAGTTGTTTCTGATAAAGGATATGTAAAGAATTTTTCATAGAGTACCCTGGGCATAATGTTGACGCTGGAGCCAAAGTCGCAGAGTGCTTCTGGGAAGTCCACCATGTCGATGGAGATCGGGATGACGGGGCGTCCTGGATCGCCTCTCTTGACTGGCAAAAGGTCATTATGTACTCCGACAGCGGGATTACCCCAATAGTTACCTGCATCAAACATGTCTACAAGATTTGCAGATTCTAATCCTTCCGGTTGTGATGGTATACCGGGGTTAGTAGCAGGAACAGCAGCAGCTATTTGATTTAATTGAGATTCAATCATTTTATTAAAGCTAATTTGGTTTTTGATGGCAGTAGAGAAATTATCCATTCTATTATTTATGTTTTCTAGTATTTTATCATTGGATGCCAATTTCTTAGACAAGTTATCCATTAGCTTTCCTTGATTAGACACTAACTCTCTCAGGGGTGGAAAATTATTATTGTTGTTGTAAGAGTTATTACCTTGATAATTACCTGAGTAGTTACCTGAGTAGTTAGGCCTCTGTTGATTCCAACCTTGATTTTGTTGAGGACGGTTGTAGTTGTTGTTGTTGTTGATGTACCTTGCATCCTCAAGCATCTCAGGGCAGTGATTGCCTGAGTGTCCAGTGTCTCCACATTCCTCACAAGTCATGTGAGAGTCGTAGACGTTCATGACTTCTCTTTTATCTCCAGCTTTGTCATCGAGCTTTTTCATGAGTAGGTCTAACTTTGCAGACAGCATGTCTACCTCCTTGAGCTGGTGCATACCTCCACCCTTCTTGCGTGTTTGAGTCCTCTCTTCGTTCCAACCTTGGTTGGACGCCATCTTTTCCACAAGGGCTGTAGCTTGTGGTATGGTGAGTGATAGAAATGCGCCTCCAGCTGCAACATCCATGGTCTCACGAGCACTAGTGATGAGCCCATGATAGAAAGTCTGCATAAGTAGCCAGCTCTCCATTCCATGATGGGGACATTCTAGGATGTAATCTTGAAAGCGCTCCCATGCTTCTGGAACGGATTCATCATGTTGTTGCTGAAAACTTGTAATCTTCCCACGGAGAGCATTGGTCTTGCCCATGGGAAAGAACTTAGCCAGAAAGTTCATAGAGCAGAGTGCCCACGTAGTGATCTTATCCTTCGTCGCGTAGAACCACTGCTTCGCTCTCCCCAATAGTGAGAATGGGAAAAGGCGAAGTAGTATGGCGTCTCTAGGAACATCTAATATAGTGAATGTGTTGCAAATCTCTAGGAAGTGTTGGAGATGAGCACTTGCATCTTCGTGCGGCTTCCCACAAAACTGGTTGGCTTGTACCATGTTGATGAGCCCTGGCTTGAGCTCAAAGTTCTTGTCGATGGCCGCGGCAGGTCCAGTGCGGATGTTGTCCGTAGTGGGAGCTGAGAACTCGTGGATCGTCTTGTTCGCCATGGCTGCGAACTCTGTTGACAAATTCTGGATGAAACTTCGGCGGTCTTCTGGATTGGATGAAGTGTTGCGTCGAAGTGTTGACTTCTTGAGCTTGGCTCTTGCCTCTCTGATTAATGCTTCGGGGTTGTCAACAAAATTTTCTGGAAGATGTCCTCTATTCATACATCACCCTGCAAAACAATAAGAATGGAAAAATACAGGGGTAAATCTGTATGGGAGAATTGATGATCTCAATCACTTAATGATGCGAATGATGACTCAAATTCCGTATTCATTCCTTGTTAGTAAATCAACCTTCCCCGGCAACGGCGCCAAAAATGCTTGTTGGGCATTCTTAACGTCATTACCAAAAGTAGACTTAGTTTTCTAATTCTGATAACGGCGCCAAAAATGCCGAACCTATCCCTCATGCCACCTAAGCCAAGTTGTCATCCCCAGCATGACATGAGAGATGCGGTATTGAAATATGCAACTGCTCTTCTAAATAAATAATAAATAAGATCTGCAAGCGCACATATTAATACCGATGTAGCATTTTAACCGGGAAGTATTCCAGGTATCGTTATTTATATTTTTACCACTGGGAAGGAATTACTAACATCAATGTTGATTATGGAATGGAATATAGGAATGAGTATCAATCATTGCATGTATAAGTGAGAGCATTCATCTATCTCTTGCATACAGGGGTAAGTGTCACATAAAATATAGATAAAGTATGAATGGTGACAAAGATAATTAATCTGATCAGCTAGCCACATATAATAATGATAAGCACCTCAACAGATATTCTAGCAAGTCATTAGCATGGTATTAGGACGAACTACAAGGATATTTCCTAAGTTATTCTTAACTATAAAGTCTAGCATATCATAGTTAGTGCAAGTACACTTGGCAATCATTGCGAGAAAGGACTACGCCCATGCATAGTGATATTATCAAGGAAGATGAGAAACATAGCAATCATTCCCCCGTAATAATGTTGCTCTGCCTGCCTTACACACGGGAGGGGGACTATATAAGAACCAACGAAGCTGTCACCATCGCGGACCACCCCACGATCCGGCATATAAGGTGCAATCGCAGATAAATATGGTCTAAGCACCACGCCTACACAATATTTATCATTTACCCATGGATCCGATGGATAAACGCTATACGATCCTAAACATGTATATAATTCCAATCTAACTAAGCCAAGCGTATAACTACGATAAACTAAGAACAATATAATCACAAACATAAACAAGTAGAGCATAGTCATAATCAATATATTGAAATAGAACAAAGTTGTATTCATAATATTGAAGAACAAAGATGAACAATGAAGAACAGTAAAGGAATTACCAAGAATCCTCTTGACAGATCCGGAAACCAATCGAAGATTGACTCCTTCAAGTTCTAATCCTATGTAGCTATGCTATAATAGAGATCTAGTTGATGTGGTGGCTCTAGGGCTTGATCAGAGACTCTCCTCCTGAGATTAGGGTTTGAAGAATTGAGAATGAGGGAGTGCCTCCTCCAGGGGCCAGGGGTCCTGCTTATATAGTCCCCTCAAGTGAACGTGGGCCGTTGGATCAAACCGACATTAATCGCACGGTTTTCCTTGATCCCTTAGGTCGGTGGAGCATAATCCGCGAGACGGAGCCTGATTGGCTCTCAGGCCAGGGCGGGCACCCTAGGGAGCAGGGCGGGCGCCCTGCCTCCGGGCCCGTTCGGCCTCCCGTTCGATCTAGTGGCTTCTGGAGTCTTCTAGATGATAGAAAATCGGTGAACACGTTATTATCTCTATGTAATCCCGACGTGTGGGCCTTTCCTCCGTATTTTCTGATAACCCCCTGCAGAAACAGACAAACACCAAAACTCGTGGAATTCTGTCAGATAAAACCCTAAGTCTAGGTGTTGGTTGTATTTGGATCCTTTTCTTTATTTATTTAATAACTATATTTGGTACTTAAGGACCATCAACAACCTGGTGGTACTCCTAGGAGACGAGGCTCAAGTGGAAGCTCATTACGGTCCGTTTGGACATGGTGCTAATCTTGCCGCAAGATAGGTGCACGGTTTGCGATGAATGTACCATAGGCTCAAAAATTGTTTTGGACGCACCCGGTTGTACTCCTAGGGGACGAGGCCCAAGTGGAAGCTCGTTTTGGTCTGTTTGGAGATGGTGCCAAACTTGATGCAAGATAGGTGCATGGTTTGTGCCAAAGATACCATAGGCTCAAAAATCATTTTGGGGACACCCAATGGAACTCCTAGGTGACGAGGCTCAAGTGGAAGCTCGTTTTGGTATGTTTGGAGATAGTGCTAATTTTGACGAGGTGCACGGTTTGCGCCGAACCTACCATAGGCTCAGAAATCGGTTTGGACGCATCCGATGGAACTCCTAGGTGACGTGGGTCGTGTGGAATCTCGTTTCAGTCTATTTGGAGACAATGTTAGTGTCGGTGCAAGATAGTTGGACGGGTTGCGCCAAACATACAATACACTCAGAAATCAATTTGGATGCACCCGATAGTACTCCTAGGTGACGATGCTCAAGTGGAAGCTCGTTACGGTCTGATTGGAGATGGTGCTAAACTTGATGTAAGATAGGTGCATGGTTTGCGCCAAACATACCATAAGCTCAAAAAATGTTTTGGACACTCCCAATGGAACTCCTAGGTGACGAGGCTCAAGTGGAAGCTCGTTTTGGTCCGTTTGGAGATGGTGCTAATCTTGCCGCAAGATAGGTGCATGGTTTGCGCTGAACATACCATTGGCTCGAAAATCATTTTGGACGCACCTGGTGGTACTCATAGGTGACGAGGCTCAAGTGGAAGCTCACTACGCTCCGTTTGGAGATGGTGCTTGTAACACTCCGGTGTTACGCAATGCATTTGCATGACAATCATAAGCATGACATTTCATATCATCATAATCATACATGTTAATATTATAATTTGAGTGCAATAAAAGCTTGAAAACGGTATATGTCATGCAATATATTAATGTGCTAATCACATTACACCAAAATTTTGCAACTATAAATTTTATATCACTTAGAACCATAGTTCAATTTTTGGAGCAACTAGATGACTCAAAGTTTTGTCAAAAACTTGTTCAAAAATATTAATTAAAAATATTCAAAAATACTCCCTATTTTAGCTTTTATTCTGCCATTCAAAATCTATTGAGAATTTTTAGTTGGCCCCTTAATCAAAGTTGTAGAGAATTTAATTCTGAGCAACTTTTATTTTTGGGTCAATTCCAGAAAATGTCTTCTTCTTGTTCAAAATGGGGTTTGAAGTTTGTGTTTGCATTTGATTTGAATTGAAAAAATTGAAAAAAAAATCAAATCCGGCTTAGCAGGCCGCCGCCTCGGATTCGGCCCGCTGGCCGAATCGGCCCGCGCCACTCCCGCGCGTGCCCGCGTCCGCCTCCGCCGCGGCCCGGCCCAGCCAGCCTCCTCCCCCTTCTTCCCGCTCGCGCGCGCGCACGCTGGCGCCTCGGCAGCAAACGCCCGCCGCGTGGCGGCCGCATGCCGGCGACACCACCGCGTGGCCGCCGTGGACCCCGCGCCCGCGCTCCGCTTCAAAAATGCCCGGGCACCTGGTCTCCCTCCCAGTTGCGCCTCGCTTCTTCCCTTCTTCCTCCCTCCGGTGAAAACCACAGCGGAATGCCGCTCGCCACCGAGCTCCGCCACCTTCACCGCCCTGTTCCGGCACCGGTGGACCATCTCCGTCCAATTGGCCGTGCACAAGGCTCCGCCCCATCCTCCCCTCCTCCGAACGAGTGTCGCCATCTCCTCGTTTGCCCCGGTAGGGCTCAATTTTCCCTCGCCTCGCCGCGCCACCGCGACGGTGCCGCCGAGCCCGTGCTCCGCCACCGCCTCGCTCGCCCTCTCTCTGCCCTCCCACGTCTCCCTCTCGCGTTCGCCACTCCCTTGCGAACGTCTTGCGTGCATTAGCTGGTCTCGGTTTGGCCGGAGCCGGCCGTTGGCCCTCGGCCACCACCGCGACGTCGAGGCCACGGACGCCGGCGAACTCGATCTGCTCTCCTTTCTCCCCCTTCGGTGGACTGGGCTGCGCCTGTGGGCCGCGCCCCGAGCGGGCCGGCTCGACCGTTCCCCGCGCGCGCAAGCCAGGCTGAGAACGGCCATGGGCCGCTTGACTCCCCCGGGCCGGCCCAGTGCCGTTATGAAAAATTCATTTCTATTTTCTTTTATTATTCTTGATGAAAATGCTTTGGAAAATGTTTTAGTAGTCATTTCAGCTCCAAAAATTGTAAAATAAATTTCTCTAGATTCATTGGAACCAGATCTATGATATAAAATTATTGCATGTCAAATTTGAGATACTTTTCTATAGAGTTTTTAATTAACTATTGAAATGGCTGTTTTCTTGATAAATGCTTAATAAATCCTAGAAAAATCAGAAAAATGTGATTCCAAGTTTGTTAATCTTTTTGTGCCATGTACTTGCTAAGAAAAATTTATATCATGTCTGTTCTGTAGAAAATTGTGTAGGTGTAGTTCAAATGCTTTCTATCACTAATAATTGTTATTTTTGTTAATTAAATAAATTTGAATAAAACATGCAAGTAATAATTTTTCTATAGTGTTTGTTTACTGTGTAGAAAGTAGGAAAATTTCTAAATCTGCTGTTTGATACTTTTCATAATGCAAAGTATTTTAAATATTCATTTTTAGGCCTTAGCTTGTTATTTTGTATAGACAGTTCTAGTAATCCAGTTGCAGTGAAAATCTTGTGTCAGGCTAGTTTTGATATTAGTAATCCACTGTAATTTTCTAAGATTTTTCTGTGCTACTAAACTATGTGTTGCTGTTCAAGCATAGGGCTAATTAGGGTTTACATGCACTCTTTAATGCAAGATTAGTTAGTAAACCATACTTTGGTGTATCTTTGAAGCATCTTGAGTGTCAAAGTGCCTTTGCATGTTAGAAAATAATGGTGGTAGTTTTCGAGTACATGTTCTTGGATGACGTAGACTACCTTGTAGAAGAGTCGTAAGTTCCACGTAATCCAAATAATGTAACATGCTCATTTACATCGCATTATCATCATCTCATGTCATCCCTGCAATGCACCTAGGCATGAGCACTTATACTCCTGCATCATACAGGATCGCAGGAAGTGACCCCGGTAGTAGTTCCCGAGTACCCAGAAGAGCAGTCCGTGGTGCCAGAGCAGGAGTTGACTGAAGCCGAAGAGGAGGCCGGTGAAGATCTTCTGGAGTGCCCCGACCACCGTCCGAGCTCCTTTGAACGAGGCAAGTGTTGACGGTCCTTAAGTACTAAATATAGTTATCAAATAAAAAAAGAAAAGGATCCAAATGCAACCAACACCTAGACTTAGGGTTTTATCTGACAGAATTCCACAAGTTTTGGTGTTTGTCTGTTTCTGTAGGGGGTTATCAGAAAATACGGAGGAAAGGCCCACACGTCGGGTTTACATAGAGATAATAACGTGTTCACCGATTTTCTATCATCTAGAAGACTCCAGAAGCCACGAGATCGAACGGGAGGCCGAACGGGCCCGGAGGCAGGGCGCCCGCCCTGCTCCCTAGGGCGCCCGCCCTGCTCCCTAGGGCGCCCGCCCTGGCCTGAGAGCCAATCAGGCTCCGTCTCGCGGATTATGCTCCACCGACCTAAGGGATCAAGGAAAACCGTGCGATTAATGTCGGTTTGATCCGACGGCCCACGTTCACTTGAGGGGGCTATATAAGCAGGACCCCTGGCCCCTGGAGGAGGCACTCCCTCATTCTCAATTCCTCAAACCCTAATCTCAGGAGGAGAGTCTCTGATCAAGCCCTAGAGCCACCACATCAACTAGATCTCTAGTATAGCATAGCTACATAGGATTAGAACTAGAAGGAGTCAATCTTCGATTGGTTTCCGGATCTGTCAAGAGGATTCTTGGTAATTCCTTTACTGTTCTTCATTGTTCATCTTTGTTCTTCAATATTATGAATACAACTTTGTTCTATTTCAATATATTGATTATGACTATGCTCTACTTGTTTATGTTTGCGATTATATTGTTCTTAGTTTATCGTAGTTATATGCTTGGCTTAGTTAGATTGGAATTATATACATGTTTAGGATCGTATAGCGTTTATCCATCAGATCCATGGGTAAATGATAAATATTGTGTAGGCGTGGTGCTTAGACCATATTTATCTGCGATTGCACCTTATATGCCGGATCGTGGGGTGGTCCGCGATGGTGACAGCTTCGTTGGTTCTTATATAGTCCCCCTCCCGTGTGTAAGGCAGGCAGAGCAACATTATTACGGGGGAGTGATTGCTATGTTTCTCATCTTCCTTGATAATATCACTATGCATGGGCGTAGTCCTTTCTCACAATGATTGCCAAGTGTACTTGCACTAACTATGATATGCTAGACTTTATAGTTAAGAATAACTTAGGAAATATCCTTGTAGTTCGTCCTAATACCATGCTAATGACTTGCTAGAATATCTGTTGAGGTGCTTATCATTATTATATATGGCTAGCTGATCAGATTAATTATCTTTGTCACCATTCATACTTTATCTATATTTTATGTGACACTTACCCCTGTATGCAAGAGATAGATGAATGCTCTCACTTATACATGCAATGATTGATACTCATTCCTATATTCCATTCCATAATCAATATTGATGTTAGTAATCCCTTCCCAGTGGTAAAAATATAAATAACGATACCTGGAATACTTTCCGGTTAAAATGCTACATCGGTATTAATCTGTGCGCTTGCAGATCTTATTTATTATTTATTTAGAAGAGCAGTTGCATATTTCAATACCGCGTCTCTCATGTCATGCTGGGGATGACAACTTGGCTTAAGTGGCATGAGGGATAGGTTCGGCATTTTTGGCGCCATTATCAGAATTAGAAAACTAAGTCTACTTTTGGTAATGACGTTAAGAATGCCCAACAGCAAGCCCCGGAGCATTTCTCCCTTGTTTGCAAATAATTTATTAACCTTACTTAATTTGATGCATTACGTTTAGGAGTTGTTTGCAAACGTTGCTGCATTATACCTTGTTTCACCTTGCTTTACCCGATCCTTGTTACCCTGGTGTCCGCGGTCAAAATTGCTTAGTTTGCTTAGACTGGTAGAAGTCGGGTGATTGCCTGTCATCCGCGAGCTATAGGGGATTACCTGGATTTATGTGAAGAATGTCATATGAGAATAACTAAGTGTCAAAATGAATCTGAGACTGGACGGAAGCTTGCAGGGTTTCGGACTGTAGTGTCTTCCGTCTGTGTCGATTAAGGACCGTCCGTTGTTGGGCCTCGGGTCATGTTGAACGCATGCCTCACATTTAGCTGGCCGAATAAAGTTCCTTTCGACTGCGAAGCCGGGAGATTATTCGGGCTGAGTGGATTGCCCGCAACGCGCTGTACCAGAGCAGTAGTGGCAGGAAACGGGGGCGCGATGATAAGGCCAAAGAGCAGTCGGGCAGCCCCCGGGTACATGTGGTTCCTGGCAAGCTCGCGACTTTACCTGAATGGTTGACTCGGTGACCAATACCTCACTTTAGCGGGTGAGTGAGGTTTGTGTGAGGAATAAATTACCAGCTGGTTAATAATCGATTTGAATCGCCATCGTTCACTGGATAGTGAACACTTGACTTGAGCTACTTCATCGTAGTAATATTGATAAAACACTTGGATAGTTATGTGGAAGATGACATGGTAACTATTGTTAATGATCAATGGTAATCCTTACTTGGTTAATTACATGGTTACTCTAGCATAAGTGCAACCATAGTTGACAGGGTAATAAAGATTAAAATACTGCATGCTTTTGTAAAAGAACTGTTAAGTTAAAATGTTTTTCTTGCAAATGAGTCAGCTACCCCACCAGAAAGCCTATCATGATCCTTGGTGTCATTTTATTTTGGTTCTGTCGGGTAAGTCTAGCTGAGTACCTTCTCGTACTCTAGGCTTTGTTCCCACTTGTTGTAGATGGACAGATGTACTATGGTTATTGTATCAACTGTCTCTACCCTGCGATGGGCGAAGCTTAGGACCATGGGCAATGGTCATTCACTACTTCTCGTCTGATGCTTTTGCTGGAGATGATCACAAGCTGGCACTTTATTTCAAACGCTGTGTGTGTGCGTGATTTGAACTACTGCTTCCGCTACTTTTATTCGAACCTGGTTTGTAATAACTATGTTTAAACTCCGATGTATTTTGTGCCGCGAACTTCTATGTAACTTATGACGGTGACCGCTAAACTTAGTACGATCTTGGCTGTTATGTGAATGGTTTGAAATCCGTCGAGATTTCACGGACTACCGGGTTATACGGGTTTAAGTTTGTTAAATTGTCCTTCCGTTGGATGATTTTCTTACTTAATCTCGTATAATTGGGCGGTTCTGTTAGAGCTGGCATCGGAGCATGGTTTAGCATGATTACTGTTCATAAGTGTATTTAAAACAAAATTTTGTTTAAAAAGCGTGATTTTCAAACTAAAAGTGTGCCAGTGGTCATATCCTGTATGCCCAGTTAAGGACTCTAGGTGGCTATTTAAGTACTAACTTGGGGTTCTTGCACCATATTTCTCTTTTCGTTGCTCATACGGCGTGCTATTGTATGAGTGCCACTTAATTGAGTGGTAATGTGTGGATCAGTTACCTCTACGCTTCGGTAAGTGTGAGCTGTGAGAGCATGATCGGATACACCGCCGATCTAGGGAGAGTGCTTATATGATACTAGAATAATTACATGTTTTACACATGTTTTTATGAAAGTATCGCATGTGTGGGTGTTCCGTCCGTTGAGACGATGCCGTCACTAGGACGATGTGTTTGGGTAGTTACTACCGTTGTACACGCATCTGGAGATTCGTGTAGAGCGTGTAGGTAGATTTACTGCTTTCATGTATTCATGGGGAATGGGCTGAAATGAATTTTCTGCAGGTACATAACAGCGTTATCTGGAGTTATGTATATGAGAGATCATTTGTATGCCACCGAATTCATCGTTAGATGTCCTTATTTTCTAAGTTTGTGAGAACGTAAGACTCGTGCATGCATCATGTTGCCTGTGCATTTCATTCATGACATGCATTCCTCCCCTTATAAAAGGATTATCCCATTTTGATAAAAGTGACATCAACTTAAAATATGTTCTCACCGGGTAATTAAAACTCGTGCTACATATGGCCCGCATGAAGCAGACTGCCCGTAAGTCCACCGGCGGAAGAGCACCCCGTCGTCAGATGGCCCCGCGGGAGCACTGCAACACGGACACTTTTCTAAGCGAGTTTGGCATGCCCACCTTGCTTTGGAGAGTGCTCCATGATGTGGGGTACCCAGAGGGTCAAGAGCCGGTGTACTCTTGGAGCGAGAGCCAGCTAGCTGAGGATGGACTTGCAGTCGTGGAAATCACCGTCCCTGCTCTTGGTGATGCGCCAGAATGGGATGGTTGGCATTTGGAGTTTGAAGGACGCACTCCTGCTGAGGGTGCAGAGGGCGCGGCCTTTCGCGTCATCCGAGACATCATGAGCAGGTTCCCCAATGAGTTGGCAGCAGCTTTGGCCGGTACTTTCCCGAGAGATGATCCTCGTGATGCCATTTGGGTACAGCCGCAGGGAAGTGCCCTGGTTAGAGGCCCCAGTGAAGGACGGGCTAGCGACAACCACACCATGAGTGCCATGTATGCAGACATCAGAGCATACCAGGGTCTTGAGAATACCTATTGGACCTTGACTGGCCTACGTGGTGATGACCGGCTTGAAGCAAGGAAGCAGAAGAAGAAGCAAGCACGTGCTATAGCTAGCTTGCAAGAGCAGTTGGCCGACATGAGCTTGCAGCGGGACCGGGCTCTCGAGAGAGGCGAGAGTTCCATGCAGCGGGTGCAGACGTTGACTCAGGCAATCAGAAATGCAGACCGCATGATGGGACAGCTAGTGCAAGAAAGGAATGAAGCCTGGAACGAGAGGGACCTTCTGAGGCAGAGGGTCGAGGAGCTAGAAGAGTACAATGCTAACTTGCATGAAGAGTTTCATGCCCTCTACAACGGGATGGGCCCTTATGCTCCTCTGAACGCCGCCCAGATGGACGTCGACGACGACGCTGCTGCTGAAGGTAGCGGTGGTGATGCCTCCGACCTCGACGACGGCCCCGAAGAGTAGGATAGTGTCCTGCGTTAGTAGTGAGGCTTTGTCGCGATGGCCTTCTTTTGGTTTCCATGTATCATGTTGTATCCTGTTCGATCTTGAGACTGGCGATCTTTTGGATCTTGGTTGTGTATGCGATGTCCGAACGCATAAAAGTCCAGTGTATGTATGCTGGCAACGTGGTTGTATGGAACGCGATGTTGCATTTGAAGTAACTTAATTAGTGATGTTGTTTTAATTGGAATGTGATTATTGTGCCTCTGTTTTCTTGTATGACTTGTTCTCTCCAATGAATTCAGTATGGCATGATTGTTCATTCGAATACAATTACTACAACTTCGCTCAATTATTGCTTGTTGCTGAAATATGCAAATGGCAAACACTCGTCGTGCCACGTATGAGGCCGCTGAAACTGGTGGCAACGGTGCAGGGGCTGGTGGGGGTGGTGCAAACAACGTCAACCATCAGGAGCCACAGCCAGAGCCACATTTGCCCCCTCCTCCACCGCTCACTGCAGAGGTGTTCTTCGCGCAGTTCCTTGGAAGTCAGCGCAATGCCGAGCAGTCACAGAGGAATATGGAAGATTTTCTACGTACCATCGCTGAAAATGTTCAGAGAGGTAATAATCAAGGTGGTGGCCATGGGGTGACCAGTACAGCAATTTCAAGGATTTCATGGATACTAGGCCACCTATTTTTAAGGAAGCAGCAGAGCCACTTGATGCTGAAGAATGGATCAACACCATGGAAGATAAGTTCCGTGTGCTGAGGCTGACAGAAGTTCTGAAAACAGAGTATGCTGCACATCAGCTACAGGGACCGGCAGGAATGTGGTGGAAGCATCACCGCACCACCCTTCCTCCCAATGCCCAGATCACTTGGAGAGATTTCACTGAAGCATTTAGGGGAGTCTATATTCCCCCAGGGTTGGTTGAGATGAAGCTCGGAGAGTTTTTGGCCTTGAATCAGGGTACCAAGACTGTGACACAGTATCTGCATGCCTTTAACAACTTGTGCCGTTATGCTCCCGACATGGTTGACACAGATGCAAAGAGGATTGCTAGTTTCAAGAGAGGGTTAAGTCCGAAGATGATGAAGCATGTGGGTACCAATACCCGCGCCAGATTCAACGACTTTATCAGTGATTGTTTGAAACAAGAAAAGAACAACAACGCCTACACTGCATCCAAGAATCGCAAGAGGGTGTTTGAGTCAGGACCATCCCAGTCCAGAGTTGTCACTGCAAATCGTCCTTCTTATCGTCCGTCCGCACCTTGTGCAAGGTTCAGGCCGCCACAGCATAAAACTCAGAACTATAAGGGACCACAGAAGCCGTATAAGATGACCGTGCCGCCGACAAAGATCACCGCAGCTGCAGAACAGAGCAACTCCAAGGGAGCTATAGGGTCTGCTGGTACAGTGAAGGGGCCCTGCTACAATTGTGGTCAGCCAGGCCACTTTTCAAAGTTCTGCCCTTATCCGCCTAAAAAGAAGCAACAGACTTACAATGCTCGTGTGCACCACACCACCGTTGATGAGATCCCTGAGGGAGAGCCTGTAACTGTCGGTAAGTTTCTTGTTAACCATCACCCTGCAGTTGTTCTATTTGATTCTGGATCCTCGCATTCTTTTATGAGTCAAGCATTTGCACGGAAGCATGAACAACTATGCACAGAATTGGGTTATGATTATCGCATAAGTTCAGCAGGGGCTGATGTGTTAACCAATAAGATGGTTAGAGGGGCAACCCTTGAGTTAGGTAGTCAGAAGTTTCGAGTTAACCTGGTAGTTATGCCTGGACTAGTTTTGGATGTAATAATAGGAATGAACTGGATGAAGGACTGAGGAGCAGTCATAGATACAAGCAGTCGGATGCTTACCCTTAAGGATCCCCAGGCAGAGGGTACTTTCTGGGTACCATTGCCTAAAAGAACAGAACTTGTGAGTGTGACCTGTGCCATGGAAGTTGTTCCTATCCACCAGATCCCGGTAGTGTGTGAGTTCCCGGATGTGTTTCCAGACGAGTTACCTGGCCATCCTCCAGATAGAGATGTTGAGTTTGGAATCGAGTTGATCCCCGGGACAACTCCTATTTCGAGGAGACCCTATCGGATGCCTCCGGATGAGTTAGCTGAGCTGAAGAAGCAACTGGAAGAATTATTAAAGAAGGGGTTTATCCGCCCAAGTAAGTCTGAATGGGGATGTCCTGCCTTGTTCGTGAAGAAAAAGAAAGAGGGTACTCTAAGGATGTGTGTGGATTATCGACCTCTTAATGCAGTGACTATCAAGAATAAATATCCTTTGCCTCATATCGACATTCTGTTTGATCAGTTGGCTGTTGACACTAGCTAACACCACTTGAAAACTAGGTTGTCATCCCTAGCATGGTGCTAGAGCGTACTAAGGTATTTATAAACATAAAGGCTCTCTAGAAAATAATCTATTCTATCCGCAAGCGCACAGATAAAATACCTCATTGTAGCATTTCACCAGGATAAGTATTCCAGGTATCGTTATTTATAATTTTGCTTAAGAGAACGGCGAAAGCGAAAACAGGGGTAAAATCTATCAAGGCTTAGACTAGAGATAAACTTGCAAGAACATGATTACTACTGAGAAACTCGTCGCACAGTCATTTGCTTTGGCAGGGGGTAAGCCATAATAATAAAGATAATGAAATATAAGCTCATGGGTAAATAACACAGCGATTAGAAATAGACTACTCCACATAAATGTAAGGTGACGTCGGACTAGCAAGAGAATGGATTCTAAGTATCTACTATTTACTAAGTCATAATCTACTCTAAGCATCTACAAGATCATATATAGCACAAAAAACTCTTCATTCATGTATAAGGAACATTGCTAAAGTAAATCAGAACATAGCAAGACTTACTCCGCAATACAAATTCTGCCTGTCCTATCAACGGAGGGTGGACTATATAAGAATCAACGAAGCTGTCACCATCACGAACTACCACACGACCCGGCCAATAGGATACATTTGCAGGTAAATAACATCTAAGCACCACGCCTACATGTGGTCTACCACTTAACTCCCACGTGAAAAGAGCTAAGCTCTTTGCAAACTCATGCATGAACTCATCATCAATCATAACTATATCACTTATAGAACTAGAGCAAACTAGGAACATAATAAATAAAGACATAATGCAATTAGAATAAAGTCGTAGAGAAAGATATGAAATAATACCAATCTTTATTGACGAAGATCCGAAATCCAGAGCGCTAGGCCCTACTTCTCTAATTCTATCTAATCAATCCTATAAAACTTGAAAGAATTCGGAGTAGCTAAATCTAATTCTCTGCGGGAGAGAGAGTTTCTAAACCCTAAACTTGATGGCTTCCTCTGATAATGATTTCTCCTCCCCCCTGGGGTGGAGAGGCCCTGCTTATATAGCCCCCTCAAATGATCGTGGGCCGTCGGATCAAACCGACATTAATCGCACGGTTTTCCTTGATCCTTTAGGTCGGTGGAGCATAATCCGCGAAGTTGACGCTGATTGGCCACGGGAGTAGGGCGGCCGCCCCAAACCCTAGGGCGGGCGCCCTGGGCTGGGCCCCGTTCGGCCTCCCGTTCGTTCACGTGTCTTCTGGAGTCTTCTAGATGATAGAAAATTAGTGCACATGTTAATATCTCTATGTAAACCCGACGTGTGGGCCTTCTCTCCATATTTTCTGATAACCCCCTGCAGAAATAGACAAACGCCAAAACTCGTGGAATTCTATCAGATAAAACCCTAATTCTAGATGTCTAGTGCATATTGATCCTTTTCCATGTTTAGTTGACAATTAAATTTGATACTTAAGGATCGTCAACAAACTCCCCCAAGCTTACCCTTTGCTCGTCCCTGAGCAAACAACTAAAACTCAGATGGATCAGGAGTTGCTTTGATGTTTTCTTTCCTAACAGGCACACATGCTTTCATATAAAATTCTCCCAGATTAGAGTGAAGTGTCTTGGGGATTAGCACCTGTACTTAAGCCTTAGGTAATTGAAAGACAAAATAATTAAGCCAAGCACTATTCCTCCTGTCTATACCTCACCTTTGTTCTGGAGTTTTGCATAAGTTTTCAAAATAAAGCTCAGAGTTCCTAGACATGATTCACTTCAACAGCCCATACATATGTTTAATCGAACTGCGGATCCAAAGGAACTCAACATACAATTAAATCAAGATGTGCATGTGTGGTGGAGTAAATAATAGTGATGGTGATGATAA
Source organism: Saccharum spontaneum (assembly GCA_022457205.1). Taxonomy (NCBI): domain Eukaryota; kingdom Viridiplantae; phylum Streptophyta; class Magnoliopsida; order Poales; family Poaceae; genus Saccharum; species Saccharum spontaneum. The sequence continues at coordinate 41,511,422 of CM039595.1, read as the reverse complement.
AACTTATCGCTCACTGTTCCTCATATTGCTATCTCTCCTCCTCTCTTGATCTTTTATTGGGAGAGAACATGGGCTATCTCTTTTTTCTTCTTTTTTTCAGGTGGGTAGTAAATACCCCTAATTCTACTGTCGGACACTTGTCCATTTTTTCCGCTCAGGTGGGTATCTTTGTACCCCTAATTCTACTGTCGGACACTTGTCCATTTTTACCTCTCGTCTCACTCTTTTTCTTTTCTTTTTCGAGGTTCCGGGCACTTGCCCCTTTTTATTTCCTCGCATATTTTTGCATAGCCCATGTCTCTTTCTGCATTTGATCTTTTAGGAGAGAGAGAATAACAATACATTGGGATAGTGAGTGATAACAATATTTTTAACAGATTTTTAATGATTGGTGTAATAGATGTGTGCAAGTGAGTATCTTGATTTAACCACATGAAAAGCTCCTAAGGATCTACACAGCTCAATGAAACTCGAAAGATACAGCAATTATAGCAAGTATGGCTGTGGTAAGAATGTTATGCTAGGAACTCATCATGTGATTTGCAGTTTTTTTTTTCAAAATAAATTTCCAGAACTTAGTGTTGTAAGAACAAGATAAACAACAGCTCAAACTTTATATCATGTCTTATCTTTTACCTGGACTTTAGTTTTAGGCTCATGTTCCCACAGATAGTAAATTTCAGATTTTAGCAAGTCCTGGGAGAACTCTAATATAAAAGCTAGGCACTTGAAGGTAAGTAAACAGAGCAACTGTTCATTATTTCCATCATACATATTTTTGAATTTTCTTCATTTGTGTCTAGAGATTGAACTAAACAGGAAAATAAAGCACACTTGTCTACACACTCTTTTTATTTGGTTTTCATTTTTTAGGAATGCAGTAAATTAAGAAAGAAAATATTTATTGGGTTTTCTAAGTTTTTTTTAAGATATAAATATCTAAAACTGAAAAAGAAAAACTGAAAAGTAAATAGGAAAAACAATTAAAACTCACTCGGTAACTGGGGAGGAACTCCCCCAAGCTGGTTGTTGTCGTGGCTCTCTTCACTCAATGTTGAAGTAGCGCAGCATGGTCGTGACGTTGTTGTTCAAGGTTGTGGTGTCTTCCCTTATTGCTTGCACTCTAGTGGCTTGCTCCTGGTTCCATTTTTGTTGCTCCTCCAGGAGTCTTCCGTGCTCTGCTTGCGTAGTGCGGATGTCGAGGAGAGTGTTGTCGGTGCGGGTGTAGAAGGCGGCAGTCTCTTGGTAGTAGTCCCCCGAGAAGGCGTAGGAGGCGTCAGAGTATCTTCCTGTATCAAACTGGGGCTGGGGCCTAGACCCTGAAGCTCCATATGGGTCAGTGGAGTACCTTCTTGTAAAAGGCGGGTTCTCCCACTGGTGATATTGTCCCTCCGGCAATGTCTCTTGTGGTGGTTCTTCTGGCTGGACGTGTCGCGCCCATGGGTCCCGAAGAACTCTGGGGTTGTAATCATTATAGTGCAGATGTGCTGCCTCTTCTGGCCCGGGATCAGCTCCTTGCCATGTATGTTCCTGATGGGTGGCCATCCTTGCGGATGTCGCGTGCTGTGGAGCTCTCCGGTTCACCGGTGCTGCAGTCTCAATCAAATAATTTCGAACAGAATATATGCTAAGGTCCGGGTTAGGTAACCGAACCTTGGTGTTGTTGTCATACAGCATGTACATTATCCCCGCTTCCCTTTTTAACATCCGTGCGTATCTAAAAGTGTCGTAGCCGTGATAAAATCTAGGTTCCTCAATGAATTCTAACGATGAATTTTCTAACAACTTAAGGCTAACGGCTAAACGAGTTATGAGTGAAGTACACCCGACAGGTCCCTAAAGAGTAGGTGTGCCAAGCCAATGGGCAACTAAAAGAGTAACAGGTGAAACTTGGATTTTGTTTATGGCGGCATAAATGAGTTGTAGATCTCCCACACGCACCTTTCTCAAGTCATCACGAAAGAAAAAATTGTACCCGAGCCATTTGTGGAACATCCGGAGTGTAGGATGCTCCATGTCGCTGGTTCGGGGTTGGTAAAAGAGTTCGTCCCTAGAGATTTCTCTCCAAAACTGATGTTTCTCAAAATTGGGCAAGCCGGAGTCAAGGTCCAGAATGCTCCGTGGAGGAAAACCGAGGTGATTACTCAGCTCTCTCCAGGACAGCATAATGTCCTGCTTGAACATCCAAAAAGAAATTCCCCCCTCACAATATTGTAACGTGCAAAGAAATTCAATAGTAAGGAGACGGGAACCATGCTCAGTGATATTCCAAAAGTCCGTCCATCCTATCATTTGAAAAATTAAGTCAAATTCAGCAGCCATACCTGTCTCTTGGAGTAAGGCGAAATCGATGGTGGGAGTGTGAATGAATGTCTTGTTTTTCAACTGCTGGAGAATCTCCTTCTCCCTGCGATTCCTGAGCCCAAGGTCTCCTGTCTTGAGTAGGACCTTGTTTGGTGCACCCGACGAAGACGATGGAGCTTGCGGAGGTGCCGAATCGACACTCATCTCCGACTGGCGTGAGGAGAGTCGAGACGAACTCCTCGTACCACTCCTGAGAAACTTGGCCGCGCTCTTTACTTTCTTAAACATCCTCCCGGCGAGGGTTTGGGAATTTTAGGTCCCCCAAGCTGGACCTCCAAATCTTTTTAAACTTCTGAATTGCCTTCCTCTGGAGATGGTGTCTCCAGTGGTTTCTCTTCGTGAACCTCCTCCACTGTAGAGTCTCTCTCTGGTCTGGGCTTGAATGTGAAGTGTTCTTCTTGTCCGTTTATGCTGAACTTGATTTCTCCCTTACTGACATCAATGTGGGCATTGGCGGTGCTCAGAAATGGCCTTCCAAGGATGATGGACACTTTTGAGTCGGGGTTCATGTCCAGTACCACGAAGTCTACTGGCACAAGGAAATCTCTTATTCTGACTGGGATATTTTCTGCGATGCCCATCGGGTGTCGAACTGATTGATCTGCTAGTTGTAGGCACATTGATGTTGGTTCTAGGGTTGTGTGTTCAAGCTTCTTGTAGACTGATGCTGGCATCACACTGACACTTGCCCCGAGATCACAAAGTGCATTGTTAAAGTGCTGGTCTCTGATTGAGCAATCAATGGTAGGACATCCTGGATCTTTCTTCTTCCTTAGTGGTTGGTTGAGGATGGCCGCACTACATTCTTCTGTCAGCTTGATTACCTCAGTGGTGGGCAGTGGCCTCTTTTTGTTAAGAATATCTCTAATGTACTTCGCATATGTGGGTACCTGTATGGCATCAAGTAGAGGTATGTTGACATATAACTTTTGAATGACCTCTACAAACTTACCAAACTGCTCATCCGACTGTAGTCCTCTGTTTCTTCTAGGAAATGGCAAATAGTTGGTGTCGTGAAAATCTTTCCTCATTTCTCCAGTTCTTGATGGTTGTAGCAGATCTTCTGCTTCAACTGGTCTCTCTTCTTCTATCATTGCTGGTTGCACTGGAGCTGGTGTTTTTTGCTTCTCTCTTGGGTGTGGGGGATCTCTGGTAGATCTCCCTCCTCTAGTAGTTATGTTCTTTACCTGCTCAAGGTTAGTGGCAACAGGCAAGACAGCAACTAGCTTAAGCTCTACCCTCTTATTAAGAGTGTTTTGCTCATCAAAGGCAGTTAATAGAAAATCCATTTTATTGTGTATATCTTTTAAAAATGATTCATTTGTATCTAGCCTTTGTTTGACTTCATCATTAGTTTTAGTTTGTTGAGCAATTATCTCCTTTAATGAAGGTTGTTTGAGAATATTACCTGAATTCATACCTTTGCTATTGGGTTGACTTGAGGTGGTTTGATATTTGTATACTGTCTCTATAGCCTTTTGATCTTCTTTGAACTTGGCCCTCTGGTCAATCCAATGGAGCAAATCTTCCATCTTAGTTGATAGTGCTTTTACTTCTTCTGGTATTTCTTCAGTTTGATGACAATGTTGAGTCTTGTCTTGGAACCAGCTTTGGTTTTCTGCTATCTTATCCAAAAGTGTCTCTGCTTTTCCAATTATAAACTCCAAGAATGATCCTTCAGCAGATGCATCTAGGCACTCACGAGACTTTTGGGTTAATCCATGATAAAAGGTCTGCATAAGTAACCATTTGGCCATTCCATGGTGAGGACAATCTGATATGTATCCTTGAAAACGCTCCCATGCTTCTGGAATGGTTTCTGTCTTCTGTTGTTGGAAACTGACAATATTTCCTCTTAAGGCAGCTGTTTTGCCTATAGGGAAAAACTTTGATAGAAAGGCATCTGACAGGTTCGTCCAATTTTTGATGTTTGCTTGATTGGTGTAGAACCACTTCCTCGCCTTCCCTTATAGTGAAAATGGAAAGAGGCGAAATAGTATGATGTCTTTGTCAACTCCGTTGATGCTAATTGTGCTTCCAATCTCCAAGAAGTTCTGCAAATGTGCACTAGCATCTTCGTGTGCCTTCCCACTGAATTGTGTAGCTTGCACCAAGTTGATGAGGTTTGACTTGAGCTCGAACTCAGGTACTCCTTCTTCTACTTCAAATCTTGGACCAGTAAGAATGTTCTCAAGACTTGGGGCAGAAAATTCCTGTAAGGTCTTCTGTGCCATCACTTCAACAATTGGTAGCTAGCTTCTTCTTCCTTGATTGCTTTGGTTCTGATGATGAAGAATTTAATTCACCAAAGTCAATCCTGATATACCCTGTAAAAAAAATATAAACATAGGAAAACAACAGGGTGAACCTGCCAAAGCAGAGGTGCCTTGCTATGATTTCTCATTTATATAGTAGCTGTTATGCAATTATTTCTCAATAGTCTAGTCTAAAATTTTATTTGAATAACCTTGACCGACTTCCTGACTTTCCTTACCGTTCCCCGGCAACGGCGCCAGAAATGCTTGTTGACACTAGCTAACACCACTTGAAAACTAGGTTGTCATCCCTAGGATGGTGCTAGAGCGTACTAAGGTATTTATAAACATAAAGGCTCTCTAGAAAATAATCTATTCTATCTGCAAGCGCACAGATAAAATACCTCATTGTAGCATTTCACCAGGATAAGTATTCCAGGTATCGTTATTTATAATTTTGCTTAAGAGAACGGCGAAAGCGAAAACAGGGCTAAAATCTATCAAGGCTTAGACTAGAGATAAACTTGCAAGAACATGATTACTACTGAGAAACTCGTCGCACAGTCATTTGCTTTGGCAGGGGGTAAGCCATAATAATAAAGATAATGAAATATAAGCTCATGGGTAAATAACACAGCGATTAGAAATAGACTACTCCACATAAATGTAAGGTGACGTCGGACTAGCAAGAGAATGGATTCTAAGTATCTACTATTTACTAAGTCATAATCTACTCTAAGCATCTACAAGATCATATATAGCACAAAAAACTCTTCATTCATGTATAAGGAACATTGCTAAAGTAAATCAGAACATAGCAAGACTTACTCCGCAATACAAATTCTACCTGTCCTATCAACGGAGGGTGGACTATATAAGAATCAACGAAGCTGTCACCATCGCGAACTACCACACGACCCGGCCAATAGGATACATTTGCAGGTAAATAACATCTAAGCACCACGCCTACATGTGGTCTACCACTTAACTCCCACGTGAAAAGAGCAAAGCGCTTTGCAAACTCATGCAAGAACTCATCATCAATCATAACTATATCACTTATAGAACTAGAGCAAACTAGGAACATAATAAATAAAGACATAATGCAATTAGAATAAGAGAAAGATATGAAATAATACCAATCTTTATTGACGAAGATCCGAAATCCAGAGCGCTAGGCCCAGGCCCTAATCCAGAGCGCTAGGCCCTACTTCTCTAATTCTATCTAATCAATCCTATAAAACTTGAAAGAATTGGGAGTAGCTAAATCTAATTCTCTGCGGGAGAGAGAGTTTCTAAACCCTAAACTTGATGGCTTCCTCTGATAATGATTTCTCCTCCCCCCTGGGGTGGAGAGGCCCTGCTTATATAGCCCCCTCAAATGATCGTGGGCCGTCGGATCAAACCGACATTAATCGCACGGTTTTCCTTGATCCTGACGCTGATTGGCCACGGGAGTAGGGCGGCCACCCCAAACCCTAGGGCAGGCGCCCTGGGCTGGGCCCCGTTAGGCCTCCCGTTCGTTCACGTGTCTTCTGGAGTCTTCTAGATGATAGAAAATTAGCGCACATGTTAATATCTCTATGTAAACCCAACGTGTGGGCCTTCTCTCCGTATTTTCTGATAACCCCCTGCAGAAATAGACAAACGCCAAAACTCGTGGAATTCTGTCAGATAAAACCCTAATTCTAGATGTCTGATAAAACCCTAATTCTAGATGTCTAGTGCATATTGATCCTTTTCCATGTTTAGTTGACAATTAAATTTGATACTTAAGGATCGTCAACATTGGCTAAGGCTAGAGTGTTCTCCAAGATAGACCTAAGGTCAGGGTATCATCAGATAAAGATTAGGCCACAAGATGTTCCGAAAACCGCCTTTTCTGCCAGATACGGGTTGTACGAGTATCTTGTTATGTCTTTTGGCTTAACAAATGCTCCTGCATATTTTATGTATCTGATGAATACGATTTTCATGCCAGAGTTGGACAAGTTTGTAGTTGTCTTCATTGATGACATTCTAGTATACTCTGAGAATGAGAAAGATCATGAAGAGCATCTGAGAATTGTCTTGACCAGACTGAGAGATCATAAGTTGTATGCTAAGTTTAGCAAATGTGAATTTTGGTTGAAGAAAGTTCCTTTCCTTGGTCATATTCTATCTGAGAATGGAGTTTCTGTAGATCCGAGTAAAGTGCAAGAGGTTATGGATTAGAAAACTCCAACCACAGTGTCAGAAGTCAGGAGTTTCCTAGGGTTAGCTGGTTACTATCGACGCTTTATCCCAGACTTCTCAAAGATTGCCAAGCCGATGACAAGCCTGTTACAGAAAGATCACAAGTTTGTGTGGACAGAGGAGTGTGAGACAGCTTTCCACGCCTTGCGGAAACTGTTGACCACTGCTCCAGTTCTTGCACAGCCCGACATCGAGAAACCTTTTGATGTGTTCTGCGACGCATCAAAAACAGGATTAGGTTGTGTTCTAATGCAAGAAGGAAGAGTCATTGCTTATGCCTCCTGGCAGTTGAGAAAACATGAAATCAATTATCCGACACATGATCTTGAGCTTGCCGCTGTAGTGCATGCCTTAAAGATTTGGAGACACTATTTACTTGGTAATGTGTGCAATATTTTCACCGATCATAAGAGTCTCAAGTACATTTTCACCCAACCAGAATTGAAAAAGAGACAGCGAAGATGGTTAGAACTAATTAAAGATTATAACTTAAATGTACAGTATCACCCTGGGAAAGCCAATGTGGTAGCTGATGCTTTGAGTAGAAAGTCACATTGTCTGAATATGCAACCCTTACTCGAAGATGGTTTTAATCTAATGCATCCTGCCGTGTTACACAGTATTCAGATCAGTTGCTCCTTGGAAGGTAAGATTATAGAAGGTCAGAAGGCAGACAAGGGGATATTTCACATCAAAAAGAAAATTAAAGAAGAACCCTCGAAATACTTCAGAGTGGATGAGCAAGATGTGTTGTGGTTCGACAACCGTCTTGTTGTTCCAAAGGATAGAGAGCTTAAGAATAAAATTATGGATGAAGCTCATCTCTCTAAGTTGTCCATTCATCCTGGCAGCAGTAAAATGTATCAAGAGCTAAGACCTCGTTATTGGTGGACAAAGATGAAGAAGGTAATTGCAGCTTATGTAGCCAGATGTGACACATGTTGTAGAGTGAAAGCGATTCACATGAAACCTGCCGGATTGCTACAACCTTTGTCAATACCTAGTTGGAAGTGGGATGATATAAGTATGGATTTCATCACGGGTCTGCCTACTACTCAGAAAGGTCACGATTCGATTTGGGTAATTGTGGATCGTCTTACCAAGACAGCCCACTTTTTGCCTGTCAAGACAGAGTATAGACCACCTCAATATGCCGAGAAGTACATTGCAGAGATTGTGAGATTGCATGGCATACCAAAAACTATAGTGTCTGACAGAGGGTCACAGTTCACTGCTCACTTTTGGGAGCATTTGCACAAAGGTTTGGGGACTAGTCTGATTCGTAGCACTGCCAATCATCCTCAAACAGATGGTCAGACTGAAAGAGTTAATGTGTTGTCTTCCAGAGGTTCATGGGAGTCATGGTTACCGTTAGCAGAGTTCGCGTACAATAATAGCTATCAAGAAAGTATCAAAATGGCACCTTTTGAGGCTCTGTATGGCCGAAAGTGTAGAACACCTTTAAACTGGATTGAGCCAGGGGAAAGAAGGTATTATGGTATTGACTTCGTGGAGGAAGCCGAAAAGAAAGTTCATATCATCCAGCAGAATATGGGAGCAGCTCAGTCACGTCAGAAAAGTTATGCAGATAAGAGAAGGAGACCGCTTGTATTCGAAGTTGGTGACTATGTTTATCTAAAAGTCACGCCAATGAAAAAGAAGCGGTTTGGTATACGCAGAAAGCTTGCCGCCAGATTTGTAGGACCCTACAAAATCTTGGAAAGGAAGGGTCCAGTGGCTTACAAATTGGAATTACCAGAAGCAATGGGTGCTATATTCCTAGTTTTTCACGTATCACATCTCAAGAAGTGTTTGCGCGTTCTAGAGGAAAGAATTGAACCTCGAGGCATAAAACTTAAGTCAGATCTGGTATATCGTGAGCAGCCAATTCGAGTCTTGGATTCCAAGGAGAGGGCTACTCGAAACAGTGTGGTGAAAACGTATAAGATACAATGGAGTCATCATGATGAAGGAGATGCATCTTGGGAAACGGGTGAATACCTACAAAAAGCATACGAAGATTTTTATAATAAATGGTTCGTAACCCAAATCTCGGGACGAGATTTTTATAAGGGGGGAGGGCAGTAACACTCCGGTGTTACGCAATGCATTTGCATGACAATCATAAGCATGACATTTCATATCATCATAATCATACATGTTAATATTATAATTTGAGTGCAATAAAAGCTTGAAAACGGTATATGTGATGTAATATATTAATGTGCTAATCACATTACACCAAAATTTTGCAACTATAAATTTTATATCACTTAGAACCATAGTTCAATTTTTGGAGCAACTAGATGACTCAAAGTTTTGTCAAAAACTTGTTCAAAAATATTAATTAAAAATATTCAAAAATACTCCCTATTTTAGCTTTTATTCTGCCATTTAAAATCTATTGAGAATTTTTAGTTGGTGTTGACGGTTCTTAAGTACCAAATATAGTTATCAAATAAATAAAGAAAAGGATCCAAATGCAACCAACACCTAGACTTAGGGTTTTATCTGACAGAATTCCACGAGTTTTGGTGTTTGTCTGTTTCTGCAGGGGGTTATCAGAAAATATGGAGGAAAGGCCCACACGTCGGGCTTACATAGAGATAATAACATGTTCACCGATTTTCTATCATCTAGAAGACTCCAGAAGCCACGAGATCGAACGGGAGGCCGAACGGGCCCGGAGGCAGGGCACCCGCCCTGCTCCCTAGGGCGCCCGCCCTGGCCTGAGAGCCAATCAGGCTCCGTCTCGCAGATTATGCTCCACCGACCTAAGGGATCAAGGAAAACCGTGCGATTAATGTCGGTTTGATCCGACGGCCCACGTTCACTTGAAGGGGCTATATAAGCAGGACCCTTGGCCCCTGGAGGAGGCACTCCCTCATTCTCAATTCTTCAAACCCTAATCTCAGGAGGAGAGTCTCTGATCAAGCCCTAGAGCCACCACATCAACTAGATCTCTAGTATAGCATAGCTACATAGGATTAGAACTAGAAGGAGTCAATCTTCGATTGGTTTCCGGATCTGTCAAGAGGATTCTTGGTAATTCCTTTACTGTTCTTCATTGTTCATCTTTGTTCTTCAATATTATGAATACAACTTTGTTCTATTTCAATATATTGATTATGACTATGCTCTAGTTGTTTATGTTTGCGATTATATTGTTCTTAGTTTATCATAGTTATACGCTTGGCTTAGTTAGATTAGAATTATATACATGTTTAGGATCATATAGCGTTTATCCATCGGATCCATGGGTAAATGATAAATATTGTGTAGGCGTGGTGCTTAGACCATATTTATCTGCGATTGCACCTTATATGCCGGATCGTGGGGTGGTCCGCGATGGTGACAGCTTCGTTGGTTCTTATATAGTCCCCCTCCCGTGTGTAAGGCAGGTAGAGCAACATTATTACGGGGGAGTGATTGCTATGTTTCTCATCTTCCTTGATAATATCACTATGCATGGGTGTAGTCCTTTCTCGCAATGATTGCCAAGTGTACTTGCACTAACTATGATATGCTAGACTTTATAGTTAAGAATAACTTAGGAAATATCCTTGTAGTTCGTCCTAATAGCATGCTAATGACTTGCTAGAATATCTGTTGAGGTGCTTATCATTATTATATGTGGCTAGCTGATCAGATTAATTATCTTTGTCACCATTCATACTTTATCCATAATTTATGTGACACTTACCTATGCAAGAGATAGATGAATGCTCTCACTTATACATGCAATGATTGATACTCATTCCTATATTCCATTCCATAATCAACATTGATGTTAGTAATCCCTTCCCAGTGGTAAAAATATAACTAACGATACCTGGAATACTTCCCGGTTAAAATGCTACATCGGTATTAATCTGTGCGCTTGCAGATCTTATTTATTATTTATTTAGAAGAGCAGTTGCATATTTCAATACCGCGTCTCTCATGTCATGCTGGGGATGACAACTTGGCTTAAGTGGCATGAGGGATAGGTTCGGCATTTTTGGCGCCGTTATCAGAATTAGAAAACTAAGTCTACTTTTGGTAATGACGTTAAGAATGCCCAACAAGCATTTTTGGCGCCGTTGCCGGGGAAGGTTGATTTACTAACAAGGAATGAATACGGAATTTGAGTCATCATTCGCATCATTAAGTGATTGAGATCATCAATTCTCCCATACAGATTTACCCCTGTATTTTTCCATTCTTATTGTTTTGCAGGGTGATGTATGAATAGAGGACATCTTCCAGAAAATTTTGTTGACAACCCCGAAGCATTAATCAGAAAGGCAAGAGCCAAGCTCAAGAAGTCAACACTTCGACGCAACACTTCATCCAATTCAGAAGACCGCCGAAGTTTCATCCGGAATTTGTCAACAGAGTTCGCAGCCATGGCGAACAAGACGATCCGCGAGTTCTCAGCTCCCACTACGGACAACATCCGCACTGGACCTGCCGCGGCCATCGACAAGAACTTTGAGCTCAAGCCAGGGCTCATCAACATGGTACAAGCCAACCAGTTTTGTGGGAAGCCGCACGAAGATGCAAGTGCTCATCTCCAACACTTCCTAGAGATTTGCAGCACATTCACTTTATTAGATGTTCCCAGAGACGCCATACTACTTCGCCTTTTCCCATTCTCACTATTGGGGAGAGCGAAGCAGTGGTTCTACGCGACGAAGGATAAGAACACTACGTGGGCACTCTGCTCTATGAACTTTCTGGCTAAGTTCTTTCCCATGGGCAAGACCAATGCTCTCCGTGGGAAGATTACAAGTTTTCAGCAACAACATGATGAATCCGTTCCAGAAGCATGGGAGCGCTTTCAAGATTACATCCTAGAATGTCCCCATCATGGAATGGAGAGCTGGCTACTTATGCAGACTTTCTATCATGGGCTCATCACTAGTGCTCGTGAGACCATGGATGCTGCAGCTGGAGGCGCATTTCTATCACTCACCATACCACAAGCTACAGCCCTTGTGGAGAAGATGGCGTCCAACCAAGGTTGGAACGAAGAGAGGACTCAAACACGCAAGAAGGGTGGAGGTATGCACCAGCTCAAGGAGGTAGACATGCTGTCTGCAAAGTTAGACCTACTCATGAAAAAGCTCGATGACAAAGCTGGAGACAAAAGAGAAGTCATGAACGTCTACGACTCTCACATGACTTGTGAGGAATGTGGAGACACTGGACACTCAGGCAATCACTGCCCTGAGATGCTTAAGGATGCAAGGTACATCAACAACAACAACAACTACAACCGTCCTCAACAAAATCAAGGTTGGAATCAACAGATGCCTAACTACTCAGGTAACTACTCAGGTAATTATCAAGGTAATAACTCTTACAACAACAATAATAATTTTCCACCCCTGAGAGAGTTAGTGTCTAATCAAGGAAAGCTAATGGATAACTTGTCTAAGAAATTGGCATCCAATGATAAAATACTAGAAAACATAAATAATAGAATGGATAATTTCTCTACTGCCATCAAAAACCAAATTAGCTTTAATAAAATGATTGAATCTCAGTTAAATCAAATAGCTGCTGATGTTCCTGCTACTAACCCCGGTATACCATCACAACCGGAAGGATTAGAATCTGCAAATCTTGTAGACATGTTTGATGCAGATAACTATTGGAGTAATCCCGCTGCCGGAGTACATAATGACCTTCTGCCAGTCAAGAGAGGCAATCCAGGACGCCCCGTCATCCTGATCTCCATCGGCATGGTGGACTTCCCAGAAGCACTCTGTGACTTTGGCTCCAGCGTCAACATTATGCCCAGGGTACTCTATGAAAAATTCTTTACATATCCTTTATCAGAAACAACTATGTGTTTGCAGCTTGCAGATCGGACACTAAGCTTTCCTAAAGGAATATTAAAGAACATGTGTGTCCGAGTTGGTACCTCGTACGCTCCAGCTGACTTCGTGGTGATAGAGACCGGGTCCGATGAGAGGTCACTAGTTATTCTGGGAAGGCCATTCCTGAACACCTCGGGAGCTGTCATCTACGCCAGCGCTGCGAAGGTCAACTTCAACATCAAGGGGAGGAAGGAGACGTTTTCCTTCAAGAACAAGATTACACAAATCCTAGAGCAACCCCAACATGAACCAAGGAAGAGGACCAACAGGAGGAACAAGCAGAACAAGAACAACCAAGGATGGACCGAATCAGCTAAGATGGTCACTGCAGTTCAAGGAGGTCAAGATGGTCGACTCAAGTCACCCTTCCTGAACAAGAAGGACGACCCAGGTATGCCAAGCATTGAGTGCTCAATCAATGGATACTCCTTTCAGAAGGCGCTCTGCGACACTGGATCTGGCGTCAACATAATGGCCACAGTCACCTATCAGCTCTTGTACGGAACCATGCCCTTAAAACCAACATACACTCAGCTCCAGATGGCAGATCAGACATCCCGAAAGGTCGAAGGTATAGTAACCGATGTCCCTGTTAAAATTAACGATAATTTTGTCCATACAGACTTTCAGGTCATTGACATGGGAGACGACGAGTACGATCCACCCATCATCCTAGGAAGACCGTTCCTAGGCACCGTCAAAGCAATCATCTACATTGGAACCGGAGAAGTCCATATGCATTTCCCCTCTGAGAAGGTACGCCGCTACTTTAATGACCCTAACTATATAGTTGAAGATTCTAAGCAGGTCAGGACAAGAAGAAGGCGATGTAACCGTAACCAAAGAAGGCAAACCATCAAGGACGTATGGGCAGACTATGAAGGAGAGGTCATAAGGCCCGAGGATACACAATAGGAGACCGAAGCACCAAGTCGGGTATGGAAGGCGAAGACAGTTACACAAGAAGAGGAGGCGCTGCCGGAACCACCGTCTACGCCACCCAAATCCCAGGACAACTAAGAAGAAAAGAAGTCCTGTTCGGAGGACTTAAAAACACCGAACGCCGTGCCAAGAGGTAAACTTGGTAGTTATCATTTTCCCTTTAATTATTGCTTAGTTAATCATGTTCATTCTGTCTAAAAAAATGTTGAAAACAGTAAGCCCCATGTGAGTATGCGAGTGGCATAAAACCCATAAGTACATTCACTGTGGTGGCATAAAAAAAATAATAATATATATTTTTTCTGTTCTATAAAAATGAAAATAAAAATAGAGAGTGACATTTATCAAGGAAGCTCAAACATGATAAAGGCTAGATATTTATGCTAACGCTTAATCAAGTTCCACGAAGCTTTGTTGTCTATTTGAGCTCCACAGAATTCAGGAAGACTAACAGACGGAGGATATCCTAATCGTTGTCAGGGTGCTGCCGACATTCAAATACACCTCTGCACCTGCTAGCTACATCAGAAGAAATTACGTCAAGATCCAGCTTGGGGGAGAGCACCCCCATTTATCCCGATAAGTATTTTTATCTACATTTATACCTATGCTTTATTAAAATAAAAAGATGCATAATCATGAAAACCCAAATAAATATTTTGTGTTTATATATATTTGCTTAGTTTAATAAATAAATAAAGTAGCTATGCTAAACTGAATCTTGAAAAAAAACTCTAGCATGGATATGATGAATAGTTGCTCTGCCTAATTTTCAAATTTGTTTTCTCTCTAGTTTAGACATAACTGTTATAATTTAAAACTGGCTCTAAACCTGAACTAGTGGGAAGAGAACTTGATCTGAAGTCTAAGTTGTTAGCAGATATGATATGGAAAGGTTGAGCTGCTGTTTATCTGTTCCTAGAGATGCTAGAATTCTGGAGAATTTTATCTTTGAAAATCTTTAAAATGTTGCATGATGAGTTCCTGTATGATGAGAGTTTAAATTCCTACCACAGCCATATATACATGCTTGTTAGATTAAGAGCCGCACTTTTACTACTTACTGCTTATGGGCATTGAGTGTGGTCAAGCTGTGTAGACCCTTAGGAACTTGTCATGTGGTTAAAATCAAGATTCACTTGCACGTTCACTCATACATGCTGCTTCTACTCCGGAAGTACGCATCCACATATATCCACTCATTTCCATCTCCAGATTCACCCAAAATTATTCTACTCCTGACCCGGGAGAGAATAGCCAAAAACATTATCTCATTCCTGTTATTCCCTGTGAAGTTAATGCTCAAGTCATTTCTACTACCACTTGCTATATTTTCAAAAGAGGGAGATTGCTCTAAAAAAATGAGGAAATAAAAAGGAGCAAGTGCTCGGAACCTCGAAGAAAGAAAAAGTGAGACGAGAGGTAAAAATGGACAAGTGTCCGACAGTAGAATTAGGGGTACAAGATACCCACCTGAGAAAAAAAAATAGAGCATCTCATTCCCCTCAAAAGTTTTAAAAAGCAAGAAAGGTATGTATTCCCTCAAAAAGAGCATTAGACTTTTGTTATCACCATCATCACCATACACCACTCATTCACCACACATGCACATCTTGATTTGACTTATTGACTTGTTTCTCTGGATCCATGGTTTGACTATGCAATAAATGTTCTATGAGTATGTATACTGTATCTCTCACCTATGAGCTCCAGATATCAAAGCCTTATTAGAGTAGGGTGAGAGAGAAGGCAATGTCACTACGCCTTATACCATAAATACCACATACTTTGAGAGAGAAGGCATATACCATTACTGCCTTGGTAAGGATCCAGAAATACCACAAAAGAGAGAACCGAGAAAGTCATACAAGGAATCTCTGAGTTTTATTTGAAAAATTTGCAAAAACTCCAGAGCTATAGCTGATCAAGAATAAGAGACATGGCGTTTGACTAGACCGTTCTATCTTTTAACCACTCAAGATGCAGGTGACGGTTGCAAGCCCCATGGTGAAAGGTAAAATGAGTAAGTTTTAAGTCATGACAGTTTACTCTAACTCAGGGATGAGACCTTATTTGAAAGCATATGTACCGTCAACGTTCAAAGGCGTTGCAGCAACTTCTGATCCATAATGAGTCTATCCTTGCTCAGGGATGAGCAAGAGGTAAGCTTGGGGGAGTTTGTTGACGGTCCTTAAGTACCAAATATAGTTATCAAATAAATAAAGAAAAGGATCCAAATGCAACCAACACCTAGACTTAGGGTTTTATCTGACAGAATTACACGAGTTTTGGTGTTTGTCTGTTTCTGCAGGGGGTTATCATAAAATACGGAGGAAAGGCCCACACGTCGGGTTTACATAGAGATAATAACGTGTTCACCGATTTTCTATCATCTAGAAGACTCCAGAAGCCACGAGATCGAACGGGAGGCCGAACAGGCCCGGAGGCAGGGCGCCCGCCCTGCTCCCTAGGGCGCCCGCCCTGGCCTGAGAGCCAATCAGGCTCCGTCTCGCGGATTATGCTCCACCGACCTAAGGGATCAAGGAAAACCGTGCGATTAATGTCGGTTTGATCCGACGGCCCACGTTCACTTGAGGGGGCTATATAAGCAGGACCCCTGGCCCCTAGAGGAGGCACTCCCTCATTCTCAATTCTTCAAACCCTAATCTCAGGAGGAGAGTCTCTGATCAAGCCCTAGAGCCAACACATCAACTAGATCTCTAGTATAGCATAGCTACATAGGATTAGAAATAGAAGGAGTCAATCTTCGATTGGTTTCCGGATCTGTCAAGAGGATTCTTGGTAATTCCTTTACTGTTCTTCATTGTTCATCTTTGTTCTTCAATATTATGAATACAACTTTGTTCTATTTCAATATATTGATTATGACTATGCTCTACTTGTTTATGTTTGCGATTATATTGTTCTTAGTTTATCGTAGTTATACGCTTGGCTTAGTTAGATTGGAATTATATACATGTTTAGGATCATATAGCGTTTATCCATCGGATCCATGGGTAAATGATAAATATTGTGTAGGCGTGGTGCTTAGACCATATTTATCTGCGATTGCACCTTATATGCCGGATCGTGGGGTGGTCCGCGATGGTGACAGCTTCGTTGGTTCTTATATAGTCCCCCTCCCGTGTGTAAGGCAGGCAGAGCAACATTATTACGGGGGAGTGATTGCTATGTTTCTCATCTTCCTTGATAATATCACTATGCATGGGCGTAGTCCTTTTTCGCAATGATTGCCAAGTGTACTTGCACTAACTATGATATGCTAGACTTTATAGTTAAGAATAACTTAGGAAATATCCTTGTAGTTCGTCCTAATACCATGCTAATGACTTGCTAGAATATCTGTTGAGGTGCTTATCATTATTATATGTGGCTAGCTGATTAGATTAATTATCTTTGTCACCATTCATACTTTATCCATAATTTATGTGACACTTACCCCTGTATGCAAGAGATAGATGAATGCTCTCACTTATACATGCAATGATTGATACTCATTCCTATATTCCATTCCATAATCAACATTGATGTTAGTAATCCCTTCCCAGTGGTAAAAATATAAATAACGATACCTGGAATACTTCCCGGTTAAAATGCTACATCGGTATTAATCTGTGCGCTTGCAGATCTTATTTATTATTTATTTAGAAGAGCAGTTGCATATTTCAATACCACGTCTCTCATGTCATGGTGGGGATGACAACTTGGCTTAAGTGGCATGAGGGATAGGTTCGGCATTTTTGGCGCCGTTATCAGAATTAGAAAACTAAGTCTACTTTTGGTAATGACGTTAAGAATGCCCAACAGTTGGCCCCTTAATCAAAGTTGTAGAGAATTTAATTCTGAGCAACTTTTATTTTTGGGTCAATTCCAGAAAATGTCTTCTTATTCAAAATGGGGTTTGAAGTTTGTGTTTGCATTTGATTTGATTTGAAAAAATTGAAAAAAAAAATCAAATCCGGCTTAGCAAACCGCCGCCTCGGATTCGGCCCGCTGGCCGAATCGGCCCGCGCCACTCCCGCGCGCGCCCGCGTCCGCCTCCGCCGCGGCCCGGCCCAGCCAGCCTCCTCCCCCTTCTTCCCGCTCGCGCGCGCGCACGCTGGCGCCTCGGCAGCAAACGCCCGCCGCGTGGCGGCCGCATGCCAGCGACGCCACCGCGTGGCCGCCGTGGACCCCGCGCCTGCGCTCCGCTTCAAAAACGCCCGGGCACCTGGTCTCCCACCCAGTTGCGCCTCACTTCTTCCCTTCTTCCTCCCTCCGGTGAAAACCGCAGCGGAACGCCGCTCGCCACCGAGCTCCGCCACCTTCACCGCCCTGTTCCGGCACCGGTGGACCATCTCCGTCCAATTGGCCGTGCACAAGGCTCCGCCCCATCCTCCCCTCCTCCGAACGAGTGTCGCCATCTCCTCGTTTGCCCCGGTAGGGCTCAATTTTCCCTCGCCTCGCCGCGCCACCGCGACGGTGCCGCCGAGCCCGTGCTCCGCCACCGCCTCGCTCGCCCTCTCTCTGCCCTCCCGCGTCTCCCTCTCGCGTTCGCCACTCCCTTGCGAACGTCTTGCGCGCATTAGCTGGTCTCGGTTTGGCCGGAGCCGGCCGTTGGCCCTCGGCCACCGCCGCGACGTCGAGGCTAGTTTTGATATTAGTAATCCACTGTAATTTTCTAAGATTTTTCTGTGCTACTAAACTATGTGTTGCTGTTCAAGCATAGGGCTAATTAGGGTTTACATGCACTCGTTAATGCAAGATTAGTTAGTAAACCATACTTTGGTGTATCTTTGAAGCATCTTGAGTGTCAAAGTGCCTTTGCATGTTAGAAAATAATGGTGGTAGTTTTCGAGTACATGTTCTTGGATGACGTAGACTACCTTGTAGAAGAGTCGTAAGTTCCACGTAATCCAAATAATGTAACATGCTCATTTACATCGCATGCATTCATTATCATCATCTCATGTCATCCCTGCAATGCACCTAGGCATGAGCACTTATACTCCTGCATCATACAAGATTGCAGGAAGTGACCCCGGTAGCAGTTCCCGAGGACCCAGAAGAGCAGTTCGAGGTGCCAGAGAAGGAGTTGACCGAAGCCGAAGAGGAGGTCGGTGAAGATCTTCCGGAGTGCCCCGACCACCGTCCGAGCTCCTTTGAACGAGGCAAGCCCCGGAGCATTTCTCCCTGGTTTGCAAATAATCTATTAACCTTAATTTGATGCATTACATTTAGGAGTTGTTTGCAAACGTTGCTGCATTATACCTTGTTTCACCTTGCTTTACCCGATCCTTGTTACCCTGGTGTCCGCGGTCAAAATTGCTTAGTTTGCTTAGACCGGTAGAAGTCGGGTGATTGCCTGTCATCCGCGAGCTATAGGGGATTACTTGGATTTATGTGAAGAATGTCATATGAGAATAACTAAGTGTCGAAATGAATCTGAGACCGGACGGAAGCTTGCAGGGTTTCGGACTGTAGTGTCTTCCATCTGTGTCGATTAAGGACCGTCCGTTGTTGGGCCTCGGGTCATGTTGAATGCATGCCTCACATTTAGCTAGCCGAATAAAGTACCTTTCGACCGCGAAGCCGGGAGATTATTCAGGCCAAGTGGATTGCCCGCAACGCACTGTACCGGAGCAGTAGTGGCAGGAAACGGGGGCGCGATGATAAGGCCAAAGAGCAGTCGGGCGGCCCCCGGGTACTTGTGGTTCCTGGCAAGCTCGCGACTTTATCTGAATGGTTGACTCGGTGACCAATACCTCACTTTAGCGGGTGAGTGAGGTTTGTGTGAGGAATAAATTACCAGCTGGTTAATAATCGATTCGAATCGCCATCGTTCACTGGATAGTGAACACTTGACTTGAGCTACTTCATCGTAGTAATATTGATGAAACACTTGGATAGTTATGTGGAAGATGACATGGTAACTATTGTTAATGATCAATGGTAATCCTTACTTGGTTAATTACATGGTTACTCTAGCATAAGTGCAACCATAGTTGACAGGGTAATAAAGATTAAAATACTGCATGCTTTTGTAAAAGAACTGTTAAGTTAAAATGCTTTTCTTGCAAATGAGTCAGCTACCCCACCAGAAAGCCTATCATGATCCTTGGTGTCATTTTATTTTGGTTCTGTCGGGTAAGTCTAGCTGAGTACCTTCTCGTACTCAGGGCTTTGTTCCCACTTGTTGCAGATGGACAGATGTACTATGGTTATTGTATCAACTGTCTCTACCCTGCGATGGGTGAAGCTTAGGACCACGGGCAATGGTCATTCACTACTTCTCGTCTGATGCTTTTGCTGGAGATGATCACAAGCTGGCACTTTATTTCAAACACTGTGTGTGTGCGTGATTTGAACTACTGCTTCTGCTACTTTTATTCGAACCTGGTTTGTAATAACTATGTTTAAACTCTGATGTATTTTGTGCCGCGAACTTCTATGTAACTTATGACGGTGACCGCTAAACTTAGTACGATCTTGGCTGTTATGTGAATGGTTTGAAATCCGTCGAGATTTCACGGACTACCGGGTTATACGGGCTTAAGTTTGTTAAATTATCCTTCCGTTGGATGATTTTCTTACTTAATCTCGTATAATTGGGCGGTTCTGTTACAGTGCTAATCTTGCCGCAAGATAGGTGCACAGTTTGCGCTGAATGTACCATAGGCTCGAAAATTGTTTTGGATGCACCCGGTTGTACTCCTAGGTGACGAGGCTCAAGTGGAAGCTCGTTTTGGTCCGTTTGGAGATGGTGCTAATCTTGCCGCAAGATAGGTGCACGGTTTGCGGTGAACGTACCAAAGGCTCAAAAATCGTTTTGGACACACCCGGTGGTACTCGTAGGTGACAATGCTTAATTGGAGATGGTGCTAAACTTGATGCAAGATAGGTGCACGGTTTGCGCCAAACATACTATAGGCTCGAAAATCGTTTTGGACACTCCCAATGGAACTCCTAGGTGACGAGGCTCAAGTGTAAGCTTGTTTTGGTCCGTTTTGAGATGGTGCTAATCTTGCCGCAAGATAGGTGCACGGTTTGTGCTGAATGTACCGTAGGCTCAAAAATCATTTTGGACGCACCCGGTAGTACTGCTAGGTGACAAGGCTCAAGTGGAAGCTCGTTTTGGTCTGTTTGGAGATGGTGTGAATCTTGCCACAAGATAGGTGCAAGGTTTGCGCTGAATGTACCATAGGCTAGGAAATCATTTTGGATGCACCGAATGGAACTCCTAGATATCTGTGTCATATGGAATCTCGTTTAAGTCCGTTTGGAGAGGGGTTTAGTGTCGGTGCAAGATAATTGCACAGTCTGCGCCAAACATACCATAGGCTCATAAATTGTTTTGGACACACCCGATGGTACTCCTAGGTGACGATGCTCAAGTGGAAGCTCGTTACGGTCCGTTTGGAGATCGTGCTAATCTTGCCGCAAGATAGGTGTATGGTTTGCGCTGAATGTACCATTGGCTCGAAATCATGTTGGACGCACCTGGTGGTACTCCTTGGTGACGAGGCTGAACTGGAAGCTCATTACGGTCTGTTTGCAGATGGTGCTAATCTTGCCGCAAGATAGGTGCACAGTTTGCGTTGAATGTACCATAGGCTCGGAAATTGTTTTGGACGCACCCGGTTGTACTCCTAGGTGACGAGGCTCAAGTGGAAGCTCATTTTGGTCCATTTAGAGATGGTGCCAAACTTGATGCAAGATAGGTGCATGGTTTGTGCCAAACATACCATAGGCTCGAAAATCATTTTGGGCACACCTAATGGAACTCCTAGGTGACGAGGCTCAAGTGGAAGCTCGTTTTGGTATGTTTGGAGATAGTGCTAATCTTGACGAGGTGCACGGTTTGCGCCGAACCTACCATAGGCTCAGAAATAGGTTTGGACGCATCCGATGGAACTCCTAGGTGATGTGGGTCGTGTGGAATCTCGTTTCAGTCTATTTGGAGACAATGTTAGTGTCGGTGCAAGATAGTTGGATGGGTTGCACCAAATATACCATACACTCAGAAATCAATTTGGATGCACCCGATAGTAATCCTAGGTGACGATGCGCAAGTGCAAGCTCGTTACGGTCTGATTGGAGATGGTGCTAAACTTGATGCAAGATAGGTGCACGGTTTGCGCCAAACATACCATAGGCTCGAAAATTGTTTTGGACACTCCCAATGGAACTCCTAGGTGACGAGGCTCAAGTGGAAGCACGTTTTGGTCCGTTTGGAGATGGTGCTAATCTTGCCGCAAGATAGGTGCATGGTTTGCGCTGAACGTACCATTGGCTCGAAAATCATTTTGGACGCACCTGGTGGTACTCACAGGTGACGAGGATCAAGTGGAAGCTCATTACGGTCCGTTTGGAGATGGTGCTAAACTTGCCGCAAGATAGGTGCATGGTTTGCGCTGAACATACCATTGGCTCGAAAATCATTTTGGACGCACCTGGTGGTACTCATAGGTGACAAGGCTAAGCTCATTACATTCCGTTTGGAGATGGTGCTAATCTTGCCGCAAGATAGGTGCACGGTTTGCGCTGAATGTACCATAGGCTCGAAAATTGTTATGGACGCACTCGGTTGTACTCCTAGGTGACGAGGCTCAAGTGGAAGCTCGTTTTGGTCCGTTTGGAGATGGTGCTAAACTTGATGCAAGATAGGTGCATGGTTTGTGCCAAACATACCATAGGCTTAAAAATCATTTTGGGCACACCCAATGAAACTACTAGGCGATGACGCTCAAGTGGAAGCTCGTTTTGGTATGTTTGGAGATAGTGCTAATCTTGACGAGGTGCACGGTTTGCGCCGAACCTACCATAGGCTCCGAAATCGGTTTGGACGCATCCGATGGAACTCCTAGCTGACGTGGGTCGTGTGGAATCTCGTTTCAGTCTATTTGGAGACAATGTGAGTGTTAGTGCAAGATAGTTTGACGGGTTGCGCCAAACATACCATACACTCAGAAATCAATTTCGATGCACCCGATAGTACTCCTAGGTGACGATGCTCAAGTGGAAGCTCGTTACGGTCTGATTGGAGATAGTGCTAAATATGATGCAAGACAGGTGCACGGTTTGCGCCAAACATACCTTAGGCTCGAAAATTGTTTTGGACACTCCCAATGGAACTCCTAGGTGACGAGGCTCAAGTGGAAGCTCATTTTGGTCCGTTTGGAGATGGTGCTAAACTTGCCGCAAGATAGGTGCATGGTTTGCGCTGAACATACCATTGGCTCGAAAATCATTCTGGACGCACCTGGTGGTACTCCTAGGTGATGAATCTCAAGTGGAAGCTCATTACGGTCCGTTTGGAGATGGTGCTAATCTTGCCGCAAGATAGGTGCACGGTTTTCGCTGAATGTACCATAGGCTCGAAAATTGTTTTGGACCCACCCGGTTGTACTCCTAGGGGACGAGGCTCAAGTGGAAGCTCGTTTTGGTCCGTTTGGAGATGGTGCCAAACTTGATGCAAGATAGGTGCATGGTTTGTGCCGACTATACCATAGGCTCAAAAATCATTCTGGGCACACCCAATGGAACTCCTAGGTGACGAGGCTCAAGTGGAAGATCGTTTTGGTATGCTTGGGCATAGTGCTAATTTTGACGAGTTGCACGGTTTGCGCCGAACCTACCATAGGCTCAGAAATAGGTTTGGACGCATCCGATGGAACTCCTAGGTGACGTGGGTCGTGTGGAATCTCGTTTCAGTCTATTTGGAGACAATGTTAGTGTCGGTGCAAGATAGTTGGACGGGTTGCGCGAAACATACAATACACTCAGAAATCAATTTGGATGCACCCGATAGTACTCCTAGGTGACGATGCTCAAGTGGAAGCTCGTTACGGTCTGATTGGAGATGGTGCTAAACTTGATGTAAGATAGGTGCACGGTTTGCGCCAAACATACCATAGGCTCGAAAATTGTTTTGGACACTCCCAATGGAACTCCTCGGTGACGAGGCTCAAGTGGAAGCTCGTTTTGGTCCGTTTGGAGATGGTGCTAATCTTGCCGCAAGATAGGTGCATGGTTTGCGCTGAACATACCATTGGCTCGAAAATCATTTTGGACGCACCTGGTGGTACTCATAGGTGACGAGGCTCAAGTGGAAGCTCACTACGCTCTGTTTGGAGAGGGTGCTAATCTTGCCGCAAGATAGGTGCATAGTTTGCGCTGAATGTACCATAGGCTCAAAAATTGTTTTGGACGCACCCGGTTGTACTCCTAGGTGACGAGGCTCAAGTGGAAGCTCGTTTTGGTCCATTTGGAGATGTTGCTAATCTTGCCGCAAGATAGGTGCACGGTTTGCGGTGAACGTACCAAAGGCTCGAAAATTGTTTTGGACACACCCGGTGGTACTCGTAGGTGACAATGCTTAATTGGAGATGGTGCTAAACTTGATGCAAGATAGGTGCACGGTTTGCGCCAAACATACTATAGGCTCGAAAATCATTTTGGACACTCCCAATGGAACTCCTAGGTGACGAGGCTCAAGTGTAAGCTTGTTTTGGTCCGTTTTGAGATGGTGCTAACCTTGCCGCAAGATAGGTGCGCGGTTTGTGCTGAACGTACCGTAGGCTCAAAAATCATTTTGGACGCACCCGGTAGTAATCCTAGGTGACAAGGCTCAAGTGGAAGCTCGTTTTGGTCCGTTTGGAGATGGTGCGAATCTTGCCACAAGATAGGTGCACGGTTTGCGCTGAATGTACCATAGGCTAGGAAATCATTTTGGATGCACCGAATGGAACTCCTAGATATCTGTGTCATGTGGAATCTCGTTTAAGTCCGTTTGGAGAGGGGTTTAGTGTCGGTGCAAGATAATTGCACGGTCTGCGCCAAACATACCATAGGCTCATAACTTGTTTTGGACACACCCGATGGTACTCCTAGGTGACGATGCTCAAGTGGAAGCTGGTTACGGTCCGTTTGGAGATCGTGCTAATCTTGCCGCAAGATAGGTGTATGGTTTGCGCTGAATGTACCATTGGCTCGAAAATCATGTTGGACGCACCTGGTGGTACTCCTAGGTGACGAGGCTCAAGTGGAAGCTCATTACGGTCTGTTTGCAGATGGTGCTAATCTTGCCGCAAGATAGGTGCACGGTTTTCGCTGAATGTACCATAGGCTCGAAAATTGTTTTGGACCCACTCGGTTGTACTCCTAGGGGACGAGGCTAAAGTGGAAGCTCGTTCTGGTCCGTTTGGAGATGGTGCCAGACTTGATGCAAGATAGGTGCATGGTTTGTGCCAAATATACCATAGGCTCAAAAATCATTCTGGGCACACCCAATGGAACTCCTAGGTGATGAGGCTCAAGTGGAAGCTCGTTTTGGTATGTTTGGACATAGTGCTAATTTTGATGAGTTGCACGGTTTGCGCCGAACCTACCATAGGCTCAGAAATTGCTTTGGACGCATCCGATGGAACTCCTAGGTGACGTGGGTCGTGTGGAATCTCGTTTCAGTCTATTTGGAGACAATGTTAGTGTCGGTGCAAGATAGTTGGACGGGTTGCGCCAAACATACAATACACTCAGAAATCAATTTGGATGCACCCGATAGTACTCCTAGGTGACGATGCTCAAGTGGAAGCTCGTTACGGTCTGATTGGAGATGCTGCTAAACTTGATGTAAGATAGGTGCACGGTTTGCGCCAAACATACCATAGGCTCGAAAATTGTTTTGGACACTCCCAGTGGAACTCCTAGGTGACGAGGCTCAAGTGGAAGCTCGTTTTGGTCCGTTTGGAGATGATGCTAATCTTGCTGCAAGATAGGTGCATGGTTTGCGCTGAACGTACCATTGGCTCGAAAATCATTTTGGACGCACCTGGTGGTACTCATAGGTGACGAGGATCAAGTGGAAGCTCATTACGGTCCGTTTGGAGATGGTGCTAAACTTGCCTCAAGATAGGTGCATGGTTTGCACTGAACATACCATTGGCTCGAAAATCATTTTGGACGCACCTGGTGGTACTCATAGGTGACGAGGCTAAGCTCATTACATTCCGTTTGGAGATGGTGCTAATCTTGCCGCAAGATAGGTGCACGGTTTGCGCTGAATGTACCATAGGCTCGAAAATTGTTATGGACGCACTCGGTTGTACTCCTAGGTGACGAGGCTCAAGTGGAAGCTCGTTTTGGTCGGTTTGGAGATGGTGCTAAACTTGATGCAAGATAGGTGCATGGTTTGTGCCAAACATACCATAGGCTCAAAAATCATTTTAGGCACACCCAATGGAACTACTAGGTGATGAGGCTCAAGTGGAAGCTCGTTTTGGTATGTTTGGAGATAGTGCTAATCTTGACGAGGTGCACGGTTTGCGCCGAACCTACCATAGGCTCAGAAATCGGTTTGGACGCATCCGATGGAACTCCTAGGTAAGGTGGGTCGTGTGGAATCTCGTTTCAGTCTATTTGGAGACAATGTTAGTGTCGGTGCAAGATAGTTTGACGGGTTGCGCCAAACATACCATACACTCAGAAATCAATTTGGATGCACCTGATAGTACTCCTAGGTGACGATGCTCAAGTGGAAGCTCGTTACGGTCTGATTGGAGATGGTGCTAAACTTGATGTAAGATAGGTGCACGGTTTGCGCCAAACATACCATAGGCTCGAAAATTGTTTTGGACACTCCCAATGGAACTCCTAGGTGACGAGGCTCAAGTGGAAGCTCGTTTTGGTCCGTTTGGAGATGGTGCTAAACTTGCCGCAAGATAGGTGCATGGTTTGCGCTAAACATACCATTGGCTCAAAAATCATTTTGGATGCACCTGGTCGTACTCCTATGTGACAAGGCTCAAGTGGAAGCTCATTACGGTCCGTTTGGAGATGGTGCTATTCTTGCCGCAAGATAGGTGCACGGTTTTCGCTGAATGTACCATAGGCTCGAAAACTGTTTTGGACGCACCCGGTTGTACTCCTAGGGGACGAGGCTCAAGTGGAAGCTCGTTTTGGTCCGTTTGGAGATGGTGCCAATCTTGATGCAAGATAGGTGCATGGTTTGTGCCAAATATACCATAGGCTCAAAAATCATTTTGGGCACACCCAATGGAACTCCTAGGTGACGAGGCCCAAGTGGCAGCTTGTTTTGGTATGTTTGGACATAGTGCTAATTTTGACGAGGTGCACGGTTTGCGCCGAACCTACCATAGGCTCAGAAAATCGGTTTGGATGCATCCGATGGAACTCCTAGGTGACGTGGGTCGTGTGGAATCTCGTTTTAGTCTATTTGGAGACAATGTTAGTGTCGGTGCAAGATAGTTGGACGGGTTGCGCCAAACATACAATACACTCAGAAATCAATTTGGATGCACCCGATAGTACTCCTAGGTGACGATGCTCAAGTGGAAGCTCGTTACGGTCTGATTGGAGATGGTGCTAAACTTGATGTAAGATAGGTGCACGGTTTGCGCCAAACATACCATAGGCTCGAAAATTGTTTTGGACACTCCCAATGGAACTCCTAGGTGACGAGGCTCAAGTGGAAGCTCGTTTTGGTCCGTTTGGAGATGGTGCTAATCTTGCCGCAAGATAGGTGTATGGTTTGCGCTGAATGTACCATTGGCTCGAAAATCATGTTGGACGCACCTGGTGGTACTCCTAGGTGACGAGGCTCAAGTGGAAGCTCATTACGGTCTGTTTGCAGATGGTGCTAATCTTGCCGCAAGATAGGTGCACGGTTTTCGCTGAATGTACCATAGGCTCGAAAATTGTTTTGGACCCACTCGGTTGTACTCCTAGGGGACGAGGCTAAAGTGGAAGCTCGTTTTGGTCCGTTTGGAGATGGTGCCAAACTTGATGCAAGATAGGTGCATGGTTTGTGCCAAATATACCATAGGCTCAAAAATCATTCTGGGCACACCCAATGGAACTC
The DNA here is from genome assembly GCA_022457205.1 of Saccharum spontaneum. Lineage (NCBI taxonomy): Eukaryota > Viridiplantae > Streptophyta > Magnoliopsida > Poales > Poaceae > Saccharum > Saccharum spontaneum. The sequence goes on along the minus strand of CM039595.1, from coordinate 41,483,880 downwards.
CTAGGTGACGAGGCTCAAGTGGAAGCTCATTTTGGTATGTTTGGACATAGTGCTAATTTTGATGAGTTGCACGGTTTGCGCCGAACCTACCATAGGCTCAGAAATTGCTTTGGACGCATCCGATGGAACTCCTAGGTGACGTGGGTCGTGTGGAATCTCGTTTCAGTCTATTTGGAGACAATGTTAGTGTCGGTGCAAGATAGTTGGACGGGTTGCGCCAAACATACAATACACTCAGAAATCAATTTGGATGCACCCGATAGTACTCCTAGGTGACGATGCTCAAGTGGAAGCTCGTTACGGTCTGATTGGAGATTCTGCTAAACTTGATGTAAGATAGGTGCACGGTTTGCGCCAAACATACCATAGGCTCGAAAATTGGTTTGGACACTCCCAGTGGAACTCCTAGGTGACGAGGCTCAAGTGGAAGCTCGTTTTGGTCCGTTTGGAGATGATGCTAATCTTGCTGCAAGATAGGTGCATGGTTTGCGCTAAACGTACCATTGGCTCGAAAATCATTTTGGACGCACCTGGTGGTACTCATAGGTGACGAGGATCAAGTGGAAGCTCATTACGGTCCGTTTGGAGATGGTGCTAAACTTGCCTCAAGATAGGTGCATGGTTTGCACTGAACATACCATTGGCTCGAAAATCATTTTGGACGCACCTGGTGGTACTCATAGGTGACGAGGCTAAGCTCATTACATTCCGTTTGGAGATGGTGCTAATCTTGCCGCAAGATAGGTGCACGGTTTGCGCTGAATGTACCATAGGCTCGAAAATTGTTATGGACGCACTCGGTTGTACTCCTAGGTGACGAGGCTCAAGTGGAAGCTCGTTTTGGTCGGTTTGGAGATGGTGCTAAACTTGATGCAAGATAGGTGCATGGTTTGTGCCAAACATACCATAGGCTCAAAAATCATTTTAGGCACACCCAATGGAACTACTAGGTGATGAGGCTCAAGTGGAAGCTCGTTTTGGTATGTTTGGAGATAGTGCTAATCTTGACGAGGTGCACGGTTTGCGCCGAACCTACCATAGGCTCAGAAATCGGTTTGGACGCATCCGATGGAACTCCTAGGTAAGGTGGGTCGTGTGGAATCTCGTTTCAGTCTATTTGGAGACAATGTTAGTGTCGGTGCAAGATAGTTTGACGGGTTGCGCCAAACATACCATGCACTCAGAAATCAATTTGGATGCACCTGATAGTACTCCTAGGTGATGATGCTCAAGTGGAAGCTCGTTACGGTCTGATTGGAGATGGTGCTAAACTTGATGTAAGATAGGTGCACGGTTTGCGCCAAACATACCATAGGCTCGAAAATTGTTTTGGACACTCCCAATGGAACTCCTAGGTGACGAGGCTCAAGTGGAAGCTCGTTTTGGTCCGTTTGGAGATGGTGCTAAACTTGCCGCAAGATAGGTGCATGGTTTGCGCTAAACATACCATTGGCTCAAAAATCATTTTGGACGCACCTGGTCGTACTCCTATGTGACAAGGCTCAAGTGGAAGCTCATTACGGTCCGTTTGGAGATGGTGCTATTCTTGCCGCAAGATAGGTGCACGGTTTTCGCTGAATGTACCATAGGCTCGAAAATTGTTTTGGACGCACCCGGTTGTACTCCTAGGGGACGAGGCTCAAGTGGAAGCTCGTTTTGGTCCGGTTGGAGATGGTGCCAATCTTGATGCAAGATAGGTGCATGGTTTGTGCCAAATATACCATAGGCTCAAAAATCATTTTGGGCACACCCAATGGAACTCCTAGGTGACGAGGCCCAAGTGGCAGCTTGTTTTGGTATGTTTGGACATAGTGCTAATTTTGACGAGGTGCACGGTTTGCGCCGAACCTACCATAGGCTTAGAAAATCGGTTTGGATGCATCCGATGGAACTCCTAGGTGACGTGGGTCGTGTGGAATCTCGTTTTAGTCTATTTGGAGACAATGTTAGTGTCGGTGCAAGATAGTTGGACGGGTTGCGCCAAACATACAATACACTCAGAAATCAATTTGGATGCACCCGATAGTACTCCTAGGTGACGATGCTCAAGTGGAAGCTCGTTACGGTCTGATTGGAGATGGTGCTAAACTTGATGTAAGATAGGTGCACGGTTTGCGCCAAACATACCATAGGCTCGAAAATTGTTTTGGACACTCCCAATGGAACTCCTAGGTGACGAGGCTCAAGTGGAAGCTCATTTTGGTCCGTTTGGAGATGGTGCTAATCTTGCCGCAAGATAGGTGCATGGTTTGCGCTGAACATACCATTGGCTCAAAAATCATTTTGGACGCACCTGGTGGTACTCATAGTTGACGAGGCTCAAGTGGAAGCTCACTACGGTCCATTTGGAGATGGAGCTAATCTTGCCGCAAGATAGGTGCACAGTTTGCGCTGAATGTACCATAGGCTCAAAAATTGTTTTGGACGCACCCGGTTGTACTCCTAGGTGATGAGGCTCAAGTGGAAGCTCGTTTTGGTCCGTTTGGAGATGGTGCTAATCTTGCCGCAAGATAGGTGCACGGTTTGCGCTGAACGTACCAAAGGCTCGAAAATCGTTTTGGACGCACCCGGTGGTACTCGTAGGTGACAATGCTTAATTGGAGATGGTGCTAAACTTGATGCAAGATAGGTGCACAGTGTGCGCCAAACATACCATAGGCTCGAAAATCGTTTTGGACACTCCCAATGGAACTCCTAGGTGACGAGGCTCAAGTGTAAGCTTGTTTTGGTCCGTTTTGAGATGGTGCTAATCTTGCCGCAAGATAGGTGCATGGTTTGTGCTGAACGTACCGTAGGCTCAAAAATCGTTTTGGACGCACCCGGTTGTACTCCGAGGTGACAAGGCTCAAGTGGAAGCTCGTTTTGGTCCGTTTGGAGATGGTGCGAATCTTGCCACAAGATAGGTGCACGGTTTTGCGCTGAATGAACCATAGGCTAGGAAATCATTTTGGACGCAGCGAATGGAACTCCTAGGTATCGGGGTCATGTGGAATCTCGTTTAAGTACGTTTGGAGAGAGGTTTAGTGTCGGTGCAAGATAATTGCACGGTCTGCGCCAAGTGACGATGCTCAAGTGGAAGCTCGTTACGGTCCGTTTGGAGATGGTGCTAATCTTGCGCAAGATAGGTGCATGGTTTGCGCTGAATGTACCATTGGCTCGAAAATCATTTTGGACGCACCTAGTGGTACTCCTAGGTGAGGAGGCTCAAGTGGAAGCTCATTACGGTCTATTTGGAGATGGTGCTAATCTTGCCACAAGATAGGTGCACAGTTTGCGCTGAATGTACCATAGGCTCAAAATTTGTTTTGGACGCACCCGGTTGTACTCCTAGGTGATGAGGCTCAAGTGGAAGCTCGTTTTTGTCCATTTGGAGATGGTGCCAAACTCGATGAAAGATAGGTTCATGTTTTGTGCCAAACATACCATAGGCTCGAAAATCATTTTGGGCACACCCAATGGAACTCCTAGGTGACGAGGCTCAAGTGGAAGCTCGTTTTGGTATGTTTGGAGATAGTGCTAATCTTGACGAGGTGCACAGTTTGCGCCGAACCTACCATAGGCTCAGAAATCGGTTTGGATGCATCCGATGGAACTCCTAGGTGACGTGGGTCATGTGGAATCTCGTTTCAGTCTTTTTGGAGACAATGTTAGTGTCGGTGCAAGATAGTTGGACGGGTTGTGCCAAACATACCACAGACTCAGAAATCAATTTGGATGCACCCGATAGTACTCCTAGGTGACGATGCGCAAGTGGAAGCTCGTTACGGTCTTATTGGAGATGGTGCTAAACTTGATGCAAGATAGGTGCACGGTTTGCGCCAAACATACCATAGGCTCGAAAATTGTTTTGGACACTCCCAATGGATCTCCTAGGTGACGAGGCTCAACTGGAAGCTCGTTTTGGTCCGTTTGGAGATGGTGCTAATCTTGCCGCAAGATAGGTGCATGGTTTGCGCTGAACGTACCATTGGCTCGAAAATCATTTTGGACGCACCTAGTGGTACTCACAGGTGACGAGGATCAAGTGGAAGCTCATTACGGTCCGTTTGGAGATGGTGCTAAACTTGCCGCAAGATAGGTGCATGGATTGCGCTGAACATACCATTGGCTCGAAAATCATTTTGGACGCACCTGGTGGTACTCATAGGAGACGAGGCTAAGCTCATTACATTCTGTTTGGAGATGGTGCTAATCTTGCCGCAAGATAGGTGCACGGTTTGCGCTGAATGTACCATAGGCTCGAGTGGAAGCTCGTTTTGGTCCGTTTGGAGATGGTGCTAAACTTGATGCAAGATAGGTGCATGGTTTGTGCCAAACATACCATAGGCTCAAAAATCATTTTGGGCACACCCAATGGAACTACTAGGTGATGAGGCTCAAGTGGAAGCTCGTTTTGGTATGTTTGGAGATAGTGCTAATCTTGACGAGGTGCACGGTTTGCGCCGAACCTACCATAGGCTCAGAAATCGGTTTGGACGCATCCGATGGAACTCCTAGGTGACGTGGGTTGTGTGGAATCTCGTTTGAGTCTATTTGGAGACAATGTTAGTGTCAGTGCAAGATAGTTTGACGGGTTGCACCAAACATACCATACACTGAGAAATCAATTTGGAGGCACCCGATAGTACTCCTAGGTGATGAAGCTCAAGTGGAAGCTGGATGCACCCGATAGTACTCCTAGGTGATGAAGCTCAAGTGGAAGCTCGTTACGGTCTGATTGGAGATGGTGCTAAATATGATGCAAGACAGGTGCACGGTTTGTGCCAAACATACCATAGGCTCGAAAATTGTTTTGGACCCTCCCAATGGAACTCCTAGGTGACGAGGCTCAAGTGGAAGCTCGTTTCGGTCCGTTTGGAGATGGTGCTAAACTTGCCGCAAGATAGGTGCATGGTTTGCGCTGAACATACCATTGGCTCAAAAATCATTTTGGACGCACTTGGTGGTACTCCTAGGTGACGTGGCTCAAGTGGAAGCTCATTATGGTCTGTTTGGAGATGGTGGTAATCTTGCCGCAAGATAGTTGCACGATTTTCGCTGAATGTACCATAGGCTCGAAAATTGTTTTGGACGCACCCGGTTGTACTCCTAGGGGACGAGGCTCAAGTGGAAGCTCGTTTTGGTCCATTTGGAGATGATGCCAAACTTGATGTAAGATAGGTGCATGGTTTGTGCCAAATATACCATAGGCTCAAAAATCATTTTGGGCACACCCAATGGAACTCCTAGGTGACGAGGCTCAAGTGGAAGCTCGTTTTGGTATGTTTGGACATAGTGCTAATTTTGACGAGGTGCACGGTTTGCGCCGAACCTACCATAGGCTCAGAAATCGATTTGGATGCATCCGATGGAACTCCTAGGTGACGTGGGTCGTGTGGAATCTCGTTTCAGTCTATTTGGAGACAATGTTAGTGTCGGTGCAAGATAGTTGGACGGGTTGCGCCAAACATACAATACACTCAGAAATCAATTTGGATGCACCCGATAGTACTCCTAGGTGACGATGCTCATGTGGAAGCTCGTTACGGTCTGATTGGAGATGGTGCTAAACTTGATGTAAGATAGGTGCACGGTTTGCGCCAAACATACCATAGGTTCGAAAATTGTTTTGGACACTCCCAATGGAACTCCTAGGTGACGAGGCTCAAGTGGAAGCTCGTTTTGGTCCGTTTGGAGATGGTGCTAATCTTGCCGCAAGATAGGTGCATGGTTTGCGCTGAACATACCATTGGCTCGAAAATCATTTTGGACGCACCTGGTGGTACTCATAGGTGACGAGGCTCAAGTGGAAGCTCACTACGGTCCGTTTGGACATGGTGCTAATCTTGCCGCAACATAGGTGCATAGTTTGCGCTTAATGTACCATAGGCTCGAAAATTGTTTTGGACGCACCCGGTTGTACTCCTAGGTGACGAGGCTCAAGTGGAAGCTCGTTTTGGTCCGTTTGGAGATGGTGCTAATCTTGCCACAAGATAGGTGCACGGTTTGCGCTGAATGTACCATAGGCTAGGAAATCATTTTGGACGCACCGAATGGAACTCCTAGGTATCGGGGTCATGTGGAATCTCGTTTAAGTCCGTTTGGAGAGAGGTTTAGTGTCGGTGCAAGATAATTGCACGGTCTACGCCAAACATACCATAGGCTCATAAATTGTTTTGGACACACCCGATGGTACTCCTAGGTGACGATGCTCAAGAGGATGCTCGTTACGGTCTGTTTGGAGATGGTGCTAATCTTGCCACAAGATAGGTGCATGGTTTGCACTGAATGTACCATTGGCTCGAAAATCATGTTGGCGCACCTGGTGGTACTCCTAGGTGAGGAGGCTCAAGTGGAAGCTCATTACGGTCTATTTGGAGATGGTGCTAATCTTGCCGCAAGATAGGTGCACGGTTTTCGCTGAATGTACCATTGGCTCAAAAATCATTTTGGACGCACCCGGTTGTACTCCTAGGTGACGAGGCTCAAGTGGAAGCTCATTTTCGTCCAATTGGAGATGGTGCTAAACTTACCGCAAGATAGGTGCATGGTTTGTGCTGAACATTCCATAGGCTCGAAAATCATTTTGGCCACACCCAATGGAACTCCTAGGTGACGAGGCTCAAGTGGAAGCTCATTTTGGTATGTTTGGAGATAGTGCTAATCTTGACGAGGTGCACGGTTTGCGCCGAACCTACCATAGGCTCAGAAATCGGTTTGGACGCATCCGATGGAACTCCTAGGTGACGTGGGTCATGTGCAATCTTGTTTCAGTCTATTTGGAGACAATGTTAGTGTCGGTGCAAGATAGTTGGACGGGTTGCGCCAAACATACCATACACTTAGAAATCAATTTGGATGCACCCGATAGTACTCCTAGGTGACGATGCGCAAGTGGAAGCTCGTTACGGTCTGATTGGAGATGGTGCTAAACTTGATGCAAGATAGGTGCACGGTTTGCGCCAAACATACCATAGGCTCGAAAATTGTTTTGGACACTCCCAATGGAACTCCTAGGTGACAAGGCTCAAGTGGAAGCTCGTTTTGGTCCGTTTCGACATGGTGTTAATCTTGCCGCAAGATAGGTGCATGGTTTGCGTTGAACGTACCATTGGCTCAAAAATCATTTTTGACGCACCTGGTGGTACTCCTAGGTTACGAGGCTCAAGTGGAAGCTCATTACAGTCTGTTTGGAGATGGTGCTAATCTTGCCGCAAGATAGGTGCACGGTTTGCGCTAAATGTACCATAGGCTCGAAAATTGTTTTGGACGCACCCGGTTGTACTCCTAGGTGACGAGGCTCAAGTGGAAGCTCGTTTTGGTCCGTTTGGAGATGGTGCCAAACTTGATGCAAGATAGGTGCATGGTTTGTGCCAAACATACCATAGGCTCGAAAATCATTTTGGGCACACCCAATGGAACTCCTAGGTGACGAGGCTCAAGTGGAAGCTCGTTTTGGTATGTTTGGAGATAGTGCTAATCTTGACGAGGTGCACGGTTTGCGTTGAACCTAGCATAGGCTCAGAAATAGGTTTGGACGCATCCGATGGACCCGATAGTACTCCTATGTGACAATCCTCAAGTGGAAGCTCGTTATGGTCTGATAGGAGATGGTGCTAAACATGATGCAAGACAGGTGCACGGTTTGCGCCAAACATACCATAGGCTCGAAAATTGTTTTGGACACTCCCAATGGAACTCCTAGGTGACGAGGCTCAAGTGAAAGCTCGTTTTGGTCTGTTTGGAGATGGTGTTAATCTTGCCGCAAGATAGGTGCATGGTTTGCGCTGAACGTACCATTGGCTCAAAAATCATTTTGGACGCACCTGGTGGTACTCCTAGGTGACGAGGCTCAAGTGGAAGCTCATTAAGGTCCGTTTGGAGCTGGTGCTAATCTTGCCGCAAGATAGGTGCATGGTTTGCGCTGAATGTACCATATGCTCAAAAATTGTTTTGCACGCACCCGGTTGTACTCCTAGGTGACGAGACTCTAGTGGAAGCTCATTTTGGTCTGTTTTGAGATGGTGCTAAACTTACCGCATGATAGGTGCATGGTTTGCGCTGAACATTCCATAGGCTCGAAAATCATTTTGGCCACACCCAATGGAACTCCTAGGTGACGAGGCTCAAGTGGAAGCTCATTTTGGTATGTTTGGAGATAGTGCTAATCTTGACGAGGTGCACGGTTTGCGCCGAACCTACCATAGGCTCAGAAATCGGTTTGGACGCATCCGATGGAACTCCTAGGTGACGTGGGTCATGTGCAATCTTGTTTCAGTCTATTTGGAGACAATGTTAGTGTCGGTGCAAGATAGTTGGACGGGTTGCGCCAAACATACCATACACTTAGAAATCAATTTGGATGCACCCGATAGTACTCCTAGGTGACGATGCGCAAGTGGAAGCTCGTTACGGTCTGATTGGAGATGGTGCTAAACTTGATGCAAGATAGGTGCACGGTTTGCGCCAAACATACCATAGGCTCGAAAATTGTTTTGGACACTCCCAATGGAACTCCTAGGTGACAAGGCTCAAGTGGAAGCTCGTTTTGGTCCGTTTCGACATGGTGTTAATCTTGCCGCAAGATAGGTGCATGGTTTGCGTTGAACGTACCATTGGCTCAAAAATCATTTTTGACGCACCTGGTGGTACTCCTAGGTTACGAGGCTCAAGTGGAAGCTCATTACAGTCTGTTTGGAGATGGTGCTAATCTTGCCGCAAGATAGGTGCACGGTTTGCGCTAAATGTACCATAGGCTCGAAAATTGTTTTGGACGCACCCGGTTGTACTCCTAGGTGACGAGGCTCAAGTGGAAGCTCGTTTTGGTCCATTTGGAGATGGTGCCAAACTTGATGCAAGATAGGTGCATGGTTTGTGCCAAACATACCATAGGCTCGAAAATCATTTTGGGCACACCCAATGGAACTCCTAGGTGACGAGGCTCAAGTGGAAGCTCGTTTTGGTATGTTTGGAGATAGTGCTAATCTTGACGAGGTGCACGGTTTGCGTTGAACCTAGCATAGGCTCAGAAATAGGTTTGGACGCATCCGATGGACCCGATAGTACTCCTATGTGACAATCCTCAAGTGGAAGCTCGTTATGGTCTGATAGGAGATGGTGCTAAACATGATGCAAGACAGGTGCACGGTTTGCGCCAAACATACCATAGGCTCGAAAATTGTTTTGGACACTCCCAATGGAACTCCTAGGTGACGAGGCTCAAGTGAAAGCTCGTTTTGGTCTGTTTGGAGATGGTGTTAATCTTGCCGCAAGATAGGTGCATGGTTTGCGCTGAACGTACCATTGGCTCAAAAATCATTTTGGACGCACCTGGTGGTACTCCTAGGTGACGAGGCTCAAGTGGAAGCTCATTAAGGTCCGTTTGGAGCTGGTGCTAATCTTGCCGCAAGATAGGTGCATGGTTTGCGCTGAATGTACCATATGCTCAAAAATTGTTTTGCACGCACCCGGTTGTACTCCTAGGTGACGAGACTCTAGTGGAAGCTCATTTTGGTCTGTTTCGAGATGGTGCTAAACTTACCGCATGATAGGTGCATGGTTTGCGCTGAACATTCCATAGGCTCGAAAATCATTTTGGCCACACCCAATGGAACTCCTAGGTGACGAGGCTCAAGTGGAAGCTCATTTTGGTATGTTTGGAGATAGTGCTAATCTTGACGAGGTGCACGGTTTGCGCCGAACCTACCATAGGCTCAGAAATCGGTTTGGACGCATCCGATGGAACTCCTAGGTGACGTGGGTCATGTGCAATCTTGTTTCAGTCTATTTGGAGACAATGTTAGTGTCGGTGCAAGATAGTTGGACGGGTTGCGCCAAACATACCATACACTTAGAAATCAATTTGGATGCACCCGATAGTACTCCTAGGTGACGATGCGCAAGTGGAAGCTCGTTACGGTCTGATTGGAGATGGTGCTAAACTTGATGCAAGATAGGTGCACGGTTTGCGCCAAACATACCATAGGCTCGAAAATTGTTTTGGACACTCCCAATGGAACTCCTAGGTGACAAGGCTCAAGTGGAAGCTCGTTTTGGTCCGTTTCGACATGGTGTTAATCTTGCCGCAAGATAGGTGCATGGTTTGCGTTGAACGTACCATTGGCTCAAAAATCATTTTTGACGCACCTGGTGGTACTCCTAGGTTACGAGGCTCAAGTGGAAGCTCATTACAGTCTGTTTGGAGATGGTGCTAATCTTGCCGCAAGATAGGTGCACGGTTTGCGCTAAATGTACCATAGGCTCGAAAATTGTTTTGGACGCACCCGGTTGTACTCCTAGGTGACGAGGCTCAAGTGGAAGCTCGTTTTGGTCCGTTTGGAGATGGTGCCAAACTTGATGCAAGATAGGTGCATGGTTTGTGCCAAACATACCATAGGCTCGAAAATCATTTTGGGCACACCCAATGGAACTCCTAGGTGACGAGGCTCAAGTGGTAGCTCGTTTTGGTATGTTTGGAGATAGTGCTAATCTTGACGAGGTGCACGGTTTGCGTCGAACCTAGCATAGGCTCAGAAATAGATTTGGACGCATCCGATGGACCCGATAGTACTCCTATGTGACGATCCTCAAGTGGAAGCTCGTTATGGTCTGATAGGAGATGGTGCTAAACATGATGCAAGACAGGTGCACGGTTTGCGCCAAACATACCATAGGCTCGAAAATTGTTTTGGACACTCCCAATGGAACTCCTAGATGACGAGGCTCAAGTGGAAGCTCGTTTTGGTCTGTTTGGAGATGGTGTTAATCTTGCCGCAAGATAGGTGCATGGTTTGCGCTGAACGTACCATTGGCTCAAAAATCATTTTGGACGCACCTGGTGGTACTCCTAGGTGACGAGGCTCAAGTGGAAGCTCATTAAGGTCCGTTTGGAGCTGGTGCTAATCTTGCCGCAAGATAGGTGCATGGTTTGCGCTGAATGTACCATATGCTCGAAAATTGTTTTGCACGCACCCGGTTGTACTCCTAGGTGACGAGGCTCTAGTGGAAGCTCATTTTGGTCTGTTTCGAGATGGTGCTAAACTTACCGCAAGATAGGTGCATGGTTTGCGCTGAACATTCCATAGGCTCGAAAATCATTTTGGCCACACCCCATGGAACTCCTAGGTGACGAGGCTCAAGTGGAAGCTCATTTTGGTATGTTTGGAGATAGTGCTAATCTTGACGAGGTGCACGGTTTGCGCCGAACCTACCATAGGCTCAGAAATCGGTTTGGACGCATCCGATGGAACTCCTAGGTGACGTGGGTCATGTGCAATCTCGTTTCAGTCTATTTGGAGACAATGTTAGTGTCGGTGCAAGATAGTTAGACGGGTTGCGCCAAACATACCATACACTTAGAAATCAATTTGGATGCACCCGATAGTACTCCTAGGTGACGATGCGCAAGTGGAAGCTCGTTACGGTCTGATTGGAGATGGTGCTAAACTTGATGCAAGATAGGTGCACGGTTTGCGCCAAACATACCATAGGCTCGAAAATTGTTTTGGACACTCCCAATGGAACTCCTAGGTGACAAGGCTCAAGTGGAAGCTCGTTTTGGTCCGTTTCGACATGGTGTTAATCTTGCCGCAAGATAGGTGCATGGTTTGCGTTGAACGTACCATTGGCTCAAAAATCATTTTTGACGCACCTGGTGGTACTCCTAGGTTACGAGGCTCAAGTGGAAGCTCATTACAGTTTGTTTGGAGATGGTGCTAATCTTGCCGCAAGATAGGTGCACGGTTTGCGCTAAATGTACCATAGGCTCGAAAATTGTTTTGGACGCACCCGGTTGTACTCCTAGGTGACGAGGCTCAAGTGGAAGCTCGTTTTGGTCCGTTTGGAGATGGTGCCAAACTTGATGCAAGATAGGTGCATGGTTTGTGCCAAACATACCATAGGCTCGAAAATCATTTTGGGCACACCCAATGGAACTCCTAGGTGACGAGGCTCAAGTGGAAGCTCGTTTTGGTATGTTTGGAGATAGTGCTAATCTTGACGAGGTGCACGGTTTGCGTCGAACCTAGCATAGGCTCAGAAATAGGTTTGGACGCATCCGATGGACCCGATAGTACTCCTATGTGACGATCCTCAAGTGGAAGCTCGTTATGGTCTGATAGGAGATGGTGCTAAACATGATGCAAGACAGGTGCACGGTTTGCGTCAAACATACCATAGGCTCGAAAATTGTTTTGGACACTCCCAATGGAACTCCTAGGTGACGAGGCTCAAGTGGAAGCTCGTTTTGGTCCGTTTGGAGATGGTGTTAATCTTGCCGCAAGATAGGTGCATGGTTTGCGCTGAACATTGGCTCAAAAATCATTTTGGACGCACCTGGTGGTACTCCTAGGTGACGAGGCTCAAGTGGAAGCTCATTAAGGTCCGTTTGGAGCTGGTGCTAATCTTGCCGCAAGATAGGTGCACGGTTTGCGCTGAATGTACCATATGCTCGAAAATTGTTTTGCACGCACCCGGTTGTACTCCTAGGTGACGAGGCTCTAGTGGAAGCTCATTTTGGTCTGTTTCGAGATGGTGCTAAACTTACCGCAAGATAGGTGCATGGTTTGCGCTGAACATTCCATAGGCTCGAAAATCATTTTGGACGCACCTGGTGGTACTCCTTGGTGACGAGGCTCAAGTGGAAGCTAATTACGGTCCGTTTGGAGATTGTGCTAATCTTGCCGCAAGATAGGTGCACGGTTTTCGCTAAATGTACCATAGGCTCGAAAATTGTTTTAGACGCACCCGGTTGTACTCCTAGGGGACGAGGCTCAAGTGGAAGCTCGTTTTGGTCCGTTTGGAGATGGTGCCAAACTTGATGCAAGATAGGTGCATGGTTTGTGCCAAACATACCATAGGCACGAAAATCATTTTGGGCACACCCAATAGAACTCCTATGTGACAAGGCTCAAGTGGAAGCTTGTTTTGGTATGTTTGGAGATAGTGCTAATTTTGACGAGGTGCACGGTTTGCGCCAAACCTACCATAGGCTTTGAAATCGGTTTGGACGCATCCGATGGAACTCCTAGGTGACGTGGGTCGTGTGGAATCTCGTTTCAGTCTATTTGCAGACAATTTTAGTGTCGGTGCAATATAGTTGGACGGGTTGCGCCAAACATACAATACACTCAGAAATCAATTTGGATGCACCCGATAGTACTCCTAGGTGACGACGCTCAAGTGGAAGCTCGTTACGGTCTGATTGGAGATGGTGCTAAACTTGATGCAAGATAGGTGCACGGTATGCGCAAAACATACCATAGGCTCGAAAATTGTTTTGGACACTCCCAATGGAACTCCTAGGTGACGAGGCTCAAATGGCAGCTCGTTTTGGTCCGTTTGGAGATGGTGCTAATCTTGCCGCAAGATAGGTGCATGGTTTGCGCTGAACATACCATTGGCTCGAAAATCATTTTGGACGCACCTGGTGGTACTCATAGGTGACGAGGCTCAAGTGGAAGCTCATTACGGTCCGTTTGGAGATGGTGCTAATCTTGCCGCAAGATAGGTGCACAGTTTGCGCTAAATGTACCATAGGCTGGAAAATTGTTTTGGACGCACCCGGTTGTACTCCTAGGTGACGAGGCTCAAGTGGAAGCTAGTTTTGGTCCGTTTGGAGATGGTGCTAAACTTGATGCAAGATAGGTGTATGGTTTTTTGCCAAACATACCATAGGCTCGAAAATCATTTTGGGCACAACCAATGGAACTCCTAGGTGATGAGGGTCAAGTGGAAGCTCGTTTTGGTATGTTTTGAGATAGTGCTAATCTTGACAAGGTGCACAGTTTGCGCCGAACCTACCATTGGCTCATAAATCGGTTTGGACGCATCTGATGGAACTCCTAGGTGACGTGGGTCGTGTGGAATCTCATTTCAGTCTATTTGGAGACAATGTTAGTGTCGGTGCAAGATAGTTGGACGGGTTGCGCCAAACATACCATACTCTTAGAAATCAATTTGGATGCACCCAATAGTACTCCTAGTTGACGATGCTCAAGTGGAAGCTCATTACGGTCTGATTGGAGATGGTGCTAAACATGATGCAAGACAGGTGCACGGTTTGCGCCAAACATACCATAGGCTCGAAAATTGTTTTGGACACTCCCAATGGAACTCCTAGATGACGAGGCTCAAGTGGAAGCTCGTTTTGGTCTGTTTGGAGATGGTGTTAATCTTGCCGCAAGATAGGTGCATGGTTTGCACTGAACGTACCATTGGCTCAAAAATCATTTTGGACGCACCTGGTGGTACTCCTAGGTGACGAGGCTCAAGTGGAAGCTCATTAAGGTCCGTTTGGAGCTGGTGCTAATCTTGCCGCAAGATAGGTGCATGGTTTGCGCTGAATGTACCATATGCTCGAAAATTGTTTTGCACGCACCCGGTTGTACTCCTAGGTGACGAGGCTCTAGTGGAAGCTCATTTTGGTCTATTTCGAGATGGTGCTAAACTTACCGCAAGATAGGTGCATGGTTTGCGCTGAACATTCCATAGGCTCGAAAATCATTTTGGCCACACCCCATGGAACTCCTAGGTGACGAGGCTCAAGTGGAAGCTCATTTTGGTATGTTTGGAGATAGTGCTAATCTTGACGAGGTGCACGGTTTGCGCCGAACCTACCATAGGCTCAGAAATCAGTTTGGACGCATCCGATGGAACTCCTAGGTGACGTGGGTCATGTGCAATCTCGTTTTAGTCTATTTGGAGACAATGTTAGTGTCGGTGCAAGATAGTTAGACGGTTTGCGCCAAACATACCATACACTTAGAAATCAATTTGGATGCACCCGATAGTACTCCTAGGTGACGATGCGCAAGTGGAAGCTCGTTACGGTCTGATTGGAGATGGTGCTAAACTTGATGCAAGATAGGTGCACGGTTTGCGCCAAACATACCATAGGCTCGAAAATTGTTTTGGACACTCCCAATGGAACTCCTAGGTGACAAGGCTCAAGTGGAAGCTCGTTTTGGTCCGTTTCGACATGGTGTTAATCTTGCCGCAAGATAGGTGCATGGTTTGCGTTGAACGTACCATTGGCTCAAAAATCATTTTTGACGCACCTGGTGGTACTCCTAGGTTACGAGGCTCAAGTGGAAGCTCATTACAGTCTATTTGGAGATGGTGCTAATCTTGCCGTAAGATAGGTGCACGGTTTGCGCTAAATGTACCATAGGCTCGAAAATTGTTTTGGACGCACCCGGTTGTACTCCTAGGTGACGAGGCTCAAGTGGAAGCTCGTTTTGGTCCGTTTGGAGATGGTGCCAAACTTGATGCAAGATAGGTGCATGGTTTGTGCCAAACATACCATAGGCTCGAAAATCATTTTGGGCACACCCAATGGAACTCCTAGGTGACGAGGCTCAAGTGGAAGCTCGTTTTGGTATGTTTGGAGATAGTGCTAATCTTGACGAGGTGCACGGTTTGCGTCGAACCTAGCATAGGCTCAGAAATAGGTTTGGACGCATCCGATGGACCCGATAGTACTCCTATGTGACGATCCTCAAGTGGAAGCTCGTTATGGTCTGATAGGACATGGTGCTAAACATGATGCAAGACAGGTGCACGGTTTGCGTCAAACATACCATAGGCTCGAAAATTGTTTTGGACACTCCCAATGGAACTCCTAGGTGACGAGGCTCAAGTGGAAGCTCGTTTTGGTCCGTTTGGAGATGGTGTTAATCTTGCCGCAAGATAGGTGCATGGTTTGCGCTGAACGTACCATTGGCTCAAAAATCATTTTGGACGCACCTGGTGGTACTCCTAGGTGACGAGGCTCAAGTGGAAGCTCATTAAGGTCCGTTTGGAGCTGGTGCTAATCTTGCCGCAAGATAGGTGCACGGTTTGCGCTGAATGTACCATATGCTCGAAAATTGTTTTGCACACACCCGGTTGTACTCCTAGGTGACGAGGCTCTAGTGGAAGCTCATTTTGGTCTGTTTCGAGATGGTGCTAAACTTACCGCAAGATAGGTGCATGGTTTGCGCTGAACATTCCATAGGCTCGAAAATCATTTTGGACGCACCTGGTGGTACTCCTTGGTGACGAGGCTCAAGTGGAAGCTAATTACGGTCCGTTTGGAGATTGTGCTAATCTTGCCGTAAGATAGGTGCACGGTTTTCGCTAAATGTACCATAGGCTCGAAAATTGTTTTAGACGCACCTGGTTGTACTCCTAGGGGACGAGGCTCAAGTGGAAGCTCGTTTTGGTCCGTTTGGAGATGGTGCCAAACTTGATGCAAGATAGGTGCATGGTTTGTGCCAAACATACCATAGGCACGAAAATCATTTTGGGCACACCCAATAGAACTCCTATGTGACAAGGCTCAAGTGGAAGCTTGTTTTGGTATGTTTGGAGATAGTGCTAATTTTGACAAGGTGCACGGTTTGCGCCAAACCTACCATAGGCTTTGAAATCGGTTTGGACGCATCCGATGGAACTCCTAGGTGACGTGGGTCGTGTGGAATCTCGTTTCAGTCTATTTGGAGACAATTTTAGTGTCGGTGCAATATAGTTGGACGGGTTGCGCCAAACATACAATACACTCAGAAATCAATTTGGATGCACCCGATAGTACTCCTAGGTGACGATGCTCAAGTGGAAGCTCGTTACGGTCTGATTGGAGATGGTGCTAAACTTGATGCAAGATAGGTGCACGGTTTGCGCAAAACATACCATAGGCTCGAAAATTGTTTTGGACACTCCCAATGGAACTCCTAGGTGACGAGGCTCAAGTGGAAGCTCATTTTGGTCCATTTGGAGATGGTGCTAATCTTGCAGCAAGATAGGTGCATGGTTTGCGCTGAACATACCATTGGCTCGAAAATTATTTTGGACGCACCTGGTGGTACTCATAGGTGACGAGGCTCAAGTGGAAGCTCATTACAGTCCGTTTGGAGATGGTGCTAATCTTGCCGCAAGATAGGTGCACGGTTTGCGCTAAATGTACCATAGGCTCAAAAATTGTTTTGGACGCACCCGGTTGTACTCCTAGGTGACGAGGCTCAAGTGGAAGCTAGTTTTGGTCCGTTTGGAGATGGTGCTAAACTTGATGCAAGATAGGTGTATGGTTTTTTGCCAAACATACCATAGGCTCAAAAATCATTTTGGGCGCAACCAATGGAACTCCTAGGTGATGAGGCTCAAGTGGAAACTCGTTTTTGTATGTTTCGAGATAGTGCTAATCTTGACAAGGTACACGGTTTGCGCCGAACCTACCATTGGCTCATAAATCGGTTTGGACGCATCTGATGGAACTCCAAGGTGACGTGGGTCATGTGGAATCTCGTTTTAGTCTATTTGGAGACAATGTTAGTGTCGGTGCAAGATAGTTGGACGGGTTGCGCCAAATATACCAAACACTTAGAAATCAATTTGGATGCACCCGATAGTACTCCTAGTTGACGATGCTCAAGTGGAAGCTCATTACGGTCTGATTGGAGATGGTGCTAAACATGATGCAAGACAGGTGCACGGTTTGCGCCAAACATACCATAGGCTCGAAAATTGTTTTGGACACTCCCAATGGAACTCCTAGATGACGAGGCTCAAGTGGAAGCTCGTTTTGGTCTGTTTGGAGATGGTGTTAATCTTGCCGCAAGATAGGTGCATGGTTTGCACTGAACGTACCATTGGCTCAAAAATCATTTTGGACGCACCTGGTGGTACTCCTAGGTGACGAGGCTCAAGTGGAAGCTCATTAAGGTCCGTTTGGAGCTGGTGCTAATCTTGCCGCAAGATAGGTGCATGGTTTGCGCTGAATGTACCATATGCTCGAAAATTGTTTTGCACGCACCCGGTTGTACTCCTAGGTGACGAGGCTCTAGTGGAAGCTCATTTTGGTCTATTTCGAGATGGTGCTAAACTTACCGCAAGATAGGTGCATGGTTTGCGCTGAACATTCCATAGGCTCGAAAATCATTTTGGCCACACCCCATGGAACTCCTAGGTGACGAGGCTCAAGTGGAAGCTCATTTTGGTATGTTTGGAGATAGTGCTAATCTTGACGAGGTGCACGGTTTGCGCCGAACCTACCATAGGCTCAGAAATCGGTTTGGACGCATCCGATGGAACTCCTAGGTGACGTGGGTCATGTGCAATCTCGTTTCAGTCTATTTGGAGACAATGTTAGTGTCGGTGCAAGATAGTTAGACGGTTTGCGCCAAACATACCATACACTTAGAAATCAATTTGGATGCACCCGATAGTACTCCTAGGTGACGATGCGCAAGTGGAAGCTCGTTACGGTCTGATTGGAGATGGTGCTAAACTTGATGCAAGATAGGTGCACGGTTTGCGCCAAACATACCATAGGCTCGAAAATTGTTTTGGACACTCCCAATGGAACTCCTAGGTGACAAGGCTCAAGTGGAAGCTCGTTTTGGTCCGTTTCGACATGGTGTTAATCTTGCCGCAAGATAGGTGCATGGTTTGCGTTGAACGTACCATTGGCTCAAAAATCATTTTTGACGCACCTGGTGGTACTCCTAGGTTACGAGGCTCAAGTGGAAGCTCATTACAGTCTGTTTGGAGATGGTGCTAATCTTGCCGCAAGATAGGTGCACGGTTTGCGCTAAATGTACCATAGGCTCGAAAATTGTTTTGGACGCACCCGGTTGTACTCCTAGGTGACGAGGCTCAAGTGGAAGCTCGTTTTGGTCCGTTTGGAGATGGTGCCAAACTTGATGCAAGATAGGTGCATGGTTTGTGCCAAACATACCATAGGCTCGAAAATCATTTTGGGCACACCCAATGGAACTCCTAGGTGACGAGGCTCAAGTGGAAGCTCGTTTTGGTATGTTTGGAGATAGTGCTAATCTTGACGAGGTGCACGGTTTGCGTCGAACCTAGCATAGGCTCAGAAATAGGTTTGGACGCATCCGATGGACCCGATAGTACTCCTATGTGACGATCCTCAAGTGGAAGCTCGTTATGGTCTGATAGGACATGGTGCTAAACATGATGCAAGACAGGTGCACGGTTTGCGTCAAACATACCATAGGCTCGAAAATTGTTTTGGACACTCCCAATGGAACTCCTAGGTGACGAGGCTCAAGTGGAAGCTCGTTTTGGTCCGTTTGGAGATGGTGTTAATCTTGCCGCAAGATAGGTGCATGGTTTGCGCTGAACGTACCATTGGCTCAAAAATCATTTTGGACGCACCTGGTGGTACTCCTAGGTGACGAGGCTCAAGTGGAAGCTCATTAAGGTCCGTTTGGAGCTGGTGCTAATCTTGCCGCAAGATAGGTGCACGGTTTGCGCTGAATGTACCATATGCTCGAAAATTGTTTTGCACACACCCGGTTGTACTCCTAGGTGACGAGGCTCTAGTGGAAGCTCATTTTGGTCTGTTTCGAGATGGTGCTAAACTTACCGCAAGATAGGTTCATGGTTTGCGCTGAACATTCCATAGGCTCGAAAATCATTTTGGACGCACCTGGTGGTACTCCTTGGTGACGAGGCTCAAGTGGAAGCTAATTACGGTCCGTTTGGAGATTGTGCTAATCTTGCCGCAAGATAGGTGCACGGTTTTCGCTAAATGTACCATAGGCTCGAAAATTGTTTTAGACGCACCTGGTTGTACTCCTAGGGGATGAGGCTCAAGTGGAAGCTCGTTTTGGTCCGTTTGGAGATGGTGCCAAACTTGATGCAAGATAGGTGCATGGTTTGTGCCAAACATACCATAGGCACGAAAATCATTTTGGGCACACCCAATAGAACTCCTATGTGACAAGGCTCAAGTGGAAGCTTGTTTTGGTATGTTTGGAGATAGTGCTAATTTTGACAAGGTGCACGGTTTGCGCCAAACCTACCATAGGCTTTGAAATCGGTTTGGACGCATCCGATGGAACTCCTAGGTGACGTGGGTCGTGTGGAATCTCGTTTCAGTCTATTTGGAGACAATTTTAGTGTCGGTGCAATATAGTTGGACGGGTTGCGCCAAACATACAATACACTCAGAAATCAATTTGGATGCACCCGATAGTACTCCTAGGTGACGATGCTCAAGTGGAAGCTCGTTACGGTCTGATTGGAGATGGTGCTAAACTTGATGCAAGATAGGTGCACGGTTTGCGCAAAACATACCATAGGCTCGAAAATTGTTTTGGACACTCCCAATGGAACTCCTAGGTGACGAGGCTCAAGTGGAAGCTCATTTTGGTCCGTTTGGAGATGGTGCTAATCTTGCAGCAAGATAGGTGCATGGTTTGCGCTGAACATACCATTGGCTCGAAAATCATTTTGGACGCACCTGGTGGTACTCATAGGTGACGAGGCTCAAGTGGAAGCTCATTACAGTCCGTTTGGAGATGGTGCTAATCTTGCCGCAAGATAGGTGCACGGTTTGCGCTAAATGTACCATAGGCTCAAAAATTGTTTTGGACGCACCCGGTTGTACTCCTAGGTGACGAGGCTCAAGTGGAAGCTAGTTTTGGTCCGTTTGGAGATGGTGCTAAACTTGATGCAAGATAGGTGTATGGTTTTTTGCCAAACATACCATAGGCTCAAAAATCATTTTGGGCGCAACCAATGGAACTCCTAGGTGATGAGGCTCAAGTGGAAACTCGTTTTTGTATGTTTCGAGATAGTGCTAATCTTGACAAGGTACACGGTTTGCGCCGAACCTACCATTGGCTCATAAATCGGTTTGGACGCATCTGATGGAACTCCAAGGTGACGTGGGTCATGTGGAATCTCGTTTTAGTCTATTTGGAGACAATGTTAGTGTCGGTGCAAGATAGTTGGACGGGTTGCACCAAATATACCAAACACTTAGAAATCAATTTGGATGCACCCGATAGTACTCCTAGTTGACGATGCTCAAGTGGAAGCTCATTACGGTCTGATTGGAGATGGTGCTAAACTTAATGCAAGATAGGTGCACGGTTTGCGCCAAACATACCATAGGCTTGTTTTGGACACTCCCAATGGAACTCCTAGGTGACAAGGCTCAAGTGGAAGCTCGTTTTGGTCCGTTCCGAGATGGTGTTAATCTTGCCGCAAGATAGGTGCATGGTTTGCGCTGATCGTACCATTGGCTCAAAAATCATTTTGGACGCACCTGGTGGTACTCCTAGGTGACGAGGCTCAAGTGGAAGCTCATTACGGTCTGTTTGGACATGGTGCTAATCGTGCCGCAAGATAGGTGCACAATTTGCGCTAAATGTACCATAGGCTCGAAAATTGTTTTGGACGCACCCGGTTGTATTCCTAGGTGACGAGGCTCAAGTGGAAGCTCATTTTGGTCCGTTTGGAGATGGTGCTAAACTTGATGCAAGATACGTGCATGGTTTGTGACAAACATACCATAGGCTCAAAAATCATTTTGGGCACACCCAATGGAACTCCTAGGTGATGAGGCTCAAGTGGAAGCTTGTTTTGGTATGTTTGGAGATAGTGCTAATTTTGACGAGGTGCACGGTTTGCGCCGAACCAACCATAGGCTTTGAAATCGGTTTGGACGCATCCGATGGAACTCCTAGGTGACATGGGTCGTGTGGAATCTCGTTTCAATCTATTTGGAGACAATTTTAGTGTTGGTGCAAGATAGTTGGACGGGTTGCGCCAAACATACAATACACTCAGAAATCAATTTTGATGCACCCGATAGTACTCCAAGGTGACGATGCTCAAGTGGAAGCTCGTTACGGTCTGATTGGAGATAGTGCTAAACATGATGCAAGACAGGTGCACGGTTTGCGCCAAACATACCATAGGCTCGAAAATTGTTTTGGACACTCCCAATGGAACTCCTAGGTGACGAGGCTCAAGTGGAAGCTCGATTTGGTCCGTTTAGAGATGGTGCTAATCTTGCCGCAGGATAGGTGCATGGTTTGCGCTGAATATACCATTGGCTCCAAAATCATTTTGGACGCACCTGGTGGTACTCATAGGTGACGAGGCTCAAGTGGAAACTCATTGCGGTCCGTTTGGAGATGG
This sequence comes from Saccharum spontaneum, assembly GCA_022457205.1. Classification (NCBI taxonomy): domain Eukaryota; kingdom Viridiplantae; phylum Streptophyta; class Magnoliopsida; order Poales; family Poaceae; genus Saccharum; species Saccharum spontaneum. The sequence continues at coordinate 41,461,968 of CM039595.1, read as the reverse complement.
TGCTTGTAACACCCCAGGTGTTTATTACCAATTAAGTAGGGGGTTAAGCTCAAACATGACAGTTTAAGTGGAGATGACGATGCCAATGTCAAACCTATTGAAATAAACCCTAACCTAAACTTGGATTTGCACCCTTGCTTACACATAGGCTCAATTGAAAGATATATGCTTGGGTGTGTTACCAAAGTATCTTCACATGTCTCACATCAATAACTATCCATATTGATCCCTGGAAAAGTTTCATAAAGTTTGGAATCAAAAAGTCACATGAAATGATAAGTTATATGCTTGTTGGATTAGAACTGAAACCTGCCTTTCATCCCATGGGAACTAGTGTTTGTGCAACATACAATGCAACACGTGCAACACATCTTGGACACATGGGGAACACCCTAGTGGAACATGTGTAGCATGTATCTTGAAACAACCACATGAAATGACCATAGCATCTCACTTGAGTTCTATGTTTCAAGGCATGTGAGGCCTGCACTTTTGTGCAACCTATGCATGGTGGGTATGTTTGGCCTCTACAACACCTTAACTACACTTAGGACACTCCATGGAACAATGTTCATGTTGATCATTTTGCCTAAATGTGCTTCTAAGTGATGGTTGACCATGTATGGACCCTAGAACCCTTTTGTTTGACCATTTCAAAAGTGTGACCTAGAAGCTTTGCATGACTATGCACCCTTTAACAAAGTTGTAGGGAATTTTATAAGGAACAAACTTTATTTAAGAGTCAAGCCATGAAAATGTGTGGAACATGCTCAAACAGGGCTCGCAAGTCAGTTTTAGGGCTGATTTCAGCACTTAGCCATTTTAAAGCCCCGTTTTCAGTGTCTTCGGCATTGACATCCCGCGTTCTCGAGTTTTTACTAAGTAACTTAAATTGGTCCAAAAACGAAAGTTGGGGCTTATATGATGGGTAAGAGCATACAAGAAGATGGCACCAATTGCAATTCATTTTGACCCCCATTTTGGATTGTTGCTCGTTGCTTTCCAACCACTGACATTAGCAACTTTGGAGCCATGTATCTCCTAAACCAGAACCCTAATGAGTAAAGTGTCTTAATAAAAAGTGTAGAGCAGTCTGAGTACATCAAACTTCATATTTGGCCCTTTGGCTGATTCGGCCTAGAAATAGCCCAAAACCTTGTCCCACGCTGACCACTTCGACGCGCGGCACCTGTTCGCTGTTATGCCAACGTGGCTGTCTTGCATGAACGCCGCGCGCCCCCGCGGCCGACGCGCGTCCAACCTTCACCGCCGCGTCCCTGTGCCTTATCTCCTCCCGAGCGGACGCCCCGAGCTCGCCTCCACTCATTTCTTCGTTTCCCGCTCTTGCTCATCTCGCTTGTTGGGCTCGCGCAGACGCCGTCTCCATGGCCGCGGCCGCGCCATTGCCGAGCGAGGGAGTTTCGCCCAACCGTTGCGGTGCTCGACCGCCATCCCATTTGAGTGTGTCACCGCCTCCGCCTCGCCATGCTCCGCCCAGCGCGCGCGTTTGTCCAAGCTCTCAGTCGCCGGGGCACCTCACCGCCGACGCGGACGCCACGGCTCCGTCTGTTCGCGTGGTCGGAAGGCTACAGTCCAACTCCGGTCGTGCTTCCACCTTCCTTGGGTGCGGGTGGACAGGCTGGAGCTCGAGCCACCCCTCTCCACCGCCGCCGGTGGCCCCACTTCGCCGAAGTCGCGCGTCTGATCTCCTCCTGGCCGGCGTCGGGAGGTAGAAGAAGGGGGACTTCGGTCTAAATAGGGGAGAAAGGAGGGGGCTAGATGAAAAGACACTGACTCATATGAATAGTATTGGTAGGACTTATTTGCTTAGTTTAATTAAAGTTCTTTCAGGGGCCAAAATGAATAACCTGTGACTCAGCTGAATAGTAAATTGGACTGCGGGTTGGTTCTAGAAAGTCCAGGGGCCTCGAGGCAAAAGTGCTTTTCTTTTTCGGTTTAATCTTTTTATTTTTTTTTATTTTTTTTTTTACAGAATTCAGTGTTGAACTTTGGAAATTCATAGTAATTAGTAGAAAAATCATAAAATAGCAAATAAGGACTTTTTAGAATCCTTGTGAAATTATCTATGCAGTAGATCTATAATATTTAATGTTTTAGTTTAAAGTGTTGGCTGTAAAAATAGATTTATGCAACTAGGTTTTGAATGCTAGTTGGATCTGTTATTTTTAATAACTGTAAATATTTATCTCCAAATGAAGTGAAATTTTTGTGACATGTTACTATTGTGATGTATGATGTCTAGTAAAAATTTCAAGATTTTAGTCTTGATAGTTTAGGAGCTATAAAAATAACAAATGCTATATGTTGCTTTGCTTCTATTCTGGACAGTTCTGCATATATTCACTGTTTGGCTTAATTAAGTTGTGAATCATGCCTTGATGACAATAAATGAGTTGTAGTACTTTTCTTAAGCTTTTCAAAAAGCTAAAGAGCACGATTTTTGGTTAAGTATATGTTTAGTTATAGTTGTTTAAAGTACTGTGGCAGTTTCTGCCCAAACCCAGACAGCATTGCTTTGTGTGCCATGTGTGACCCTGTTAGTGGCAGAATTAGTTCTAGATGTTTATAGAAAAGTTGTTCAAAATTTGTTAATCTTTCTAAAAAGTCTAGAACCATAATTATTGGATTTATAAAACTCAAGTTATAGCAGTTTAAAGTGGCATATCAGATTCTGTCCATATTTTGGACAGAGATGCAATTATTTAATTAATTGACCATGTTAACTGTAGAATCATCTTAAGATGACTACAAGAAAGTTGTAGGTAACTTTATAAGCTTTCCATAAAGTTGAGAATCATGTTTGTTGGAGGTCTAGAACTCTATTTATGCTTCTCTGAAGTTTCTACCAGTTTTCTGTCTATAATTGTACCACTGCTGTTGGGCTGCATGTGTGGTGTTACTCGTGCAACTAGTTTCATGGTGTAAATGATGTTTACTGTGGTTTTGGTAAATACAAAAGTTGTAGATAATTATATTATCTTGCTTGTGTTAAATTTTCCTGATCCCAGGTCTGATAGTTTAAGAGTTGCATGCTTAATAAGTCTACTGTCAGATTTTAATTACCTTCTGTGCAGACTTTAAAGATTGGCATGTTGGGTCATGATAACTTGGGAATCATGTTGATATGATTATAAATGAAATGTGGACAATTTCATAAGCTTTCGATAATGTCTTCTTGCAAGTCATTTGGAGTTGTAGATCTCTAGTTATGATCGATTTACGGAGCTACTGCTTGTATGTCTAGAAAGTGACAGATTTTAGTTTTAGTGCCTTGTTTCACTTTGCTATGCTAGTGTGTTGAAGGGTGACTCATATCTTTGATGGTACTTAGTTTGATACCCTGTAATCTTATAAGACTTGTGTCTCGATTGATGTGCTTGCAATCTTCTTTGTTATGCCCTAATAAGGACTAAGTTGATTAACTCTAGGGTTTATGTAAACTTTGGTATGCTTGTTTGATTACTCTGTTGATTTCACTACTATGCATTCATGCATATGCATTATTGCACCCCATTTAGGTACGCTAGCTGAAACACGAGAAGGACCTGATGTGGAGCCAAACCCGAAGATGGAGTTGGTGGATCTATCCCGAAGATAGAAGGACCGGACAAGTGATAGATTGGGAGATGCTCGTCAAGTGAATTCATCTGACAAACTCTAACTTGAGTCGGATCCCAGGCAAGCCCCGGAGCATTATAAGCCTCCTACCTTCAAAAGCAATTAATTATATATATGTTATAAGTATTGTTGCATTAAGTGGTAGGAGTTGGTTGAAAACCTTGCTGCATTATATCATTCCTTGTCCAGATATATGAATCCCTGAATCCTACATAGACTAGGATCGAGTAGATGCTTATCCCTGCTTTAAGCGGTAGAAGTCAGGTGATTTCCTGTCACCTGCGAGATGTAGGGATATTCTTATATGGTACGGTTGGCTATATTGCTATCGTGGAATGGAACCATGTGTTAATAAAATGAAATGAGACCGGGCGGGATGACGATAGTGAAGCAACAAGGCATGGAGGTCTTGGGTGTGGATCTATCCCCGTCTGAGTCGTTTAAGGACCGATTCGCTGTACGTCCTTGAGTCATGTTGAACGCAGTCTAACACTTAGTTGGCCGGATAAGTCGTTCCGACCGCGAAGCCGAGTAATGTGATTCAGGCCGGGAATCGAATGGTAGGTTGCTTCTTGGAGGAGAGAAAGGATGTGCTTGGGGACATTGGCGTGAGACCAAGGGGGGGTTAGAGTCCCTATCACCTGGCAGAGTGTCGCCCTTGGGGTCGCGACATCATTCGGACCCGCGATTCCTGAATCATATGAAAAGGTGGCCTGTGCGACCCTGGCAGGGGTCTGCACGGTGAGTGTTAGAAATACCCCTCCAGCTGGATAGGAATTCGATTCGAATCGCCGTCGCTCCCGGTTAGTGAGCACTTGACTTGAGCAGCGGCAACGTAGATTCCATTAAATTGAACGGATGGTTAATTGGATAACGATGGAAAGGTTGCCTCAATTTATACCTGCTATGGTTAATATTGTTTGCTCCTAATAAAGTGAGTGCTCTAGTACAGGATCTAATATAGATGACAGGTTAATGATAACTAACTTGATGCTTAAGCACTAACGATTACTTATCCATATTAAGCTTTTATGCAAAATGTTGTCAAGCTAGCCCACTTTATATCAGCCTTGCATGATCCTTGGTGTCACTTTATTTCTGATTTATGACGGGTAAGTCTAGCTGAGTACATTGTCGTACTCAGGGTTTTATCCCCACTTGTTGCAGGTTGTGCTGTATCGTGGCAACTGCAAGAGTTAGTTGGCTCCTGCCATAGAGGCGGAGGGTGATCACGGGCATGATCCTTCTGAGTTATCTTCTCTCTAATGCTTTTGTTGGAGATCGACCTTCATACTGGCATGTATTTGAAATAAGAGTGTTGTTAGTTTCAAATTACTTTGCTTCCGCTACTTTTGAACTTAAGTTGTAACAACTATGTTAACTCCGATGTATATTTTGAATTACTTGTGAAATGGTTGTAACATGTGACTTGTTATGTTGAATCACTACGATCTTGGCTTGTAGAGTTGGTTGGTTTGAAATCCCGCGTGATTTCATTGGACTACCGGAGTTATATGGGCTCAAGTGCGAGAATTTGATCACTTCGGTGATTGTTTTTTTGTACTTGTGCTCTTATAATTTGGACGGTTCCGTTACAGTGCTAATCTTGCCGCAAGATAGGTGCACGGTTTGCGCTGAATGTACCACAGGCTCAAAAATTGTTTTGGACGCACCCGGTTGTACTCCTAGGTGACGAGGCTCAAGTGGAAGCTCGTTTTGGTCCGTTTCGAGATGGTGCTAAACTTGCCGCAAGATAGGTGCATGGTTTGCGCTGAACATACCATAGGCTCAAAAATCATTTTTGACGCACCTGGTGGTACTCCTAGGTTACGAGGCTCAAGTGGAAGCTCATTACAGTCTGTTTGGAGATGGTGCTAATCTTGCCGCAAGATAGGTGCACGGTTTGCGCTAAATGTACCATAGGCTCGAAAATTGTTTTGGACGCACCCGGTTGTACTCCTAGGTGACGAGGCTCAAGTGGAAGCTCGTTTTGGTCCGTTTGGAGATGGTGCCAAACTTGATGCAAGATAGGTGCATGGTTTGTGCCAAACATACCATAGGCACAAAAATCATTTTGGGCACACCCAATAGAACTCCTAGGTGACGAGGCTCAAGTGGAAGCTTGTTTTGGTATGTTTGGAGATAGTGCTAATTTTGACGAGGTGCACGGTCTGCGCCGAACCTACCATAGGCTTTGAAATCGGTTTGGACGCATCCGATGGAACTCCTAGGTGACGTGGGTCGTGTGGAATCTCGTTTCAGTCTATTTGGAGACAATTTTAGTGTCGGTGCAAGATAGTTGGACGGGTTGCGCCAAACATACAATACACTCAGAAATCAATTTGGATGCACCCGATAGTACTCCTAGGTGACGATGCTCAAGTGGAAGCTAGTTTTGGTCCGTTTGGAGATGGTGCTAAACTTGATGCAAGATAGGTGTATGGTTTTTTGCCAAACATACCATTGACTCAAAAATCATTTTGGGCACAACCAATGGAACTCCTAGGTGATGAGGCTCAAGTGGAAACTCGTTTTTGTATGTTTCGAGATAGTGCTAATCTTGACAAGGTACACGGTTTGCGCCGAACCTACCATTGGCTCTATAAATCGGTTTGGACGCATCTGATGGAACTCCAAGGTGACGTGGGTCATGTGGAATCTCGTTTTAGTCTATTTGGAGACAATGTTACTGTTGGTGCAAGATAGTTGGACAGGTTGCGCCAAACATACCATACACTTAGAAATCAATTTGGATGCACCCGATAGTACTCCTAGTTGACGATGCTCAAGTGGAAGCTCATTACGGTCTGATTGGAGATGGTGCTAAACTTAATGCAAGACAGGTGCACGGTTTGCGCCAAACATACCATAGGCTCGAAAATTGTTTTGGACACTCCCAATGGAACTCCTAGGTGACAAGGCTCAAGTGGAAGCTCGTTTTGGTCCGTTTCGAGATGGTGTTAATCTTGCCGCAAGATAGGTGCATGGTTTGCGCTGATCGTACCATTGGCTCAAAAATCATTTTGGACGCACCTGGTGGTACTCCTAGGTGACGAGGCTAATTACGGTCCGTTTGGAGATTGTGCTAATCGTGCCGCAAGATAGGTGCACAATTTGCGCTGAATGTACCATAGGCTCGAAAATTGTTTTGGATGCACCCGGTTGTATTCCTAGGTGACGAGGCTCAAGTGGAAGCTCATTTTGGTCCGTTTGGAGATGGTGCTAAACTTGATGCAAGAAACGTGCATGGTTTGTGACAAACATACCATAGGCTCAAAAATCATTTTGGGCACACCCAATGGAACTCCTAGGTGACGAGGCTCAAGTGGAAGCTTGTTTTGGTATGTTTGGAGATAGTGCTAATTTTGACGAGGTGCACGGTTTGCGCCGAACCAACCATAGGCTTTGAAATCGGTTTGGACGCATCCGATGGAACTCCTAGGTGACGTGGGTCGTGTGGAATCTCGTTTCAATCTATTTGGAGACAATTTTAGTGTTGGTGCAAGATAGTTGGACGGGTTGCGCCAAACATACAATACACTCAGAAATCAATTTTGATGGACCCGATAGTACTCCAAGGTGACGATGCTCAAGTGGAAGCTCGTTATGGTCTGATTGGAGATAGTGCTAAACATGACGCAAGACAGGTGCATGGTTTGCGCCAAACATACCATAGGCTCGAAAATTGTTTTGGACACTCCCAATGGAACTCCTAGGTGACGAGGCTCAAGTGGAAGCTCGATTTGGTCCGTTTAGAGATGGTGCTAATCTTGCCGCAGGATAGGTGCATGGTTTGCGCTGAACATACCATTGGCTCCAAAATCATTTTGGACGCACCTGGTGGTACTCATAGGTGACGAGGCTCAAGTGGAAACTCATTGCGGTCCGTTTGGAGATGGTGCTAATCTTGCCGCAAGATAGGTGCACGGTTTGCGCTGAATGTACCACAGGGTCAAAAATTGTTTTGGACGCACTCGGTTGTACTCCTAGGTGACGAGGCTCAAGTGGAAGCTCGTTTTGGTCCATTTCGAGATGGTGCTAAACTTGCCGCAAGATAGGTGCATGGTTTGCGCTGAACATACCATAGGCTCAAAAATCATTTTGGACGCACCTGGTGGTACTCCTTGGTGACGAGGCTCAAGTGGAAGCTAATTACGGTCCGTTTGGAGATTGTGCTAATCTTGCCGCAAGATAGGTGCACGGTTTTCGCTGAATGTACCATAGGCTCGAAAATTGTTTTGGACGCACCCGGTTGTACTCCTAGGGGACGAGGCTCAAGTGGAAGCTCGTTTTGGTCCATTTGGAGATGGTGCCAAACTTGATGCAAGATAGGTGCATGGTTTGTGCCAAACATACCATGGGCCCAAAAATCATTTTGGGCACACCCAATAGAACTCCTAGGTGACGAGGCTCAAGTGGAAGCTTGTTTTGGTATGTTTGGAGATAGTGCTAATTTTGACGAGGTGCACGGTCTGCGCCGAACCTACCATAGGCTTTGAAATCGGTTTGGACGCATCCGATGGAACTCCTAGGTGACGTGGGTCGTGTGGAATCTCGTTTCAGTCTATTTGGAGACAATTTTAGTGTCGGTGCAAGATAGTTGGACGGGTTGCGCCAAACATACAATACACTCAGAAATCAATTTGGATGCACCCGATAGTACTCCTAGGTGACGATGCTCAAGTGGAAGCTCGTTACGGTCTGATTGGAGATGGTGCTAAACTTGATGCAAGATAGGTGCACGGTTTGCGCAAAACATACCATAGGCTCAAAAATTGTTTTGGACACTCCCAAAGGAACTCCTAGGTGACGAGGCTCAAATGGAAGCTCATTTTGGTCCGTTTGTAGATGGTGCTAATCTTGCAGCAAGATAGGTGCATGGTTTGCGCTGAACATACCATTGGCTCGAAAATCATTTTGGACGCACCTGGTGGTACTCATAGGTGACGAGGCTCAAGTGGAAGCTCATTACAGTCCGTTTGGAGATGGTGCTAATCTTGCCGCAAGATAGGTGCACGGTTTGCGCTAAATGTACCATAGGTTAAAAAATTGTTTTGGACGCACCCGGTTGTACTCCTAGGTGACGAGGCTCAAGCGGAAGCTCATTTTGGTCCGTTTCGAGATGGTGCTAAACTTGATGCAAGATAGGTGTATGGTTTTTGCCAAACATACCATAGGCTCGAAAATCATTTTGGGCTCCACCAATGGAACTCATAGGTGATGAGGCTCAAGTGGAAGCTCGTTTTCGTATGTTTCGAGATAGTGCTAATCTTGACAAGGTGCACGGTTTGCGCCGAACCTACTATTGGCTCATAAATCGGTTTGGACGCATCCGATGGAACTCCTAGGTGACGCAGGTCGTGTGGAATCTCGTTTCAGTCTATTTGGAGACAATGTTAGTGTCGGTGCAAGATAGTAGGACGGGTTGCGCCAAACAAACCATACACTCAGAAATCAATTTGGATGCACCCGATAGTGCTCCTAGGTGACGATGCTCAAGTGGAAGCTCGTTATGGTCTGATTGGAGATGGGGCTAAACTTGATGCAAGATAGGTGCACGGTTTGCGCCAAACATACCATAGGCTCAAAAATTGTTTTGGACACTCCCAATGGAACTCCTAGGTGACGAGGCTCAAGTGGAAGCTCGATTTGGTCCGTTTAGAGATGGTGCTAATCTTGCCGCAGGATAGGTGCATGGTTTGCGCTGAACATACCATTAGCTCCAAAATCATTTTGGATGCACCTGGTGGTACTCGTAGGTGACGAGGCTCAAGTGGAAGCTCATTGCGGTCCATTTGGAGATGGTGCTAATCTTGCCGCAAGATAGGTGCACGGTTTGCGCTGAATGTACCATAGGCTCAAAAATTATTCTGGACACACCCGGTTGTACTCCTAGGTGACGAGGCTCAAGTGGTAGCTCGTTTTGGTCTGTTTGGAGATGGTGCTAAACTTGATGCAAGATAGGTGCATGGTTTGTGCCAAACATACCATAGGCTCAAAAATCATTTTGAGCACACCCAATGGAACTCCTAGGTGACGAGGCTCAAGTAGAAGCTCGTTTTGGTATGTTTGGAGATAGTGCTAATCTTGACGAGGTGCACGGTTTGCGTCGAACCTACCATAGGCTCAGAAATCGTTTTGGACGCATCCGATGTGATGAGATACAGGCCCGATCTTCCGAGAGGTAACCGGCAAGTTCGATTTGTGGAGATCTCGACGTTGGCGATCCGGCTTCAAATCTGACACGATTCGAACCCTGCAACCGTTACACCACAGCTTCGTTGGTTATCAACCAAGCACAACTTGATTGACCTCGCCAAGAAGGCTTTTCCTGCAAGCGAATCGAAGAACGCAAGCAAGAAGGTAAAAACACGCAATCTGAAATTGCAAACATGAATGATGCGAATATCAATATAAGGTTCAAGAACTCGGTTTCAAAGGACTAATTGATACAGTGGAGGAGATCAAGAACAGGGGCCCTAGATCACTGTAAAAGGATTTGTCACCACAGTTACAATGAACGATTCAGTTTCTCGATGGAAAACTAAACTCTAAACAAAACCCAATTGTCTAGCAGTGGCGGCGGCTATTTTTATAGTCTAAGACTCGACCTAGGGTTGAGGACGGCCAGGGGTTGGGCGCCCACAACTTGGGCTTAAGGCCCGACACGATACATGGCCAAGTTGGCCCAAATAGGTGACGCAGCACCTTGCCATGGTCACACAGAATGATCCACGGATCTTCTGGAGCTAGGACCAGATCCAAAACGACGGCGTCGTCGTCCCCTTTCCAACGCATCCAAGAACGCCCCGTTTCGATGTCGTATGAGAGAGTTATGACCAAAACAATGACGACGTGTCTGCTGAATCCGAGGGTGACGTGGCAGCTGAGTTGGGGACGAATTGCAACTTGGGGAAGACCATAGCGTCGGTGTGTCCAGCGTGGCGATGTCTTCATCATCCGCCCCTTCTTGAATTGGAGTCTTCCTTAACTGCATCTTGGCGATGTCCTCATCATCCCCTCCTAGAATTGGAGGCGTCCTCGACTTCATCCCATTATCAGCGAACTCCTGCAAAAGGTTAGTGACAGCAGGCAATGCACCAGACATAATGTAACACCCCCGGTGTTACCGCGTGTCACAATGCCTCTAAGCTGAGCATGCACATCTTTTTCTTGTGTTTTGTTTAATGTTGAAGTGCGTAGAACCCTTTCAGTAAATTAAAAATAGTAAATAAAAAGGTTATTCGAATTTTGACGTTTCAACCGGAAGTTAGCGACTTAGGTTGGAAACTAAATTTTTATTAACGAAACTGCTACAAGACTTATATGTGAACCCTAAACGAATTATGAAGAGCATAGTGTGTAGTTGTTAGCGCAACTTGTGTTGTCAAGTAATTAGATCGCTAGCTAGTTTTTCCAGTAACTCGAAAAGTGAACTCGCTTTGTATTTCAGCCCTAGACTTAGAAAAACTCTAAGTCGTTTGACAGCTTGGCAAGGCCGTGTTGGCGAGTCCGTTCTGGGAAATCTAGTTCAAAGGTGGCAGTATGTTTTGGCTCAGAACGATAGCCTAGTGTACCCTCTTGGTGTTGGTGAAGATCGTTCGGTCTCTTGATCACTCGTTTTGGCGTGGCAAGGACTTTAAGATTCGTGCGTGTGCTGTGTCGCGGCTGGTTGGCCAGCCGAGCGCGGTCACCGCGTAGTCGCTGTGTGCGTCGCGCAGTGCTACGCTGCGGGCCCACGCACTGCCGCGGTGGGAAGCCGGCCGAGGCCGTCGTGCCTTGGTGCTGTGGCCGTTGACGTCGTGCGCGGGTTGCTTGTCCCGCCCGCTGTTTTGCCCCCTTCCCTCTCTCTACGCGCGCGGTGGTGTGGGTCATCCGGGGTCAGCGCCCGTCGCGTCCGCGCCGACCCAGCGCCGCCACTGGCCGGTCGGTGGCTGCGCAGCACGCCACGCTGCTCCCCCGCCTGCTCGCGCGCACTGCCATGACCCCACTTCGGCCGGGATGGGACCGGAGCGCTGCCGCGTTTTGCCCCCCCTTTCTATTTCCCCCTGTCCACCTGGTCATCGGGGCCGTTGCTGGCAAACTGGTGGGAGAGGCCACGGTTACTCAATCAACCCCGCCCTAGAGTTCGCCACCGTGTGACCTCACCGCGCGACCACAGCTCGCTTCCAGTTTGGCCCCACCGGGCTCCAATCGGAGATTTTCCGCTCTGACGTGCCTTTAAGGCCGCGCCCGACCGTGACCACCGTAGTGGTCCGAGTCGTTGATCCCGTGACCACCGTGACCACCGTGACCACCGTGACCACCAGTAGCCTTGCTATGCCCTCGGCCTCACCCTGCACCCGCTTCCGAGCCCTGGCTCCCCTGAGTTTCGCTGACGAGCTCGCGCCGCCGCGGAGCGCCACCTGACCCCCCCGGGCGCACGTGGCCGGCTCTGCTCAGGAACCCTCCAACCTCCCTGTCACTGCGGTTTGGTCCGTAGTGAGCTGCCGAAGCTCACCCACCCCCTCGGCTGCTCTCGCAGAGCCTCTGTCCCCCGAAACGCCGGCGCCGCCCTTGCTGATCGGCCGCCATCACGGGGAAGCCGCGCCACCTCGTCTCTGGCCGCCAAATCGTTGCCCCGTGCCTCGCGTCTGCACCTAGGTGAGCGTCTCCCCCTTGGGTACGCGGTAGAGTCTTCCCAGTGGCTGGCGAGACCGACCGGTGCCGGTCTACGCCACGCCGGTGTGCGGGGGGGAGCGTCGGGGACCTCCCCGTTGGGAAGAAGGGTTTTTCTGGGGGCTTGTTTGAGTAAAGGTAGTATGTGGGAATAGTCGTGAGAAGCGTAGCGGGATACCTGGATAGCTGGAGGGCATTTCTGCAAAACGTCCGGGGACGCGCGGGCTCCCCCGCCTGGGCCGCGTCCGCGCGCAGGTCGCGCGTCGTGGGCCGCCTCTTATGGGCTGAACAGTGGGAGCAGGTTTTTCCTTTTCTAGAAAATTCGATGTTGGATTCTAATTTAATTTCGGAGCTAACTTTGGTGAATTATAGCGTCTTGTGTAGAGGTCCAAAAATCATGAAACCACTTTTGTTAACTTTCTAAATTCATGCTCTATCAGTTAGTAATTTCTTTTGTGTAGTGCTGTAGTGTTGCTCGGTCGTTTAAATTAATGCATAAAGCGACGTTTATTAATGCAACCAATTTTGTAGGAATTTTCGTGGCAAATCAAGGATAGCCCTAGCTCTAAAATTTTTTACAGTAGCTGCTTAATATTGTTAGATGCTTACTGTAATTTTTTATGGCCATTAAATAGCTTGTTGTTAGGGTAGCTAATTTTCCATGAGTAGTGCTTGTAGTAAATTGGTAATCGGAAAGTGGTGCGCTTGTTAGTTGCCAGAGTTGGATTGCTTCAAGTTAACCTTGTTGGTAGGAGTAATGTTAGCTTAGCACATTAGCTGTTAGGGTTACCGCGTCATCTTTTTAAGTGTGGTATTGTCATTCCATGCATATAGGTCACGAGGAAGTCGAGTACATGACCGCGGAGGAGCCGGACTATGAGGAGGTCATCGAGGAGTACGAGGAGGAAATCTTCATACCTGAGGAGTTCCAGGAGCCGCCCGCTACTGACACCTTTGACTGTGCGCCTGCCCAAGGCAAGCCCCGGTGCATAACCCTTATTTTTGGCAAATCTGATGTATGTTTAAATGTTGTGCATTTAAGTTACAGGAATTTCTAGGATACCCACATGCATATATATTTATATACCCATGAGTCTTACTAGTACAGGATCGTATAGTTGCTTCGCTTAGGATCATCGGTAGGGTGAGTAACCTGTCGTTGCTCACAATAGGGAGTTACTCTAATGATTATTGCATTTTGGGAAAAATGGTGGAAGGGAAATGACGACCGGGCAGGGTTGTGGTATGGTTATTGGTGGGTGTAACCAGTTGTGTCCCACGGCCATGGGTACATAATTGGATTGCACTGTTTCCCTGTCTGTGTCAATTAAGGACCGTTCGTTGCATGGACCCTGGTCAAGTCACAGATCTCCTTATCCCGAGCACATACTAGGGGATGGGGGCTAGGAAGACTTGTTACTCTCTTGTCATGGGCTCCGGCTCTTCCCGGACCGACTGATTGGAGGCGGGGATAGGTGGAGGTCTTAGCACCGTATTGAGGCCGGGCCTCGAATACGGGAGCTAGGAGTCCAAGTTTGGACGGGAACCTGGAAACCTGTGACAGGAGGGGAACGAGTTGGTCTCGCTCGTGCCTAGGGTACAAGCGAGGCGTGTGTTTTTCGGGGTACCCAGCTGGGCACATTGATTCGTGAATCGCCGTTTCTGCGTGACGGTACGGCTTGACTACGCTCTGGCATCGTAGTAAGAATTTGCAATTGAAAGAGGGAGAAACGATCTTGTTTTGCTCAACTCTTGCTTGATTATAGCATAGGTGCTTACATAGAATATTGGTTAATGAATAAAATACGGCTTCTAAAAGTTAAGAAATTAAGGACACACTCTTAGTGCTGCTTTCCGCATACAAGAAACCCACAAGCCATAAAGCCTATCATGATCCTTGAGAGTCGGGAAATATAATTCCCAGTCGGGTAAGTCTTGCGAGTACATTGTGTACTCAGGGTTTATTTTTACCCCTGTTGCAGGTGCACTTTGAGCAGGTTTGTCTTGTGTGGAGGATTCTTTTGATGGGCACAGACGGATTCTCATCGCTTCCGCTAGATGTTATTTTATTTTCCGCTGTTAATTATTGCACTCTGAACCTCTAGTATTGTAATAACTGTTTCAAGACTCTGTGTTGTATGAAATGGACTAAGTATTGTAAGTTTGTACTCATTATTGGATCCGGGTGTAAAATGTGGAGCGTTCGAGTTCTCCCGTCGGGTGTGCTCGATGGAATCATCTGGGGTAGCTCACTTTCAGGGCTCTTAGTGCCTAGTGGAAGGCAAGCGCCCTGAAAGCATGCTAAACTGGGCGATTCCGCCACAGGTGGTACCAGAGCCAATAATCAGCTTACAAGCTAAATCACCTATTTCAAAAGGCTTAAAAATTTGACCAACAAAAGGTTTATAAAAATTAGGATGCGGTAAAGTCGACGTAGTTAAGTATTAAGCCCTAGCAATATGGTTTACTAGGATAGTGGCACTGTTTTTCCTAACTATCTTCTATAGGTACACTAACTTATGTTGCGTAAGGAAACGCTAGTTTCGGAAGTGAGTGTACGATGTGCCAAAGTTTAGTGAAAGGCCGCTATATTTTTCCAGCTTGAGTGAGCGTGTAGGGCGATGCATGCATCCCAAAGTTAAAAAAACTGGTTATTTTAAAAACCCCTTCACGATAATCACAGATAGTAACAGGGTAGAATAAGAATTAAAACGAATTGCTTTAATCCTTTCGAAGGCCGTATCATCGTCTCAGTCTCGTTCTCTAAATCGGGAGAAGTGCCCTAATGGTTGGTTCCTATCTGTTACAGATGAACCTGAGGTCCGGTCACGGGGCAGCTGGGTCTGTTCACGGGAGTACCAGCGCTGGAGCGGGCCGTGACCCGGAGGGCCGCGACCTGGAGAATGGTCACGAGAATGTCGGGGAGAGTCACGACGCCCCACGCTTGGCTCCTCTTCCACCGCCACCGCCGCCTCTGATGACTCAAGCGGAGATGATGGCGGAGTTGTTAGCTTCTCGCCGGGAGACGGCCCGTGCCTTGGAGCTGATGGCACAGGCTGTCGGTGGCCTCGCTCGTGGGGGTCCCGGTGGCAACGGTGGGGACGGGGGCGGTGCCCGTGGTCTTGAGAGGCCCTGTTCGTATCAGGACTTCTTGAAGACTAACCCGCCCACGTTCGCGCCGACTGCAGAGCCTCTGGACGCGGAGCATTGGCTTCGTGTGCTGGAGCAAAAGTTTCTGCTGCTCATGGTGACCGATGAGCAGAAGATGCGCTTCGCCGCACAGTAGCTGCTGGGGTCTGCCAGCGCTTGGTGGGATACCTTTAACGCCATGCAGCAGGCGGACCACTGGGTGACCTGGCAGGAGTTCACTACCGCTTTCCGAGAGTACTTCATTCCGGTGGGCGTTCTGAACAGGAAGCTCTCGGAGTTCTTGGACCTGAAGCAGGGAAGCTTGTCCGTGATGGATTATGTCAACAAGTTCAACCACTTGGCATAGTATGCTGGCACTCATGTGGACACAGATGAGAAGAAGAGGGACCGCTTTTACCGTGGCCTCTCTTGTGTTCTGCAGAAGGAACTGTACACCGGGAACTACCAGACTTTTGGCACCCTGATGAATGCAGCCATTGCTATGGAGGGTCTGCAGCGTGACACTCAGGCCGAGTGGAAGCGCAAGCGGGGGATTTCTGGGTCCTCTGGTCACCAGCAGGCGCAGAAGATGTAGGCTGTTAAGAGGATGTCCTACCATTCTCCTGGTGGACAGCCATCGCGACAGCCTCAGCAGACTCGTCAGGCTCCGACGACTCAGTACTATGCACCTTCCCAGCAGGTGCAACAGCCACAGGGACAGCCGTTTCCACCTCGTCAGGGACAGATGGTCAAGTCTACTGGCTGTTTCAAGTGTGGCAAGGAGGGCCACTTTGCTCGGGAGTGTCCCGAGAATCGGCCTATTCAGTCTGCTGTAACAGAACCGCCCAATTATACGAGATTAAGTAAGAAAATCATCCAACGAACGGACAATTTACCAAACTTAAGCCCGTATAACCCGGTAGTCCGTGAAATCTCGACGGATTTCAAACCATTTCACATCACAGCCAAGATCGTAATAAGTTTAGCGATTACCATCATAAGTTACATAGCAGTTTGCGGCACAAAATACATCGGAGTTTAAACATAGTTATTACAAACCAGTTTCGAATAAAGTAGCGGAAGCATTAGTTCAAAGTGCACACACACACGCGACTTTCCAAAATAAAGTGCCAGCTCGCAATCATCTCCCACAAAAGCATCAGGCGAGGAGTAGTGAGTGACCATTGCCCATGGTCCTAGGCTTCGCCCATCGCAGGGTAGAGACAGTTGATACAATAACCATAGTACATCTGTCCATCTGCAACAAGTGGGAACAAAGCCCTGAGTACGAGAAGGTACTCAGCTAGACTTACCCGACAGAACCAAAATAAAATGACACCAAGGATCATGATAGGCTTTTTGGTGGGGTAGCTGACTCATTTGCAAGAAAAGCATTTTTAGCTTATCAATTCCTTTACAAAAGCATGTAATATTTTAATTCTTTATTCCCCTGTCAACTATGTTTGCACTTATGCTAAAGTAACCATGTAATTAAGCAAGCAGGGATTACTATTGATCATTATCAAATAATTACCATGTCATTTTCCACATAACTATCCAAGTGTTTCATCAATATTACTACGATGAAGTAACTCAAGTCAAGTGTTCACTATCCAGTGAACGATGGCGATTCGAATCGATTATTGACCAGCTGGTAATTTATTCCTCACACAAACCTCACTCACCCGCTAAAGTGAGGTATTGGTCACCGAGTCAACCATTCAGGTAAAGTCGCGAGCTTGCCAGGAACCACATGTACCCGGGGGCCGCCCGACTGCTCTTTGGCCTTATCATCGCGCCCCCGTTTCTTGCGACTACTGCTCCGGTACAGTGCGTTGCGGGCAATCCACTCGGCCCGAATAATCTCCCGGCTTCGCGGTCGAAAGGTACTTTATTCGGCCAGCTAAATGTGAGGCATGCGTTCAACATGACCCGAGGCCCGACATCGGACGGTCCTTAACCGACACAGACGGAAGACACTACAGTCCAGAACCCTGCAAGCTTCCGCCCGGTCTCAAATTCATTTCCACACTTAGTTATTCTCACATGGCATTCTTTCACATAAAACCAGGTAATCCCCTATAGCTCGCGGATGACAGGCAATCACCCGGCTTCTACCGGTCTAAGCAAGCTAAGCAATTATTGACCGTGGACACCAGGGGAACAAGGATCGGGTAAAACAAGGTGAAACAAGGTATAATGCAGCAACGTTTGCAAACAACTCCTAAACCTAATGCATCAGATTAAGTAAAATTAATAAATAATTATTCGCAAACCGGGGGAGAAATGCTCCGGGGCTTGCCTCGCTCGAAGGAGCTGGGACGATGGTCAGGGCACTCCGGAAGCTCTTCACCGGACTCCTCTTCTGCTTCTGCTGGCTCCAGCTCCGTCACCTCGGGCTGTTCCTCTGCGTCCTCGGGAACTACTGCCGGAACCACTTCCTGCGATCCTGTATGATGCAGAAGTATGAGTGCAACATGCATAGGTGCATTGCAGAGGTGACATGAGATGGTGATGATGCTGAATGCATGCGATGTGATGAGTATGTCACGTTATCGGATTGTGTGGAACTTACGACTCTTCTACAAGGTAGTCTACGTCATCCAAGAACATGTACTCGAAAACTACCACCACTATTCTCTACCATGCAAGAGTACTTGAACAATCAAGATGCTTCAAAGATACACCAAAGTATATTTTACTAACTATCTTTGCATTAAAGAATGAAGGGAAACCCTAATTAGCCCTATGGTTGAACAGCAACACATATTTTAGTAGCTCAGAAAAATCTTAGAAAATTACAGTGGATTACTAATATCAAGAATAGCTTGACACAAGATTTTTACTGCATTTGGATAACTAGAACTGCCTATACAAAAATAACAAACTAAGGCCAAAAATGGATATTTAAAATACTTTACATTATGAAAAGTATCAAACAACAGATTTAGAAATTTTCCTACTACCTATTCCCTAAACAAACACTATAGAAAAATTATCACTTGCATGTTTTATTCAAATTTATTTAAATAGCAAAAATAACAAATATTAGTGATAGAAAGCAATTGAACTGCAACTATACATTTTTCTACAGAACAACCATGATATAAAATTTTCCCTAGCAAATAGAGGGCACACAAGGATTAACAAACTTGGAACCACATTTTTCTGATTTTTCTACATTTTATTATCAATTTTTCAAGAAAACATAAATTTCAAGGATTAAATAAAATGCTACAGAAAAGTAATGGAATATTGGCATGCAATATTTTTATATTGTAGATCTGGTTCAAATGAGTACATAGAAATTTATTTCACCATTTTTGGAGCTAAAATGACCAAGAAAACATTTTCCAAAGTGTTTTTCATCAAGAATAATAAAAGAAATAGAAAATGATTTTTCCGTTAATGAGATTGGGCCGGCCCGTGGAAAAACAACCGGCCCGTGACCGTTCCCGGCCTGCTTCGCGCGCGCGGGGGAACAGCCGAGCCGGCCCGCTCGGGGCGCGGCCCAGAGGCGCAGCCTAGTTCCCCGAGAGGAACCGAGCGTGGTCGCCGGCGTCCACGCGCTCGACGTCGCGGCGACGGTTGCGGCCAACCGGCCATTGCCGGCCAAGTCCCGACCACCGAGCGAGCGCACAACATTCGCCAGGAACTCGCGAACTTGAAAGGAAGGATTGGGAAGACGGAGAGGGAGCGAGCGAGGCGATGGACGGAGCTCAAGGCCGGCGGCACCGACGCGGTGGCGCGGCGAGGAAAAGCTCGATTGAGCCTTACCGCTCCAAACGAGGAGACGTCGAGGCTCGTTCAGAGAAGAGGGGGACGGGGCGGAGCTTTGGGCACAGGCAATCGAAAGGAGGTGGTCTACCGGTGCCGGAACGAGGCGGAGGCGGAGGCGGTGCGCGGTGGCGAGCGGCGTTCCGCGGTGGAGGGCGCCAGAGGGAGGAAGAGAGGGAGCAAGTGATGGTTGTGCGGGATGGAGACCAGGCGCTCGGTTGATTTGAAGTGGAGCGCGAGCGCGGGGTCCACGGACGGCCATGCGGGGCGTCGCCGGCATGCGGCCGCCACGCGGCGGGCACGCCCTGCCGGGGCGCCAGCGCGCGCGGGCGCGGGCGGGAAGAAGAGAGAGGGGGGGGGGGCCGGCTGGGCCGGGCCGAGGCGGAGGCGACGCGGGCGCGCGCGCGGGAGTGGCACGAGCTGCATCTGGACGTGGGCCGAACAGGAGGCGGCGGCCTGTTAAGGAAAAACCGGATTTTTGATTTTCCAAATTCAATTCAAATGAATTTCAAACTTCAAACTACATTTTGAGCAAGAAGAAGACATTTTCTGGAATTGACCCAAAAATAAAAGTTGCTCAGAATTAAATTCTCTACAACTTTGATTAAGGGGCCAACTGAAAATTCTTGATAGATTTTGAATGGCAGAATAAAAGCTAAAATGGGGATATTTTTAAATATTTTTCATAAATATTTTTGAACCAGTTTTGACAAAATTTGGGTCATCTAGTTGCTCCAAAATTTTGAACTAGGGTTCCAAGTGATGTGAAAATTTATAGTTGCAAGGTTTTTGGTACAATGTGATTATCATATTAATATAATTCATCACATACATTATCTTCAAGCTTTTATTTTAATCAAATTATAATTTACCACACATGATTATAATGTTATGAATGCTGTGCACTATGATTGTTATGCAAAAAATGCATTGCGTAACACCGGGGTGTTACAGCCCTCCCCCCTTATAAAATCTTGTCCCGAGATTTGGGTTACGAACCATTTATTATAAAAATCTTCGTATGCCTTCTTTAAGTATTCACCCGTTTCCCAAGATGCATCCCCTACATCGTGATGACTCCATTGTATCTTATATGTTTTCACCACACTGTTTCGAGTAGCCCTTTCCTTGGTATCCAATACTCGAACTGGCTGCTCACGATACACCAGATCTGACTTGAGTTTTATGCCTCGAGGTTCAATCTTTTCCTCTGGAACGCGCAAACATTTCTTGAGATGTGATACATGAAAAACTGGGAATATAGCACCCATTGACTCTGGTAATTCCAATTTGTAAGCCACAGGACCCTTCCTTTCCAAGATTTTGTAAGGTCCTACAAATCTGGCGGCCAGCTTTCTGCGCACACCAAACCGTTTCTTTTTCATTGGCGTAACTTTTAGATAAACATAGTCACCAACTTCGAACACAAGCGGTCTCCTTCTCTTATCTGCATAACTTTTCTGACGTGACTGAGCTGCTCTCATATTCTGCTGGATGATATGAACTTTCTTTTCGGCTTCCTCTACGAAGTCAATACCATAATACCTTCTTTCTCCTGGCTCAATCCAGTTTAAAGGTGTTCTACACTTCCGGCCATACAGAGCCTCAAAAGGTGCCATCTTGATACTCTCTTGATAGCTGTTATTGTATGCGAACTCTGCTAACGGTAACCATGACTCCCATGAACCTCTGGAAGACAACACACAAGCTCTTAACATATCCTCTAGAACAGCATTAACTCTTTCAGTCTGACCATCTGTTTGAGGATGATAGGCAGTGCTACGAATCAGACTAGTCCCCAAACCTTTGTGCAAATGTTCCCCAAAGTGAGCAGTGAACTGTGACCCTCTGTCAGACACTATAGTCTTTGGTATGCCATGCAATCTCACAATCTCTGCAATATACTTCTCCGCATATTAAGGTGGTCTATATTCTGTTTTGACAGGCAAAAAGTGGGCTGTCTTAGTAAGACGATCCACAATTACCCAAATAGAATCGTGACCTTTTTGAGTAGTGGGTAGACCCGTGATAAAATCCATACTTATATCATCCCACTTCCAACTCGGTACTGACAAAGGTTGTAACATTCCGGCAGGCTTCATGTGAATTGCTTTCACTCTACAACATGTGTCACATCTGGCTACATACGCTGCAATTTCCTTCTTCATCTTGGTCCACCAATAATGAGGTCTTAGTTCTTGATACATTTTACTGCTGCCAGGATGAATAGACAACTTAGAGAGATGAGCTTCATCCATAATTTTATTCTTAAGCTCTCTATCCTTTGGAACAACAAGACGGTTGTCGAACCACAACACATCTTGTTCATCCACCCTGAAGTGTTTCGAGGGTTCTTCTTGAATCTTCTTTTTGATGTGGAATATCCCTTTGTCTGCTTTCTGTCCTTCTATAATCTTACTCTCTAAGGAACAACTGACCTGAATACTATGTAGCACAGCAGGGTGCATTAGATCGAAACCATCTTCAAGTAAGGGTTGCATATTCAGACAATGTGACTTTCTACTCAAAGCATCAGCTACCACATTGGCTTTCCCAGGGTGATACTGTACATTCAAGTTGTAGTCTTTGATTAGTTCTAACCATCTTCGCTGTCTCATGTTCAATTCTGGTTGGGTGAAAATGTACTTGAGACTCTTATGATCGGTGAAAATGTTGCATACATTACCTAGTAAATAGTGTCTCCAAATCTTTAAGGCATGCACTACAGCGGCAAGCTCAAGGTCATGTGTCGGATAATTGATTTCATGTTTTCTCAACTGCCGGGAGGCATAAGCAATGACTCTTCCTTCTTGCATCAGCACACACCCTAATCCTGTTTTTGATGCGTCACAGAACACATCAAAAGGTTTCTCGATGTCGGGCTGTGCAAGAACTGGAGCAGTGGTCAACAGTTTCTGCAAGGTATGGAAAGCTGTCTCACACTCCTCTGTCCACACAAACTTGTGATCTTTCTGTAACAGACTTGTCATTGGCTTGGCAATCTTCGAGAAGTCTGGGATAAAGCGGCGATAGTAACCAGCTAACCCTAGGAAACTCCTGACTTCTGACACTGTGGTTGGAGTCTTCCAATCCATAACCTCTTGCACTTTACTCGGATCTACAGAAACTCCATTCTCAGATAGAATATGACCGAGGAAAGGAACCTTCTTCAACCAAAATTCACATTTGCTGAACTTAGCATATAACTTATGATCTCTCAGCCTGGTCAAGACAATTCTCAGATGCTCTTCATGATCTTTCTCATTTTCAGAGTATACTAGAATGTCATCAATGAAGACAACTACAAACTTGTCCAACTCTGGCATGAAAACCGTATTCATCAGATACATAAAATATGCAGGAGCATTTGTTAGTCCAAATGACATAACAAGATACTCGTACAACCCGTATCTGGTAGAAAAGGCGGTTTTCGGAACATCTTGTGGTCTAATCTTTATCTGATGATACCCAGACCTTAGGTCTATCTTGGAGAACACTCTAGCCTTAGCTAACTGATCAAATAGAACGTCGATATGAGGCAAGGGATATTTATTCTTGATGGTTACAGCATTAAGAGGTCGATAATCCACACACATCCTGAGAGTACCCTCTTTCTTTTTCTTTACGAACAAGGCAGGACATCCCCATTCAGACTTACTTGGGCGGATAAACCCCTTCTTTAATAACTCTTCCAACTGTTTCTTCAACTCGGCTAACTCATCCGGAGGCATCCGATAGGGTCTCCTCGAAATCGGAGCTGTCCCGGGGATCAACTCGATTCCAAACTCAACATCTCTGTCTGGAGGAAGGCCAGGTAACTCGTCTGGAAACACATCCGGGAACTCACACACTACCGGGATCTGATGGATAGGAGCAACTTCCATGGCACAGGTCACACTCACAAGATCTGTTCTTTTAGGCAATGGTACCTGGAAAGTGCCCTCTGCCTGGGGATCTTTAAGGGTAAGCATCCGACTGCTTGTATCTATGACTGCTTCCCAGTCTTTCATCTAGTTCATTCCTATTATTACATCCAAAACTAGTCCAGGCATAACTACCAGGTTCACTCGAAACTTCCGACTACCTAACTCAAGGGTTGCCCCTCTAACCATCTTATTGGTTAACACATCAGCTCCTGCTGAACTTATGCGATAACCATAACCCAATTCTGTGCATAGTTGTTCATGCTTCTGTGCAAATGCTTGACTCATAAAAGAATGCGAGGATCCAGAATAAAAAAGAACAACTGCAGGGTGATGGTTCACAAGAAACTTACCAGCAGTTACAGGCTCTCCCTCAGGAACTTCATCAATGGTGGTGTGGTGCACACGAGCATTGTAAGTCTGTTGCTTCTTTTTAGGCGGATAAGGGCAGAACTTTGAAAAGTGGCCTGGCTGACCACAGTTGTAGCAGGGCCCTTTCACTGTACCAGCAGACCCTATAGCTCCCTTGGAGTTGCTCTGTTCTGCAGCTGCGTTGGTCTTTGTTGGTGGCACTGCCATCTTGTACGGTTTCTGTGGTCCCTTGTAGTTCTGGGTTTTATGCTGCGGCGGCCTGAACCTTGCACCAGGTGCGGACGGACGATAAGATGAATGATTTGCAGTGACAACTCTGGACTAGGATGGTCCTGACTCAAACACTCTCTTGCGATTCTTGGATGCGGTGTAGGCATTATTGTTTTTTTCTTGCTTCAAACAATCACTGATAAAGTCGTTGAATCTGTTGCGGGTATTGGTACCCACATGCTTCATCATCTTCGGACTTAACCCTCTCTTGAAGCTAGCAATCTTCTTTGCATCTGTGTCAACCATGTCTGGAGCATAGCGGCACAAGTTATTAAAGGCATGCAAATACTGGGTCACCGTCTTGGTACCCTGATTCAAGGCTAAGAACTCTCCAAGCTTCATCTCAACCAACCCTGGGGGAATATAAACTCCCTTAAAAGCTTCAGTGAAATCTCTCCAAGTAATCTGGGCATTGGGAGGAAAAGTGGTGCGGTGATGCTTCCACCACATTCCTGCTGGTCCCTGTAACTGATGTGCAGCATACTCTGTTTTCAGAACTTCTGTCAGCCTCAACACACGAAACTTATCTTCCATAGTGTTGATCCATTCTTCGGCATCGAGTGGCTCTGCTGCTTCCTTGAAAATAGGTGGCCTAGTATCCATGAAATCCTTGAAACTGCTGTACTGGTTCGCTCCATGGCCACCACCTTGATTATTACCTCTTTGAACATTTTCAGCGATGGTACGCAGAAAATCTTCCATATTCCTCTGTGACTGTTCAGTACTGCGTTGACTCCCAAGAAACTGTGTGAAGAACATCTCTGCAGTGAGCGGCGGAGGAGGGGGCAAATGTGGCTCTGGCCGTGGTTCCTGGTGGTTGACGTTGTTTGCACCACTTCCACCAGCTCCTGCACCGTTGCCACCAGTCTCAGCGGCTTCATACGTGGCACGACGAGTGTTGGCCATCTGCATATTTCAGCAACAAGCAACAATTGAGTGAAGTTGTAGAATTGTGTTCGAATGAACAATCATGCCATACTGAATTCATTGGAGAGAACAAGTCATACAAGAAAACAGAGGCGCAATAATTTCATTCCAATTAAACAACAGCACCAATTAAGTTACTTCAAATGCAACATCGCGTTCCATACAACCACGTTGCCAGCATACACACACTGGACTTTTATGCGTTCGGGTATCGCATACACAACCAAACTCCGAAGATCGTCAGTCTCAAGGTCGAACAGGATACAACATGATACATGGAAACCAAAAGAAGGCCATCGCGTCAAGCCTAGCTACTAACGCAGGACACTATCCTACTCCTCGGGGCCGTCGTCGATATCGGAGGCGTCGCCATCGCTACCTTCAGCAGCAGCGTCGTCGTCGATGTCCATCTGAGCGGCGTTCGGAGGAGCATACGGGCCCATCCCGTTGTAGAGGGCATGGAACTCTTCATGCAAGTTGGCATTGTACTCTTCTAGCTCCTCGACCCTCTGCCTCAGAAGGTCCCTCTCGTTCCAGGCTTCATTCCTTTCTTGTACTAGCTGTTCCATCATGCGGTCTGCATTTCTGTGGGCCTGAGTCAACCTCTATACCTGCTGCATGGAACTCTCGCCCCTCTCGAGAGCTCGGTCCCGCTGCAAGCTCATGTCAGCCAACTGCTCCTGCAAGCTAGCTATGGCACGTGCTTGCTTCTTCTTCTGTTTTCTTGCTTCAAGCCGATCATCACCACGTAGGCCAGTCAAAGTCCAATAGGTATTCTCCAGACCTTGATATGCTCTGATGGCTGCATACATGGCACTCATGGTGTGGTTGTCGCTAGCCCGTCCTTCACTGGGGCCTCTAACTAGGGCACTTCCTTGCGGCTGTACCCAAATGGCATCGCGAGGATCATCTCTCGGGAAAGTACCGGCCAAAGCTGCTGCCAACTCATTGGGAAATCTGCTCATGATGTCTCGGATGACGCGAAAGGCTGCGCCCTCTGCACCCTCGACTGGAGTGCGTCCTTCAAACTCTAGATGCCAACCATCCCATTCTGGCGCATCACCAAGAGCAGGGACGGTGATCTCCACAACAACAAGTCCATCTTCAGCTAACTGGCTCTCGCTCCAAGAGTAAACTGGCTCTTGACCCTCTGGGTACCCCACATCATGGAGCACTCTCCAAAGCAAGGTGGGCATGCCAAACTCGCTTAGAAAAGTGTCCGTGTTGTGGTGCTCCCGCGGGGCCAGCTGACGACGGGGTGCTCTTCCGCCAGTGGACTTACGGGTAGTCTGCTTCGTGCGGGCCATCTGTAGCACAAGTTTTAATTACCCGGTGAGAACATATTTTAGTTGAGGTCGCTTTTATCAAAATGGGATAATCCTTTTATAAGGGGAGGAATGCATGTCATGAATGGAATGCACAGACAATATGATGCATGCACGAGTCTTACGTTCTCACAAACTTATAAAATAAAAACAACTAACGGTGAATTCGGTGGCATACAAATGATCTCTCATATACGTAACTAATTCGGTCTACACGATACGCTGTTATGTACCCGTAGAAAATTCATTTCAGCCCATTCCCCATGAATGCATGAAAGCAGTAAATCTACCTACATGCTTTACACGAATCCCCAGATGTGTGTACAACGGTAGTAACTACCCAAACACATCGTCCTATTGACGGCATCGCCTCAACGGACGGAACACCCACACATGCGACACTTTCATAAAAACATGAGTAAAACATGTAATTATCCAAGTATCATATAAGCACTCTCCCTAGATCGGCGGTGTATCCGATCATGCTCTCACAGCTCACGCTTACCGAAGCGTAGAGGTAACTGATCCATACATTACCACTCAATTAAGTGGCACTCATACAATAGCACGCCGTATGAGCAACGAAAAATAAATATGGTGCAAGAACCCCAAGTTAGTACTTAAATAGCCACCTAGAGTCCTTAACTGGGCATACAGGATATGACCACTGGCACACTTTTAGTTTGAAAATCACACTTTTTAAACAGAATTTTGTTTTAAATACACTTATGAACAGTAATTATGCTAAACCTTGCTCCGATACCAGCTGTAACAGAACCGCCCAATTATACGAGATTAAGTAAGAAAATCATCCAACGAACGGACAATTTACCAAACTTAAGCCCGTATAACCCGGTAGTCCGTGAAATCTCGACGGATTTCAAACCATTTCACATCACAGCCAAGATCGTAATAAGTTTAGCGATTACCGTCATAAGTTACATAGCAGTTTGCGGCACAAAATACATCGGAGTTTAAACATAGTTATTACAAACCAGTTTCGAATAAAGTAGCGGAAGCATTAGTTCAAAGTGCACACATACACGCGACTTTCCAAAATAAAGTGCCAGCTCGCAATCATCTCCTACAAAAGCATCAGGCGAGGAGTAGTGAGTGACCATGGCCCATGGTCCTAGGCTTCGCCCATCGCAGGGTAGAGACAGTTGATACAATAACCATAGTACATCTGTCCATCTGCAACAAGTGGGAACAAAGCCCTGAGTACGAGAAGGTACTCAGCTAGACTTACCCGACAGAACCAAAATAAAATGACACCAAGGATCATGATAGGCTTTTTGGTGGGGTAGCTGACTCATTTGCAAGAAAAGCATTTTTAGCTTATCAATTCCTTTACAAAAGCATGTAATATTTTAATTCTTTATTCCCCTGTCAACTATGTTTGCACTTATGCTAAAGTAACCATGTAATTAAGCAAGCAGGGATTACTATTGATCATTATCAAATAATTACCATGTCATTTTCCACATAACTATCCATGTGTTTCATCAATATTACTACGATGAAGTAACTCAAGTCAAGTGTTCACTATCCAGTGAACGATGGCGATTCGAATCGATTATTTACCAGCTGGTAATTTATTCCTCACACAAACCTCACTCACCCGCTAAAGTGAGGTATTGGTCACCGAGTCAACCATTCAGGTAAAGTCGCGAGCTTGCCAGGAACCACATGTACCCGGGGGTCGCCCGACTGCTCTTTGGCCTTATCATCGCGCCCCCGTTTCCTGCCACTACTGCTCCGGTACAGTGCGTTGCGGGCAATCCACTCGGCCCGAATAATCTCCCGGCTTCGCGGTCGAAAGGTACTTTATTCGGCCAGCTAAATGTGAGGCATGCGTTCAACATGACCCGAGGCCCGACATCGGACGGTCCTTAACCGACACAGACGGAAGACACTACAGTCCAGAACCCTGCAAGCTTCCGCCCGGTCTCAAATTCATTTCCACACTTAGTTATTCTCACATGACATTCTTTCACATAAAACCAGGTAATCCCCTATAGCTCGCGGATGACAGGCAATCACCCGGCTTCTACCGGTCTAAGCAAGCTAAGCAATTATTGACCGTGGACACCAGGGTAACAAGGATCGGGTAAAACAAGGTGAAACAAGGTATAATGCAGCAACGTTTGCAAACAACTCCTAAACTTAATGCATCAGATTAAGTAAAATTAATAAATAATTATTCGCAAACCGGGGGAGAAATGCTCCGGGGCTTGCCTCGCTCGAAGGAGCTGGGACGATGGTCAGGGCACTCCAGAAGCTCTTCACCGGACTCCTCTTCTGCTTCTGCTGGCTCCGGCTCCGTCACCTCGGGCTGTTCCTCTGCGTCCTCAGGAACTACTGCCGGAACCACTTCCTGCGATCCTGTATGATGCAGAAGTATGAGTGCAACATGCATAGGTGCATTGCAGAGGTGACATGAGATGGTGATGATGCTGAATGCATGCGATGTGATGAGTATGTCACGTTATCGGATTGTGTGGAACTTACGACTCTTCTACAAGGTAGTCTACGTCATCCAAGAACATGTACTCGAAAACTACCACCACTATTCTCTACCATGCAAGAGTACTTGAACAATCAAGATGCTTCAAAGATACACCAAAGTATATTTTACTAACTATCTTTGCATTAAAGAATGAAGGGAAACCCTAATTAGCCCTATGGTTGAACAGCAACACATATTTTAGTAGCTCAGAAAAAATCTTAGAAAATTACAGTGGATTACTAATATCAAGAATAGCTTGACACAAGATTTTTACTGCATTTGGATAACTAGAACTGCCTATACAAAAATAACAAACTAAGGCCAAAAATGGATATTTAAAATACTTTACATTATGAAAAGTATCAAACAACAGATTTAGAAATTTTCCTACTACCTATTCCCTAAACAAACACTATAGAAAAATTATCACTTGCATGTTTTATTCAAATTTATTTAAATAGCAAAAATAACAAATATTAGTGATAGAAAGCAATTGAACTGCAACTATACATTTTTCTACAGAACAACCATGATATAAAATTTTCCCTAGCAAATAGAGGGCACACAAGGATTAACAAACTTGGAACCACATTTTTCTGATTTTTCTACATTTTATTATCAATTTTTCAAGAAAACATAAATTTCAAGGATTAAATAAAATGCTACAGAAAAGTAATGGAATATTGGCATGCAATATTTTTATATTGTAGATCTGGTTCAAATGAGTACATAGAAATTTATTTCACCATTTTTGGAGCTAAAATGACCAAGAAAACATTTTCCAAAGTGTTTTTCATCAAGAATAATAAAAGAAATAGAAAATGATTTTTCCGTTAATGAGATTGGGCCGGCCCGTGGAAAAACAACCGGCCCGTGACCGTTCCCAGCCTGCTTCGCGCGCGCGGGGGAACAGCCGAGCCGGCCCGCTCGGGGCGCGGCCCAGAGGCGCGGCCTAGTTCCCCGAGAGGAACCGAGCGCGGTCGCCGGCGTCCACGCGCTCGACGTCGCGGCGACGGTTGCGGCCAACCGGCCATTGCCGGCCAAGTCCTGACCACCGAGCGAGCGCACAACATTCGCCAGGAACTCGCGAACTTGAAAGGAAGGATTGGGAAGACGGAGAGGGAGCGAGCGAGGCGATGGACGGAGCTCAAGGCCGGCGGCACCGACGCGGTGGCGCGGCGAGGAAAAGCTCGATTGAGCCTTACCGCTCCAAACGAGGAGACATCGAGGCTCGTTCAGATAAGAGGGGGACGGGGCGGAGCTTTGGGCATAGGCAATCGAAAGGAGGTGGTCTACCGGTGCCGGAACGAGGCGGAGGCGGAGGCGGTGCGCGGTGGCGAGCGGCGTTCCGCGGTGGAGGGCACCGGAGGGAGGAAGAGAGGGAGCAAGTGATGGTTGTGCGGGATGGAGACCAGGCGCTCGGTTGATTTGAAGTGGAGTGCGAGTGCGGGGTCCACGGACGGCCACGCGGGGCGTCGCCGGCATGCGGCCGCCACGCGGCGGGCACGCCCTGCCGGGGCGCCAGCGCGCGCGGGCGCGGGCGGGAAGAAGAGAGAGGGGGGCCGGCTGGGCCGGGCCGAGGCGGAGGCGGCGCGGGCGCGCGCGCGGGAGTGGCGCGGGCCACGTCTGGACGTGGGCCGAACAGGAGGCGGCGGCCTGTTAAGGAAAAACCGGATTTTTGATTTTCCAAATTCAATTCAAATGAATTTCAAACTTCAAACTACATTTTGAGCAAGAAGAAGACATTTTCTAGAATTGACCCAAAAATAAAAGTTGCTCAGAATTAAATTCTCTACAACTTTGATTAAGGGGCCAACTGAAAATTCTTGATAGATTTTGAATGGCAGAATAAAAACTAAAATGGGGATATTTTTAAATATTTTTCATAAATATTTTTGAACCAGTTTTGACAAAATTTGGGTCATCTAGTTGCTCCAAAATTTTGAACTAGGGTTCCAAGTGATGTGAAAATTTATAGTTGCAAGGTTTTTGGTACAATGTGATTATCATATTAATATAATTCATCACATACATTATCTTCAAGCTTTTATTTTAATCAAATTATAATTTACCACACATGATTATAATGTTATGAATGCTGTGCACTATGATTGTTATGCAAAAAATGCATTGCGTAACACCGGGGTGTTACATCTGCCCAGCCGTCTGCCAACTCTCGGCTGGTCAAGAGGACGGTTATTAAGAAGAAAGCCCCAGTGAGTGGTTCGGGGCAGGTGAACTATACGGAGGCTGAGGAAATATTACAAGATCAACCTGTGATGGTTGGTATGTTCACCATCAACTCTCACCCAGCACTTGTGTTATTTGATTCTGGAGCATCGCATTCATTTATGAGCATGGGGTATGCGGAAAGGCATAATCTACCTATTATGGCCATCCCTAAGGCCTATAGAATCAGCACTCCGGGTGCGAACATGTTTATCAACACCCGAACGGATACTGTCAGTTTAGTGCTAGCCACCCACAGTTATCGCCTTCAGTTCATGTTGCTACCTGGGCATGGCATTGATGCAATACTGGGCCTGAACTGGCTGAAGGTTTACGGGGTAGTGTTGGACCTTAAGCGGAGGGTTATCGAGTTGCGACTTCCTAGGTCTGAGGATAGGATGTCTCTTCTCATTCCCTCGGAACTCACTTCGCCAGTTGCTGCAAATGTGGAAGTCTCTTCTGATCTCACCCCTATTCCAGTGGTCTGTGAGTTCCCATATGTTTTTCCTGATGATTTGCCGGGGTTACCACCGGATAGAGATGTGGAGTTCACCATTGAGTTAGAGCCTGGCACTGCTCCTATTTCCCGACGTCCCTACCGTATGGCACCGAAGGAGTTAGCTGAAATGAAGAAGCAGTTAGAAGAATTGCGGAATAAAGGGTTCATCCATCCCAGTTCTTCACCTTGGGGTTGTCCTGCCATTTTTGTGAAGAAGAAGGATGGCACTCTTCGCATGTGTGTGGATTACCGCCCCTTCAATGCGGTGACCATTAAGAACAAGTACCCTTTGCCTCGTATTGATGCCTTGTTTGATCAATTGGCTGGGGCAAAAGTGTTCTCTAAAATAGATCTTCGGTCGGGGTATCATCAAATAAAGATCCGGCCACAAGATATACCAAAGACAGCTTTTTCTACTAGGTATGGGTTGTATGAGTACCTAGTCATGTCTTTCGGTCTCACGAATGCTCCTGCATTTTTCATGTATCTCATGAATTCAGTCTTTATGCCGGAGTTGGATAAGTTTGTAGTAGTTTTCATCGATGACATCTTGATTTATTCCAAGAGTGAAGAAGAGCATGCACGACATCTCCGCACCGTCCTGACCCGGTTGCGAGAGCACAAGCTGTACGCTAAGTTCAGCAAGTGTGAGTTTTGGTTGGATCGAGTTCAGTTCTTGGGACATGTTCTGACCCCTGAGGGTGTGTCTATAGATCCTAGCAAGGTTCAGGATGTGTTGAATTGGAAGTCTCCTACCACCGTGCATCAGATCCGACAGTTTCTGGGTCTTGCCGGATACTATCGGCGTTTTATTCCAGATTTCTCTAAAATAGCCCAACCCATGACCAAGTTACTTCAGAAGGATGCCAAGTTTGTATGGAGTTCGGCTTGTGAAGAAGCTTTTCAGGCCTTGAAGAAGTTTCTTACCTCAGCTCCTGTTCTGGCTCAACCGGATATTGAGAAGCCTTTTGATGTTTATTGTGATGCCTCCAGGACTGGGCTTGGGTGCGTGCTTATGCAAGAGGGGCGTGTGATAGCATATGCTTCGCACCAACTAAAAAAGCACGAAGTGAATTACCCAACCCATGATTTAGAGCTAGCTTCAGTGGTGCACGCTCTAAAAATTTGGAGACACTACTTGTTGGGGAATAAAGTGCATATTTTTACGGACCATAAGAGCCTTAGGTATATTTTTACTCAACCTGAGTTGAATTTGAGGCAGAGGAGATGGCTTGAGTTGATTAAAGATTACAACTTAGAGGTCCATTATCATCCGGGAAAAGCTAATGTGGTGGCTGATGCTTTGAGCCGTAAGTCACATGTGCCTGGTGAAGAACCCTTGCCTCTCTCTCACTCTGCAGTGTTAGCACAGATTGCTTTAGTCTCAGATTTACTTGAGCAAATCATCACGGAGCAAAGGTATGATGTCTTGGAGATTCCCCACATCAAGAAGTTGATGGCTGAGGGGCGTGGTCCGCATTTTAACATTGATGCGCAAGGTGTGGTGAAGTACAAGAACCGGTTAGTGGTTCCCGGTAATGAGGAGCTGAGAAGGAAGATTCTGGAGGAAGCCCACCAATCCAAGTTATCTATTCACCCGGGGAGTAACAAAATGTACCATGATCTGCGTCAGCTGTATTGGTGGTCATACATGAAGCAGGATATCACCAAGTATATTGCTGAGTGTGATGTTTGTGGAAGAGTTAAGGCAGACCATCTACGGAGGCTGGGTTTTCTGCAGTCGTTGCCTATTCTGGTCTGGAAGTGAGAAGATATTTCCATGGATTTTATTACCGGATTACCTCGCACTACCAAGGGTCATGATTCTATTTGGGTCATTGTGGATCGCCTCACTAAGACTGCTCATTTTCTTCCAGTGGGTACTAGGTATACAGCCTCGCAGTATGCCAAGCTATACTTTGACCGCATTGTGACCCTTTATGGAGTTCCGCTTACCATTGTTTCTGACCGTGGATCAGTTTTCATGTCGCGTTTTTGGATACAACTCCAAGAATGTCTTGGTACTCGCCTTCTTAGAAGTTCAGCCTATCATCCCCAGACCAATGGTCAGATAGAGAGGGTGAATCAAGTGCTTGAAGATATGTTGCAAGCTTGTGTCATCTCTTTTCCTGAAAAGTGGGATGAATGTTTGAAGTTGGCCGAGTTTTCTTATAATAACAGCTATCAAGAGAGCATTCAGATGGCACCTTTTGAGGCTTTGTATGGCAAGAAATGCAGGACCCCACTCAACTGGGTTGAGGTGGGAGACCGTGGTTATTTCGGGCCTGACTTTGTGCTGGAAGCAAGGGAGAAGGTTGGAATTATCTGGAGTCATTTAAAGGCAGCGCAAAACCGATAGAAAACCTATGCAGACAAGAGAAGGAGGCCCTTGGAGTTTGAAGTTGGGGATTATGTGTATCTCAAGGTGTCTCCCATGAAAGGTGTGCATCGTTTTGGTGTCCGTGGGAAGCTAGCCCCACGCTATGTTGGGCCCTACAAGGTTTTGGCTCGGCGTGGTCCCGTGGCCTATCGCATTCAGCTCCCGGATATTTTGTCAGCTATCCACGATGTTTTCCATGTGTCCCAGTTGAAAAAGTGTTTGTGGGTTCCTACAGAGGAAGTAGAGATTGAAGGACTTCCACTTCAACCGGACCTTTCGTATGAGGAACATCCAGTAAAAATCCTGGATGAAAAAAGAAAGAGTAACCAGGAACAATGTGGTGAAATTTTACAAGGTCCAGTGGCAACATCATTCGGAAGATGAAGCAACATGGGAACTAGAGAGCTATATTTTGAAGCATTATCCCCACCTTTTGCCTAGCTCCTGAAGGTAACTCGTTAAGCTGGAAGTTTCTCTATCCTCTTTTCTCCACACTAGGCACGGGAAATCTCGGGGCGAGATTTTCTTTTAGGGGGGTAGAGCTGTAACACCCCTGGTGTTACCGCGTGTCACAATGCCTCTAAGCTGAGTATGCGCATCTTTTTCTTGTGTTTTGTTTAATGTTGAAGTGCGTAGAACCCTTTCAGTAAATTAAAAATAGTAAATAAAAAGGTTATTCGAATTTTGATGTTTCAACCGGAAGTTAGCGACTTAGGTTGGAAACTAAATTTTTATTAACGAAACTGCTACAAGACTTATATGTGAACCCTAAACGAATTATGAAGAGCATAGTGTGTAGTTGTTAGCGCAACTTGTGTTGTCAAGTAATTAGATCGCTAGCTAGTTTTTCCAGTAACTCGAAAAGTGAACTCGCTTTGTATTTCAGCCCTAGACTTAGAAAAACTCCAAGTCGTTTGACAGCTTGGCAAGGCCGTGTTGGCGAGTCCATTCTGGGAAATCTAGTTCAAAGGTGGCAGTATGTTTTGGCTCAGAACGATAGCCTAGTGTACCCTCTTGGTGTTGGTGAAGATCGTTCGGTCTCTTGATCACTCGTTTTGGCGTGGCAAGGACTTTAAGATTCGTGCGTGTGCTGTGTCGCGGCTGGTTGGCCAGCCGAGTGCGGTCACCGCGTAGTCGCTGTGTGCGTCGCGTAGCGCTGTGCCGCGGGCCCGCGCGCTGCCGCGGTGGGAAGCCAGCCGAGGCCGTCGTGCCTTGGTGCTGTGGCCGTTGACGTCGTGCGCGGGTTGCTTGTCCCGCCCGCTGTTTTGCCCCCTTCCCTCTCTCTGCGCGCGCGGTGGTGTGGGCCGTCCGGGGTCAGCGCCCGTCGCGTCCGCGCCGACCCAGCGCCGCCACTGGCCGGTCAGTGGCTGCGCAGCACGCCACGCTGCTCCCCCGTCTGCTCGCGCGCACTGCCATGACCCCACTTCAGCCGGGATGGGACCGGAGCGCTGCCGCGTTTTGGCCCCCCCCCTTTCTGTTTCCCCCTATCCACCTGGTCATCGGGGCCATTGCTGGCAAACTGGTGGGAGAGGCCACCGTTACTCAATCAACCCCGCCCTAGAGTTCGCCACCGTGTGACCTCACCGCGCGATCTCCGCTCGCTTCCAGTTTGGCCCCACCGCGCTCCAATCGGAGATTTTCCGCTCTGACGTGCCTTTAAGGCCGCGCCCGACCGTGACCACCGTAGTGGTCCGAGTCGTTGATCCCTCACCAAATTGAGCTTACCAGTAGCCTTGCTATGCCCTCGGCCTCACCCTGCACCCGCTTTCGAGCCCTGGCTCCCCTGAGTTTCGCTGACGTGCTCACGCCGCCGCGGAGCGCCGCCTGACCCCCCCCAGGCGCACGTGGCCAGCTCGGCTCAGGTACCCTCCAACCTCCCTGTCACTGCGGTTTGGTCCGTAGTGAGCTGCCGAAGCTCACCCACCCCCCCGGAACGTCGGTGCCGCCCTTGCCGATCGGCCGCCATCGCGGGGAAGCCGCGCCACCTCGTCTCCGGCCGTCGAATCGTTGCCCCGTGCCTCGCGTCTGCACCTAGGTGAGCGTCTCCCCCTTGGGTACGCGGTAGAATCTTCCCAGTGGCCGGCGAGACCGACCGGTGCCGGTCTACGCCACGCCGGTGTGCGGGGGGGGAGCGTCGGGGACCTCCCCTTTGGGAAGAAGGGTTTTTCTGGGGGCTTGTTTGAGTAAAGGCAGTCTGTGGGAATAGTCGCGAGAAGCGTAGCGGGATACCTGGATAGCTGGAGGGCGTTTCTGCAAAACGTCCGGGGATGCGCGGGCTCCCCCGCCTGGGCCGCGTCTGCGCGCGGGTCGCGCGTCGTGGGCTTCTCTTATGGGCTGAACAGTGGGAGCAGGTTTTTCCTTTTCTAGAAAATTCGTTGTTGGTTTCTAATTTAATTTCGGAGCTAACTTTGGTGAATTATAGCGTCTTGTGTAGAGGTCCAAAAATCATGAAACCACTTTTGTTAACTTTCTAAATTCATGGTCTTGTGTAGAGGTCCAAAAATCATGAAACCACTTTTGTTAACTTTCTAAATTCATGCTTTATCAGTTAGTAATTTCTTTTGTGCAGTGCTGTAGTGTTGCTCGGTCATTTAAATTAATGCATAAAGCGACGTTTATTAATGCAACCAATTTTGTAGGAATTTTCGTGGCAAATCTAGGATAGCCCTAGCTCTAAAATTTTTTACAGTAGCTGCTTAATATTGTTAGATGCTTACTGTAATTTTTTATGGCCATTAAATAGCTTGTTGTTAGGGTAGCTAATTTTCCCTGAGTAGTGCTTGTAGTAAATCGGTAATCGGAAAGTGGTGCGCTTGTTAGTTGCCAGAGTTGGATTGCTTCAAGTTAACCTTGTTGGTAGAAGTAATGTTAGCTTAGCACATTAGCTGTTAGGGTTTCCGCATCATCTTTTTAAGTGTGGTATTGTCATTCCATGCATATAGGTCACGAGCAAGTCGAGTACGTGACCGCGGAGGAGCCGGACTACGAGGAGGTCATCGAGGAGTACGAGGAGGAAATCTTCGTACCTGAGGAGTTCCAGGAGCCGCCCGCTACTGACACCTCTGACTGTGCGCCTACCCAAGGCAAGCCCCGGTGCATAACCCTTATTTTTGGCAAATCTGATGTATGTTTAAATGTTGTGCATTTAAGTTACAGAAATTTCTATGATACCCACATGCATATATATTTATATACCCATGAGTTTTACTAGTACAGTATCGTATAGTTGCTTCGCTTAGGATCATCGGTAGGGTGAGTAACCTGTCGTTGCTCACAATAGGGAGTTACTCTAATGATTATTGCATTTTGGGAAAAATGGTGGAAGGGAAATGACGACCGGGCAGGGATGTGGTATGGTTATTGGTGGGTGTAACCAGTTGTGTCCCACGGCCACGGGTACATAATTGGATTGCACTGTTTCCCTGTCTGTGTCAATTAAGGACTGTTCGTTGCATGGACCCTGGTCAAGTCACAGATCTCCTTATCCCGAGCATATACTAGCGGATGGGGGCTAGGAAGACTTGTTACTCTCTTGTCATGGGCTCCGGCTCTTTCCGGACCGACTGATTGGAGGCGGGGATAGGTGGAGGTCTTAGCACCGTATTGAGGCCGGGCCTCGAATACGGGAGCTAGGAGTCCAAGTTTGGACGGGGACCTGGAAACCTGTGACAGGAGGGGAACGAGTTGGTCTCACTCGTGCCTGGGGTACAAGCGAGGCGTGTGTTTTTCGGGGTACCCAGCTGGGCACATTGATTCGCGAATCGCCGTTTCTGCGTGACGGTACGGCTTGACAACGCTCTGGCATCATAGTAAGAATTGGCAATTGAAAGAGGGAGAAACAATCTTGTTTTGCTCAACTCTTGCTTGATTATAGCATAGGTGCTTACATAGAATATTCGTTAATGAATAAAATACGGCTTCTAAAAGTTAAGAAATTAAGGTCACACTCTTAGTGCTGCTTTCCGCATACAAGAAACCCACAAGCCATAAAGCCTATCATGATCCTTGAGAGTCGGGAAATATAATTCTTAGTCGGGTAAGTCTTGTGAGTACATTGTGTACTTAGGGTTTATTTTTACCCCTGTTGCAGGTGCACTTTGAGCAGGTTTGTCTTGTGTGGAGGATTCTTCTGATGGCACATATGGATTCTCATCGCTTCCGCTAGATGTTATTTTATTTTCCGCTGTTAATTATTGCACTCTGAACCTCTAGTATTGTAATAACTGTTTCAAGACTCTGTGTTGTATGAAATGGACTAAGTATTGTAAGTTTGTACTCATTATTGGATCCCGGGTGTAAAATGTGGAGCGTTCGAGTTCTCCCGTCGGGTGTGCTCGACGGAATCATCTGGGGTAGCTCACTTTCAGGGCTCTTAGTGCCTAGTGGAAGGCAAGCGCCCTGAAAGCGTGCTAAACTGGGCGATTCCGCCAGACATAATAGGTTGACAAAACATAGTATAACATGGTGCATCAGGATTATCACATAACTCAGCAGCAGCAGAAGTTGTAGCAAGAAAAGTACCTCCTTTTAACCTAATCCCATTATTCCCATTATTTTTAGCAATGTCAATTGGAGGTTTATTTTTAATCTCTTTAGCATGTTTAATAATATCCGTAGGAGACAAAGGCAGCAATGTAATTGTCTTGTCCTTATGTATGATAGTGTATGTATTAGTTCTACCATGGTGTAAAACATCATTATCAAATTCCCATGGATGACCTAACAAAATGGAACAAGCTTGCATAGGGACAACATCAAAATCAGCAGTATCATGATAAGAACCTGTGAAAAAGCTAATGCGTGCTGATTTAGTTACATTAGTCTTACCACTATTATTGAACCACTGAAGTTTATATGGATGCGAATGTTGTCGTGTGGTCAAGCTAAGCTTCTCAACCAAATCTGAACTCACCAAGTTATTGCAACTTCCGCTATCAATGATAGTGAGAACACGACAACCCTGCACAATTAAATACATGTGGAACAAATTGTGGCGTTGGATCGTCTTCTCTTCTTCATGTCCCACATGTGTACTCAACACACGCTGCACAAGAAGGCTAGGGTAATCTGCGGTAGCAGCCACGGAGTCAATGATGATGGCCTCCTTGTCTTGATCGTCCTCGGTGGAATCTGCATCAATGTTAGCAGCAAGGGCTAAATCATCTTCAACATCACTAGTACTTACATATCCATCCTCGGTAGCAATGAAAGCACGACGACTAGGGCAATCCTTCATGACATGTCCCATGCCTTTGCATCGGTGGCAAATGATTTTAGCGCTGGACGAGGAGGAGCTAATAGAAGCACCCGGAGTGGCACCTTTCTTCTGCACATTAGACAGTTTACTTACCCCGGAAGAAAATGGAGGTGTCGATGGCTGTGAGGCAACAGGAATCTTGGGCGTATCCGTCTCTGAACGCTGCTGAAAATTCCTCCCATTATTAGACCTGAAAGGCTGGTGTTGTTTGCGTCCCTGTACTTCATGTTCTGCCTTAATAGCAAGATGATACAATTGGAAAAAATTGCGCCAATCTTTGTAATCAAGTATGTTCTGTATATCATGGTTTAAACCACCAAAAAATCTAGACTAGCATCATTATCATCTTCATTTATACCACAACGGGCTAAACCAATAAGCAATTCTTGGTAGTAAGCTTTCCTTTATCACCTTGTTTTAAAGTTTGTAGTTTCAAACGTAAATCACATTGGTAATAAGGAGGAACAAAACGAGATTTCATACGTTGCTTTAAAGCATTCCAAGTTTGAGGCACAGCAGCAGCATTATTAGCATTGCAAAGATCACTCCACCAGAACAAAGCAAAATTAGTAAACTCACTAGTAGCAAGTCTAACTCTATGCTCAGCAGGAACATTATGAGAATCAAATTTTTGTTGAACAGCAAGCTCCCAATCTAAATAAGCCTCTGGATCAATATTACCAGCAAAAGGAGGAAGGCTAAATTTAATTTTAGCAAAAGGATCATTATTACCATTATTATTACCTTCCATACCGCGACGGTTGAAGTTGAGGCGGCGACGGGCATAACAGTCAGCATCCGCATCGTCATCACCAAAATCACCGACATCGTCATCATCAGCACGATGAGGTGGGGGCGTTGCTCGAGTTGTTCTATGCGGGTGACCAGATTGTCCACATTGCGCGTCAGCTCGGTCATAAGATTGCGTTGTTTAGTCATGAACGTTGTAAGCTCGCCCTTGGACACGCAATCATTGAAGTCCGTCGGAGATCCTGCCATGGTTAGAAAATAGAAAAAGATAACACCAAAGTATTATCCCTATCAACTAAAAGGAACCAAGTGGTGGTGGTGGTGGTTGTGGTGGTGAAAGTGGAATGCAAAATCATAAGCGGCTTACCACCGTCTTGCCTATATTCTTACCAACGCCAAACAAGAGCAAAACCAAAGTGACAAAGTAATCTGTTGTTGAGCATGGGTAACAAGTTGCAAGATGAACCTTTGCTGACAGAAGAATATGTGGAGCTATGGGTAGACACAATATGACAGCAAGGATTAGCAATTAACAAATACAGATTAGCGATTGTTCAATCTAGATCCAAAGTACAAATCACAGCTGCTGGCTAAGACGTGTCGAGACGTAGCGCAACAAGGTGAAAACAAAGGACGATGGAAAGAACGCACAGAACAAGCAAATAACCCGGATTTTTCCTTTTCCTGAATTTTTCCCTGATTTTTCCAAAAGGCACTAGTAGGAATCAAACTTTTTTATTTTTTCACTATTTTTTTTATATTTTTCTCTGAACAAGGATCACAAAAGATGCAACCACAAAAATTAGCACATACAACTGAGGTGGGATGTGGTCTACAGAAATACAGCACGTTCTTTGAAAAGCGTGCAAAAACTTTGACAATTTTTTTCTTTATTTTCCTGAATTTTTTTGGCAATTTTGATGAATCCAAACAGGGCAAAGCCCAGTTTGGGTCGGCTCCAAACGGTGTCAAGAAACTGTTGTAAAAATTTTAGATTTTTCTGATAAACGAGCGAAAAGTTAAGCCTGTTTTACCCAAGGTATCTCAAGTTATGTTTTCCGGTAGGCACAACATGGCAGCGGTAGTTAGGGAAAAGCGTCCCTAAACTTCAACACCGATCACAAGATCGTCCCTGTGACTCCAACAGCGACAGTAGGTATTCGCCTGATGATGTAAGTAGGGCTACGATGTAGGCAAAATAAGAGCGTCTAGCAACTTATCTAGGGTTTGCGCGGCGGTGAGAAGTTACACAAGGCGGCTAGCGGGGGCAAGTCGAGTAATGTGGTGGCTTCGACTTGTTGTTTGGGAACGGTGGATGGGATAGCGGCGGAAAACAAAAATCACAGCAACGGGCGATTGAACTACGACCATGAACACAATCCTAAACCAGCAACAAGATTCGACCACGGACACAAACTCAACAACGCGAATCTGAAACAAAATTGCAAAGGCACAAAGGCTGATAGGACAGCGGAAATTGAAATATTTTTGGGCTTTTTGTGCACAAAGGGTGACTTTGATACCAAATGATACATCCGGCCTAGGTGGGGTTGGCCGAGGCCCAATAAATTAAGGTTGCCCAGACCCCAACAGTTCTTATGCACACCCACTCGAGGAAAGGCCCAATGTCCCTAAAAGACTAGTCTGATAGGGGAAGGGTGGCTCTCTCTTTTAAGGTGGCTTCCTCCTCCCAAGCTAAGCAAGGTGGGATTATTCAGAGGCTCACACGGTCTCCGCCCGACTACAACTAGGCCACTTGGCCTTTTTTTATTACATCTTTGTTAGCGGATAATAGTGGAGGATGTCCTCATCATTCGCACCCCCTTTAACAAGGGCCCAGCTCTAATACCAATTGATGAGATACAGGCCCGATCTTCCGAGAGGTAACCGGTAAGTTTGATTTGTGGAGATCTCGACGTTGGCGATCCAGCTTCAAATCAGACACGATTCGAACCCTGCAACCGTTACACTACAGCTCCATTGGTTATCAACCAAGCACAACTTGATTGACCTCGCCAAGAAGGCTTTTCCTGCAAGCGAATCGAAGAACACAAGCAAGAAGGTGTTGATGCAAAAGTAAATCTGCAAACACAAAGGGCTAATACCCGAAGTCGATATCCAAAGCGTGCCAATCGATTTGACCTGTTAATCGACAAGGATGAAGATACGAGCACTTTGGTCCTGACAACAGCGATACGCCCGGAAGTCACGGCCAAGAGGTACTCACGCGGAACTCGAGGATCGTCGAAGATTGCACTTAGAGCAATGCAAATCGCCGAATCGATGAGAACTCGTAAAAAAGGAAAAATATGCAAATTGATGAAGTCGCCGAAAGTAGATGTAAATAAGAGTAAAAGCTGTTTTTTGATGTATTGATTGATTTTCTATTACATTGCCCTTCACTCTATATTTATATCCTGATCTATAGAAACGTAACCAAATACGACTAGGACACTAAATCCAAATCTAAGGAAACACATGACTTTGATACAACTCAGACTCTACTAAACGTATACAAGGAAATTAACTCCTATTTTACTCCATAGTCCGCCTCATTCAAGATGGTATTCTTATCGACCTCCTTTTCAACGGCACAGTCCCTGTTCCATCGGTAGCAGCCTTCAAGTTCCTTCCATCGGTTCATTCCCTATTTCATCGGCAGCAGTCTTCATACCCTCCTTCATCGGTACATTCCCTGTTTCATCGGTAGCAGTCTCCAAACCCTCTTTCATCGGCATCGGCAATAATACCCTTAACCTCATCGGCAACACTTCAAATTGAATCCATACGCTGCCACCACTCACAAACAAGCTTATTCTCCTCGGCTATCAATCTACACGGTAATCTTTCCTCTGTTGATTAGCCCTTCCTGATCATCTTGACACGTGCTAAAAATGATGTCAACACATGCCCCCCAATTTCGGAGTATAAGATACTGATGCTCCGAAATTTACTCCAGATGATGCTTGCTATTACCTATTTTTCAACCCATTCTCCAAGCATAACATGATCTGTTACTAGATTTAATCAAATCTAGATCTAATCCATGTATCTCAGTAAATATTGCACATTTTCCAACCTTCTTTGCCTTAATTACGGTTGAGATACCAAAATAACAATCCATCAGCAAGATCTTACCGCAACACATCACTTTTTTAGAACCGAAAAATCCTGTATCGAGATATCCTTCAAGTCATGATTACTTGTCATCAAATCTTTTGTACCATCCCTTGATTGTCGTGCGAACAGTTACCATATCCAACTGAACCACCTCGTTCCATCCACGTACGGCATAGAGATAAGTCAAGAATACCCCTTCCCCAAATGACCTATAAATAGATTTCTCCGGGCTGCTCATCTTCTACCTTCAAACTCCATCCTTTGGCATTCTCACTCCGGCGGCAACCCTAACCAACAACTACGCATCCTCGACTCACCAGAGCCCCCTTCATCGTCATCTTCAAGTTCCCAGCTCGTGCCCTCATCCTTTTCGAAGCAATGGCTGTTAACTTCGACGTCCCTGCGGTTCGTTCTTCTTCTATTACTTTTACTTTAATCCTTTTGGTTTCCTGCGAGTTCTTACAGTCGGCATTTTCCTATTTCTTCCATTTTCTTGATCCTCCAAACTCAGGAACTACGCAACACACTAGTGATTCCAACCAATCAACCTCCCCTTCATTACCTAGGTCCAATGGGCGACCCAGATCCAACTGACCTGATTAATGCAGAGGCAAATCGTATTCCCTTCAAATCTCAAAATTTCTCCTTGAATCTGTGGAAAGACACGTTCCGTTCTTGGCCCAAACCCACCAAAGGGTGGAAAAACT
Organism: Saccharum spontaneum; assembly: GCA_022457205.1. NCBI lineage: Eukaryota > Viridiplantae > Streptophyta > Magnoliopsida > Poales > Poaceae > Saccharum > Saccharum spontaneum. Next base: position 41,418,497 of record CM039595.1, on the reverse strand, counting down.
AGTTCTTGAGGGTCAACAGATCAATGCAAGTGTTCTGGGCAGAACGGAAGATAGATCAATGTATCAGGCTATCCATTGCCGATATACAAAAGAATGAATCCATGATGATAGCTGCCGCTCACTTTTGGTCAGATACCACCAATACCTTCATGTTCGGTCATGGCCCATGTGCCCCTACTCTTGCCGATGTATATATGCTCACAGGCTTGGACATCTCAACTGTCGATGAAGGCCACATTTTTGGCAGAAAAGCTGAGTACAGAGTGAGTACACACAACATCGACGGCTGGACGGGATATATCCAAGAGTACCAAAAGACTGGTACTGTCAATCAAAGGGAACACGCCACATTCCTGAACATGTGGCTAGAGAAGTTTATTTTCTGTGGTCGATTGGTAGGACCAACCAACGCTTTCCTCCCAGCAGCAGAACTCTTAGCCAACGGTGTCAGATTCCCACTTGGCAGATACCTCCTGAGCTCAACCTACCACCTTCTCCACCAAGTATCTCAGAAGCTTATACTTGGTGAACCCATCGGCAATCTAGGAGGCCCATGGTGGTTCATCAATATGTGGTTAAACACCCACATGCATAAGCGTTTATAGTGGGATCTCTTTGCTCAAGAATTCCCACGAGAGATTCCCGAAGATTACGTCCTTAGAGACGATGAATCGGCAACACGCCCCCCTCTCAACTTTGGCGAAGCCATAATTGTCCTTCCCGGAACAGAAGCCAATGAAGACCAAATCGGTAGATTTTTTCAGAATTTCTACCATGGCCTCCCTCGTGACTTCAGGGCTTGGGTACCTTACATTGATGAGGATAACAAGTTCCCTCTCCTCTTCAATTTTGCCGATAGTGATATGAACCAAGACAATGATCTTATGATGGCCATTATCACCCCCAGAGCAATCTCAGTCAACACATTTGGTAGCGGGAAAGCTTCCCATATTACTTATGAGTTCTACAATCCATCGGCAGTATCTCGCCAGCTGGCCTTTGGGCAACTGCCAATCAAGCTGTGCTATGCCGATGTGATCAAGCCCAGAGAAATCATTACCGCTCGAACTGAATGGAGCAGGATAGTAAGACTTGCTCCCGATGCCGATATCTCAAATGTTGATCTCTCCGCCTGGTCACCAGCATCCTTCATCACAGAGTCATATAAGCAATGGTGGCAAGAGTGGAAAGAACAGCTGTTTTCAACATCTGTTCACACATATCGACACATGATCGATCCCGATTATGCCGTTCCTAACAACGCAGTAAGTTCCTTTTAACTTTTGTCTCTTTCCTTCCTTTTATATGTATATCGGTAGCTAACCTTCCTTGAAACAGGCCGATGATCTAGTTCCATCAATAAGCAAAAGTGGAAAACCCTTCAACCTCCTCCCAACCTCTCCAGTCTCAGTAATCGGCTACAATGCCCCCACCTTAGAGGCCTTGACCTTTCAGAGGACTCGCACCAAAACTATTACCTCCAGACCAAGACTGGGAACATCCAGGGCTTCTCCAAAGGCTGCTGCTTCAAGCCTAATCAAGGCTTTTAAGGTAATAACCTTGCTTACTCTGTTTTCAGCCGATACACTCTATATTAACATGCAATTATCAGGGTGTGCAAGCTGCAGCTGGATCGTCATCGGCAACTCTACCAAGCACCACGACCTCTACCCCTCCTTCAGAGGTATTCTCTTATTTTTACATTTTTCCCTGTTAAATATCCAATCTTATACCCGTTTTTGCAGCAACAAACGGGCACATCGGCAAGCACGCCAAGCATGCAGGCTCCCCAATCAATAGATGTCGATGCCCCCTAGCCAATTGTCGCTGAAGCCCAAACAAAGCGCAAAGCTTTGACCGATGCTGAAGCTCAACAAAAGCGATAGAAATCTACACCAGCCCCTGCGTCTGCTCCAACACCTGTCTGTCAACCCACTGATGTAACTGAACAAGTTGCTCCTTCTGCACAAGATACATCATCGGCCATTACACCCCAACGGCCGACTACCGATGAGATCATAGAAGACATTCCATCGGCATCCTCTGCCGATCCTTCGTATGATCCTCTACAAGCCGCTCCCTCAAGCCAGGCTCAAGAAATTGCCCTGAAGCAGGTAAACCAATTAATTGTTTGGTTTATAATATCCCCAGATATCACAGATAGGATTTCTAATTCTTTATTTCACAGGAACAAGATTCTCCCGATAGCTTATTCTCTTGTGCTATCGATGTCCCCGATGATGACGGAGAAGAGGCGAGTTCTTCCCTGGCATTGGGAACAATATCGTCAGACACCTATGGCAAGCTAGAAGCTCTCCTAAATCTGCTGCAGCAAGATACTGCCCAATTGGTGATCGATTCGGACCCTGCAAGGACCATCTTCAAAACGATCCGCGGCCAAGTCCCTGCCAATGTTGAAGAAACTATCTTTCCAGCAGTCCATCTGGAGAGCAGACAACTTCAATATCAAAGGGCTGTCCATCGTATTGCTGACAGAGCAGCTCAAGCTCAACTTAAAGAAGAAATGCTGCAGCTGAAGCAAACTGCCGATGAGAAGCATAAGAACATCAACAACTTGCAAGCCTCCAGTGCCGATTTTAGGTAGAAAATCTTAGATCTATCGGCAAAGAAGGCAGCCCTGCTAGCTGAACTGGAAAAGGTTGAAACAACTTTGACTCAAGCTAAACAAGAAGAAGACCAGCTTCCCGACGCTATCAAGGCTCTTCAACAGGAACGAGATGCTCAAGCACGCAAGGCCTTGGTCCTCAAAAAGAAACTCAAGCCTATGGAAGGAAGTGCCGATGAAGACGCCAAGGAATAGAAAGAAGCCGATGAAATTCGCCTGCGTGCGATATCAGCTATCCAGGCTTTGTTAAATTAGCGCATCGGCAACAATTGATACTTTGTTTTAACTCCAGCCGATAGGATTGTTATCGGCGATTATACTTTTATGCGTCTACCCAGATACTAGGGTAATATTTCTTTAAATATTTTCCATTTAATGCTCTGGGAAATGCAACTCCTTCGAGAGTTTCAAGAATATATGCATTACCAGGAACAGATTGATTTATCCGATATGGACCTTCCCAATTAGGTGACCATTTGCCAAACTTAGAACTTTTAGTCCCAATCGGTAAAATCAACTTCCAGACCAATTCACCACCGACAAATTCCTTTACTTTCACTTTCTTGTCATACCATCTGGCTACCCTTTTCTTATTCTCCTCGATGCTAACTAAAGCTTTTAACCGATGACCTGCTACATCTTCCAATTCGTCTTTCATAAGAATATCATAATCATCGGCTGTCAGTTGATCTTGAAAGCGTATTCGCCTAGAACCAATTTTAAGCTCCCAAGGTAATACTGCATCGTGTCCATACACCAATTGATAAGGTGCTACCTTGGTTGCACCATGACATGTCATCCGATATGACCACAAAGCTTCATTTAATATTGTATGCCACTTCTTAGGATACTCTTTAATCTTGCGCTTAATGAGTTTGATAATTCCTTTATTAGATGCTTCAGCCTGGCCATTAGCTTGGGCATAATACGGTGAAGAATTCAAAACTTTAATTCCCATACCTATAGCAAACTCATCAAATTCACCCGATGTAAACATAGTGCCCTGATCGGTAGTGATGGTTTGAGGGATGCCAAATCGGTAGACAATATGCTCCTTCACAAAATCAACCATATTAGCCGATGTCACCTTTTTTAAAGGAATTGCTTCAACCCACTTTGTGAAATAATCGGTAGCAGCCAGAATAAACTTATGCCCTTTACTCGATGGTGGATCAATCTGACCGATGAGATCAATAGCCCAACCCCGGAACGGCCAAGGCTTAATTATGGGGTTCATAGCCGATGCGGGTGCCCTTTGAATATTACCAAATTTCTGACATTCCTGACATCCTTTAAAATATTTAAAACAATCCTCAAGAATAGTCGGCCAATAATATCCATTTCTTCTGATCATCCATTTCATCTTGAAAGCTGACTGATGAGCCCCACATACTCCTTCATGAATTTCACTCATCAGGCTCTTTGATTCCTCTATGCTAACACACCTGAGTAAAACTCCATCTATGGTACGGTAATACAATTCATCATCGAGGAGTACATACTTGGTAGCTTGGAACCTTATACGTCTTTCAACCTTTTTAGATGGATTCTTTAAATAATCAATGATTTCCTTTCTCCAGTCATCGGTATCAGCCACTGATATCAATACTTCTTGAACAGGTTGATATCCTGAAGCATGCTGAGCCAATCGGTTAGCCTCTTCATTATGCATCCGGGAAATATGTTCCAGATGAAAACTCCTAAACCCTTTTAACAATTCCAAGCACTTTTCATGATATGAAATTAGAATTTCACTTCGGCATTCATAAACCCCAATCAACTGATTTATAACTAGCATAGAATCACCAAAGACTTCAACAGCGTCAGCCTGTACTTCTTTAAGCAATTCTAACCCTTTTATCAGGGCTTGGTACTCAGCTTGATTGTTTGTCGATGTGGCAACGATCGGCAATGAGAACTCATACTTCTTTCCCTGAGGGGAAATTAACACGATACCGATGCCTGCCCCTTCACCACAAGTAGACCCATCAAAGAAAAGTGTCCACGGAGCAACTTCCAGAGAATCCACCGTGTTGCAATGTTGAGTAATAAAATCGGCCATAACCTGTCCTTTAACTGCCTTAGCCGATTCATAACGTAGGTCAAATTCTGATAATGCTAAAATCCATTTACCAATCCTACCATTTAGTATCGGCATTGATAGCATATATTTGACCACATCATCTTTGCATATGACAGTACATTCAGCCGATAGTAAATAATGCCTCAGCTTAATACAAGAGAAGTATAAACATAAGCATAATTTCTCAATGGCCGAATACCTGGTCTCAGCATCTATTAACCGTCTGCTCAAATAATAGATAACACGCTCCTTCCCTTCAAATTCTTGAATAAGAGCTAAACCGATAACAGTATCTTCAGTTGATAAATACAATCTGAAAGGTTTTCCATGTTGGGGTGGAACTAACACTGGAGGATTTGTTAAATAACTCTTAATCTGATCTAAGGCTAATTGCTGTTCATCCCCCCATTTAAATTCCTGATCGGCTTTCAATTTCAATAATGGACTGAAAGCCTTGATCTTACCTGACAGATTAGATATGAATCTTCTGATGAAATTAATCTTACCGATCAAGGACTGTAATTCAGTTTTATTGGCAGGAGCAACAACCTTGTTGATTGCCTCAATAGATTTTCTACTAATTTCAATGCCCCGCTGATGCACCATAAAACCCAAGAATTGTCCTGCCGATACACCAAATGCACATTTATTAGGATTCATCTTTAATCCATGTTTTCTTGTGCACTCCAGTATCTTCCGTAGATCGGTTAGATGCTTTGTGATGTCTCCAGACTTAATCACTATGTCATCAATGTAGATTTCTACCAACGTGCCGATATATTCATGGAAAATAAAGTTCATAGCTCTTTGATAAGTAGCACCGGCATTTTTCAAACCAAATGTCATAACTATCCACTCAAATAATCCCACATGACCTGGACACCTAAAAGCAGTCTTGAAAATATCTTCTTCAGCCATGAATATTTGATTATAACCCGCATTACCATCCATGAAACTAATAATCTGATGCCCTGCTGCAGCATCAATCAACAAATCAGCAATCGGCATTGGGTAACCATCCATTGGTGTGGCCTTATTGAGATTCCTGAAATCAATACAAACACGAAGTTTCCCATTTTTCTTATATACAGGAACCACATTAGAAATCCACTCTGCATATCGACACTGCCGAATAAACTTTGCCTCAATTAATTTGGTTATTTCGGCCTTAATATCAGGAAGTATATTAGGATTGCATCGGCGAGCCGGCTGCTGATGTGGCTGAAATCCAGATTTAATAGGCAACCGATGTTCAACTATAGATCGGTCTAATCCAGGCATTTCAGTATAATCCCAAGCAAAACAATCTTTATATTCCTTTAACAAATCAACTAGTTGCTGTTTACACTTGGAATTTAACTTAGAGCTAATAAAAGTGGGCCTTGGCCTATCGCCTTCACCAATATCTACTTCTATTAAATCATCTGCCGATGTAAATCCTTGACCTAATTTTCCTTCATCGGCAAATCTATCCATTAAAACTCTTCTTCAGAACCAACTGCTTGGATCGGTAGAATTTCGTAATCGGCAACCTTGAGGAACTCTTTTTCCCAGGCTTCTCCTGATATGCACTTGGTTCGCTCATAAGTGTCTGATTTTGCCGATGCGATGATATAAGAAGAATCACCAGGAACAACTTCAATTTTATCTCCAATCCATTGTACCAGACATTGATGCATTGTAGAAAGAACACAGCAATTAGCATGAATCCAATCCCTTCCCAAGAGCAGATTATATGCACCCTTGCCATTAATAACAAAGAAAGTTGTCGGTAAGGTTTTACTGCCGATGGTCAACTCAACACATACTGCCCCTTTAGCTGGTGATACATTGCCTTCAAAATCCTTTAGCATCATATCAGTCTTAGTTAAGTCTTGATCTCCCTTACCAAGCTTCCGATACATCACATAAGGCATAATATTAATTGCAGCTCCTCCATCAATAAGTATCTTAGATACAGGCTGCCCATCAACTCTGCCTTTTACAAACAAAGCCTTGAGGTGTTGTCTCTCATCATCGGCATGCTTCTCAAAAACAGCCATCATCGGATCTAGCATTAATTGAGCTATTTGGTCAGAGAAAACAGCCTCTTCTTCGCTATCAGACAGAGCCAAAAATTCCATCGGCAACATAAACACCATATTGACATCTGCCGATGGACCTTTATTTTTGTGCCTTATCTGCCACTGCTGATTACCAGATCTCTCATTGGAGGGACTTTCTTCTCGATATAAATCTTGTTGACGCTCTCGCTGCATTTTCCTCTTCTGTGTCTTTGTCAAACCCTCTGGACACCATTGAGGAAGCTTAGTTTTCCATACTGGCTGATAAGTCCTAGTTGTCTCCACACGACGTATATTAGGATCCCTATAAAATATTTCTTCATCTGGAACTCTTGCATTTGCCATCTCTTCAAGTTCCTCTTGGTTTCTCGGAAAATATGCAATGCGTTTACCCAGCCTTTCATGTACACTGAGCCTGCCCCCCAGCCGATCATGTACTGATGCTCTCCCTCTGATCGGCTCATTAATGAACAAGCCTTGATTACCAGATTGAAACCTTCTTACAGGATGATTAATTCCATAATAACCATTGCACTCTGGACAATCTTCAACAGTAGGTAACTTAATACCTCCTCCCAACAATGAATAAAAAACGGACAATTCCAATGATCCTTATGCCGATTCCACTCTTCTTGACGTCTTTCCTCTTGTTGTCGTTGATACCGGTCCCTTCGCTGACGCCAGCTTTCCTGTTGTCTTCGATGAGTAATCACGATGCCAGATCGAGGAGGCCTTCCAGAACTGCCACTTTCCGTCAATAGCCCCTCGCCTTTTGCATCATCGGTAGTTATCCGATGTTGGGGATCTACTGATGCATTCTTTTCAGCAGCTTCCGATGTCAACACCTTAATTTTCCCTTCAGCATCCAACATATTTGCTGGAAAAGGATGTTGATCAATTTTCATCGGCTTTTGAATCTTGGAATTGCCAAATTTTATTCTGCCAGACTCAATAGCTAACTGCAATTGTTGTCTAAATACTTTGCACTCATTGGTACTGTGTGAAGTTGCATTATGCCACTTGCAATACAGCATATGCTTCAACTCTTCTGCCGATGGGATCACATGATTAAGTGACAATTTAATCTGGCCCTCCTGAAGCAAAAGATCAAATATCTTATCAGCTTTGGTGATGTCAAAAGTAAACTTTTCTGGCTCTTTGTGACCAAAGGGACAAGATATCGGCTTCTTGTTCTTAACCCACTCAGCCAAACCGATAACTGGTTCATTATCTGAATCAGAATCTTCCGCCTCTTCAACAAATGAAACTTTCTTGTTCCAATTTCTTTTAGGTTCAAAAACCCTAGTGTCTTGATCAGAAATCCTTTGCACTAAATGACTTAGGCTTTCGAACTCCTGAGAAGCATATCTGTCCTTAAGATGTGGTAACAATCCCTGAAAGGCCAAATCGGCAAGCTACCGATCATCCAACACCAGGCTATAACATTTATTCTTTACATCTCGTAGCCTTTGCACAAAGCCTTCTACCGATTCATCATTGCGCTGTTTCATCTTTACCAAATCAGTAAGCTTCTTTTCATGAACTCCAGCAAAGAAATACTTATGAAATTGCTTTTCCAGATCAGCCCAAGTGATAATAGAATTTGGCGGTAGTGAAATAAACCATGTAAATGCTGATCCAGATAGAGATGATGAAAATAGACGAACTCTCAATTCATCTCTACAAGCTGCCTCTCCACATTGAATAATAAAACGATTAACATGCTCCATGGTTGACGTATCTTCTTGCCCAGAAAACTTAGTGAAGTCTGGCACCTTGTAACGATTTGGGAGAGGAATTAAATCATATGCCAGAGGATACGGAGTCCGATAAGAATAGGTATTAACTTTGGGCTTGATCCCAAACTGATCCTTCATAATTTCTGCTATTTTATCGGCCCAAAAAGCATCAACATCTTGTTGACGATATTGTTGAATCTCCACTGGAGGTATCTGCTGGTACCCTTCTGCATACCTTTGTGGCCCACGATCTCCAGCAATTGGCACATTTGCCACTATCTGTGGTCCATTAACCTGCTCAAAAGGGTTCATCGGCTGAGCTACCGATGCTTGATTCTGAAAACCAGCATGCATGTGACCTTGATGAACTCCTGTGGCTTGCTGATTTGGCTGAATTGTATGTTGAGTGGGAAACTGCCCTGACCAATTATTAGTATTCATCGGCACCAAATTTGCCGATGGCTGGTAGCTTGTTGGCATTGCTGGATAATTACATCCAACTTGAGGCATAACCTGGACTCCAGGTTGACTAGCGATAGGAGCCTTCTGCTGCATCGGTAACAAATTTGCCGATGGACTTGAACTAGATGTTTGACCCAAAGACGCTTGAAAACCTCCTAGATTTGATTGTACAGTAGTTGTAGTATATTGAGGCGCTTGAGCTATCGGCAAACCAACCGATGGCATAGGAGTTTTTCCCGCTGCGTCAAACACTTGAGATAATCTGTGATTGAAAGCAGATGGCTCTGGAGGCATACCATATCCCCACCAATTAGCAGGAGTTTGATTATTCTGTGGTACAGGACCTGATAAAGCCGATGCTGATAGATCTGTACTAAGCTGAACTCGTCCTGATAATGCTGAATCCGGACGCATCGGAGTAGACTGTACGTTAGATAAACCTGCTGATACTGGAGGAGAAGAAATCTCTATACCCGCAACGGCTGGGGGAGCCGATGGAGCAACAGCAGATGCTGCTTCTGGTTGATGATAAGCAGGCCCAACGTAACGAGGTGACGCTTGCCCTTCTTTGAAAGTTTGAATCACAGCATTATGAACAGTATTGGACAGCACATTGTAGTGATTAATTAAAGCATGATTCACCGCAGAATTAACCATCTCTTGAAGTTTACCCAGATTAGAATCAAAGGTAACTTGCCGAGGCAACGGCAAGTCCTGCTTCTGGATGACTTGTCCACTTTTGTTCAAGCTGAATGACTTCAAGCAGAGCTGTCTGTATTCTTCTATAGCCCTCTCCATAGCCTGCTTCTGATCGTCCTTAAGATCTTCTTCTGTTACCGCGATGATGTTCCCAGCATCGATCTCAGGATTAAGCATCTTGACTAGATCTATCCCACCAGGCGTGCCAAAAGATGTGTTGATGCAAAAGTAAATCTGCAAACACAAAGGGCTAATACCCGAAGTCGATATCCAAAGCGTGCCAGTCGATTTGACCTGTTAATCGACAAGGATGAAGATACGAGCACTTTGGTCCTGACAACAGCGATACGCCCGGAAGTCACGGCCAAGAGGTACTCACGCGGAACTCGAGGATCGTCGAAGATTGCACTTAGAGCAATGCAACTCGCCGAATCGATGAGAACTCGTAAAAAAGGAAAAATATGCAAATTGACGAAGTCGCTGAAAGTAGATGTAAATAAGAGTAAAAGCTGTTTTTTGATGTATTGATTGATTTTCTATTACATTGCCCTTCACTCTATATTTATATCCTGATCTATAGAAACGTAACCAAATACGACTAGGACACTAAATCCAAATCTAAGGAAACACATGACTTTGATACAACTCAGACTCTACTAAACGTATACAAGGAAATTAACTCCTATTTTACTCCATAGTCTGCCTCATTCACGATGGTATTCTTATCGACCTCCTTTTCAATGGCACAGTCCCTGTTCCATCGGCAGCAGCCTTCAAGTTCCTTCCATCGGTTCATTCCCTATTTCATCGGCAGCAGTCTTCATACCCTCCTTCATCGGTACATTCCCTATTTCATCGGTAGCAGTCTCCAAACCCTCTTTCATCGGCATCGGCAATAATACCCTTAACCTCATCGGCAACACTTCAAATTGAATCCATACGCTGCCACCACTCACAAACAAGCTTATTCTCCTCGGCTATCAATCTACATGGTAATCTTTCCTCTGTTGATTAGCCCTTCCTGATCATCTTGACACGTGCTAAAAACGATGTCAACAGAAGGTAAAAACACGCAATCTAAAATTGCAAATATGAATGATGCGAATATCAATATAAGGTTCAAGAACTTGGTTCCAAAGGACTAATCGACACAGTGGAGGAGATAAGAACAGGGGCCCTGGATCACTGTAAAAGGATTTGTCACCACAGTTACAATGAACAATTCAGTTTCTCGATGGAAAACTAAACTCTAAACAAAACCCAATTGTCTAGCAGCGGCGGCAGCTATTTTTATAGTCTAAGACTCGACCTAGGGTTGAGGACAACCAGGGGTTGGGCGCCCACAACTCGGGCTTAAGGCCCGACACGATACATGGCCAAGTTGGCCCAAATAGGTGATGCAGCACCTTGCCGTGGTCACACAGAATGATCCACGGACCTTCTGGAGCTGGGACCAGATCCAAAACGACGGCGGCGTCATCCCCTTTCCAACGGATTCAAGAACGCCCTATTTCTATGTCGTATGAGAGAGTTATGACCAAAACAATGACGACGTGTCTGCTGAATCCGAGGGTGACGTGGCAGCTGAGTTGGGGACGAATTGCAACTTGGGGAAGACCATAGCGTCGGTGTGTCCAGCGTGGCAATGTCCTCATCACGATGGAACTCCTAGGTGACGTGGGTCATGTGGAATCTCGTTTCAGTCTATTTGGAGACAATGTTAGTGTCGGTGCAAGATAGTTGGACGGGTTGCGCCAAACATACAATACACTCAGAAAATCAATTTGGATGCACCCGATAGTACTCCTAGGTGACGATGCTCAAGTGGAAGCTCGTTATGGTCTGATTGGAGATGGTGCTAAACTTGATGCAAGATAGGTACATGGTTTGCGCCAAACATACCATAGGCTCAAAAATTGTTTTGGACACTCCCAATGGAACTCCTAGGTGACGAGGCTCAAGTGGAAGCTCGTTTTGGTCCATTTGGAGATGGTGCTAATCTTGCCGCAAGATAGGTGCATGATTTGCGCTGAACATACCATTAGCTCAAAAATCATTTTGGACGCACCTGGTGGTACTCATAGGTGACGAGGCTCAAGTGGAAGCTCATTACGGTCCGTTTGGAGATGGTGCTAATCTTGCCGCAAGATAGGTGCACGGTTTGCGCTGAATGTACCATAGGCTCAAAATTTGTTTTGGACACACCCGGTTGTACTCCTAGGTGACGAGGCTCAAGTGGAAGCTCATTTTGGTCCCTTTGGAGACGGTGCTAATATTGCCGCAAGATAGGTGCACGGTTTGCGCTGAACGTACCAAAGGCTCGAAAATCATTTTGGACGCACCCGGTGGTACTCGTAGGTGACAATGCTTAATTGGAGATCATGCTAAACTTGATGCAAGATAGGTGCACGGTTTGTGCCAAACATACCATAGGCTCAAAAATCATTTTGGACACTCCCAATGGAACTCCTAGGAGACGAGGCTCAAGTGTAAGCTTGTTTTGGTCCGTTTTGAGATGGTGCTAATCTTGCCACAAGATAGGTGCATGGTTTGAGCTGAACGTACCGTAGGCTCAAAAATCATTTTGGACGCACCCGGTAGTACTCCTAGGTGACAAGGCTCAAGTGGAAGCTCGTTTTGGTCCGTTTGGAGATGGTGCGAATCTTGCCGCAAGATAGGTGCACGGTTTGCGCTGAATGTACCATAGGCTAGGAAATCATTTTGGACGCACCAAATGGAACTCCTAGGTGTCGGGGTGATGTGGAATCTCGTTTAAGTCCGTTTGGAGAGAGGTTTACTGTCGGTGCAAGATAATTGCACGGTCTGTGCCAAACATACCACAGGCTCAGAAATTGTTTTGGACACACCCGATGGTACTCCTAGGTGACGATGCTCAAGTGGAAGCTCGTTACGGTCCGTTTGGAGATTGTGCTAATCTTGCCGCAAGATAGGTGCATGAATTGCGCTGAACGTAACATTGGCTCGAAAATCATGTTGGACACACCTGGTGGTACTCCTAGGTGACGAGGCTCAAGTGGAAGCTCATTACGGTCTGTTTGGAGATGGTGCTAATCTTACCGCAAGATAGGTGCACGGTTTGCGCTGAATGTACCATAGGCTTGAAAATTGTTTTGGACACACCCGGTTGTACTCCTAGGTGACGAGGTTCAAGTGGAAGCTCGTTT
>CM039595.1:41355818-41405540 GCA_022457205.1 Saccharum spontaneum | reverse complement strand
AGTCTTTTCTCACCATGATTGCCAAGTATAATTGCACTAACTATGATATGCTAGACTTTATAGTTAATAATAACTTAGGGAATATCTTTGTAGTTCATCCTAATTCCATGCTAATGACTTGCTAGAATATCTGTTGAGGTGCTTATCATTATTATATGTGGCTAGCTGATCAGATTAATTATCTTTGTCACCATTATCACTTTACCTTTACTTAATGTGACATTTATACCTGTATAAAGAGATTGATAAATACTCTCGGTTATACATGCAATGATGTGTACTCAGTTCCATATTCTCATTCCATTATCAACCATGATACTTAGAAATCCCTTCCCAGTGGTAAAAATATAAATAACGATACCTAGAATACTTCCCGGTTAAAATGCTACATCGGTATTAATCTGTGCGCTTGCAGATCCCTTTTATTATTTATCTTGATGAGCAAATGCATATTTCAATACCGCGTCTCTCATGTCATGCTGGGGATGACAACTTGGCTTAAGTGGCATGAGGGATAGGTTTGGCATTTTTGGCGCCGTTATCAGAATTAGAAAACTAAGTCTACTTTTGGTAGTGACGTTAAGAATGCCCAACAAGCATTTTTGGCGCCGTTGCCGGGGAAGGTTGATTACTAAGTAGGAATGAATATGGAACTTTGAGTCATCATTTGCATCACTAATCTGATCGAGCTTATCAATTCTCTTATACAGTTTTACCCCTGTATTTTCCATTTTGATTATTTATTGTAGGGTGATGCATGAATAGAAGACATCTTCCAGACAACTTTGTTGACGATCCTGAAGCCTTATTCAGAAGAACAAGAGCCAAGCTCAAGAAGACATCGTCAACACTTCAGCACAAAGCTTCATCCAAATCCGAAGACCGCCGAAGTTTCATCCGGAATTTGTCGACTGAATTCGAAGCCATGGCGAACAAGTCGATCCGCGAGTTCTCAGCTCCCACTACGGACAACATCCGCACTGGACCTGCTGGGGAGATCGACCGCAACTTCGAGCTCAAGCCTGGGCTCATCAACATGGTGCAAGCTAACCAGTTCTGTGGGAAGCCACATGAAGACGCTAGTGCTCATCTTCAACACTTCCTGGAGATCTGCAGCACTTTCACCATGGCTGAAGTCCCCAGAGACGCCATACTACTTCGCCTTTTCCCATTCTCACTGTTGGGGAGAGCGAAGCAGTGGTTCTACGCTACAAAGGAGAAGAACGCTACGTGGGCACTCTGCTCCATGAACTTTCTGGCCAAATTCTTTCCCATGGGCAAGACCAATGCTCTCCGTGGGAAGATTACAAGTTTTCAGCAACAACATGATGAATCTGTTCCAGAAGCATGGGAGCGCTTCCAAGACTACATCCTAGAATGTCCCCATCATGGAATGGAAAGCTGGCTGTTGATGCAGACATTTTATCATGGGCTCATTAACAGTGCCCGTGAAACCATGGATGCTGCAGCCGGAGGAGCATTCCTATCACTCACCATACCTCAAGCCATAGCTCTTGTGGAGAAGATGGCATCCAACCAAGGTTGGAATGAAGAAAGAACTCAGACACGCAAGAGAGGTGGAGGTATGCACCAGCTCAAGGAGGTAGACATGCTGTCTGCCAAGCTAGACCTACTCATGAAGAAGCTCGATGATCGAGCTGGAGAAAAGAAAGAAGTCATGCACGTCTACGACTCCCACATGACTTGTGAGGAGTGTGGAGGTACTAGACACTCGGGCAATCACTGTCCTGAGTTGCTGGAGGACGTGAACTACATCAACAATAACAACAACAACTACTACAACCGTCCTCAGCAGAATCAAGGTTGGAATCAACAGAGGCCTAACTACTCAGGTAATTACCAAGGTAACAATTCTTTCAATAATAATAATAATTATCCACCTTTGAGAGAGTTAGTATCCAACCAAGGAAAGCTAATGGATAACCTGTCTAAGAAATTGGCATCTAATGATAAAATACTAGAAAATATAAATAATAGAATGGATAATTTCTCTACTGCCATCAAGAACCAGATTAGCTTTAATAAAATGATTGAATCTTAGTTGAATCAAATAGCTGCTGCTGTTCCTGCTACTAACCCCGGTATACCATCACAACCGGAAGGACTAGAATCTGCAAATCTTGTAGACATGTTTGATGCAGGAGATTACTGGAGTAACCCTAACGTGGAAGTAAGTACCGACCGTCTGCCGGTCAAGAGAGGCGATCCAGGACGCCCCGTCATCCCGATCTCCATCGGCATGCGAGACTTCCCAGAAGCACTCTGTGACTTTGGCTCCAGCGTCAACATCATGCCCAGGGTACTCTATGAAAAACTCTTTTCACAACCATTATTAGAAACAACCATGTGTTTGCAGCTTGCAGATAGGACACTGAGTTTCCCGAGAGGAATATTGAAGAACATCTGTGTCCGAGTGGGTTCCTCGTACGCTCCAGCAGACTTCGTAGTGATAGAGACCGGTTCTGATGAGAGGGCTCCCGTCATCCTAGGGAGACCATTCCTGAACACCGCGGGAGCTGTCATCTATGCTAGTGCTGCCAAGATCAGTTTCTACATGAAGGGGAGGAAGGAAACGTTTTCCTTCAAGAACAAGACCGCACAAATCCCAGAGCAACCCCAATATGAACCAAGGAAGAGGACCAACAGGAGGAACAAGAGCAAGAAGCAAGTATGGACCGAGACAGCTAAGATGGTCACTGCCGTGCACAAAGGTCAAGATCGCCAACTCAAGTCACCATTCTTGCCTAAGAAGGACGACCCAGGTATGCCAAGCATTTATTGCTCCATTAATGGGTTCCACTTCTACAAGACACTTTGCGACACTGGGTCGGGCGTCAACATAATGGCCAAGGTCACCTATGAACTTCTGTTCGGAACCATGCCCTTAAAACCAACATATATTCAGCTCCAGATGGCAGATCAGACATTCCGACAGGTCGAAGGTACAGTAACTGACGTCCCTGTCAAGATAGACGATCACTTTGTCCATACAGACTTTCAGGTTATTGACATGGGAGAAGATGAATATGATCCACCCATCATCCTTGGAAGACCATTCCTTAGTACTGTCAAAGCAATCATTTACATTGGAACTGGAGAAGTCCACATGCACTTCCCCTCTGAGAAGGTACGTCTTTACTTTACTGACCCTAACTATGTATTTGAAGAATCCAAGCAGGTCAGGACAAGAAGAAGGCGGCGTAACCACAATCAGAAGCAACAGGTCATCAAGGACGGATGGGCAGATTATGAAGGAGAAGTGGTAAGATCTGAAGACATACCACTCAACCAACACTGTCTTGAGGAGACCAAAGCACCGAGACAGGTATGGAAAGAAAAGACAGTTGTACATGAAGAGGAGGCGCCGCCGGAACCACCGATTACGTCATCCACCAAGTCCCAGGACGACTGAACGAATAAGAGTCCCGTTCGGAGGACTTAAAAACACCGAACGCCTTGCCAAGAGGTAACTTGGTAGTTATCCTATTCCTTTTAATTATTTACTTTATCTTAAATAGTTTGCTTAGTTAATCATATTCATACTATCTTAAAAAGAAAATAAAAATGTTAAAAACCCTAAAGCCCCATGTGAGTATGCGAGTGGCATAAAACCCATAAGTACATTCACTGTGGTGGCATAAAATATATATATATATATAATAAATACATAAATATTTTCTTCTGCTTTATAAAAGAAAAAAAACAAAAACATAAAAAAATCAAGGAGGCTCAGCATGATAAAGGCTAGATATTTATGCTAACACTTAATCAGTTCCACAAAGCTTTGTTGTCTATTTGAGCTTCACAGAATTCAAGGAGACTAGCAGACGGAGGACATTCTAATTGCTGTCAGGGTGCTGCCGACTTTCAAATACATCGCCGCCATCTGCTAGCTACATCAGAAGAGATTATGTCAAGATCCAGCTTGGGGGAGAGCACCTCCATTATCTTGTTAAGTATTTCTATCTTTATCTTTATATTTATATATACTTCTACCCTATAAAAATAAAAATATACATAACTATGAAAAAAAAACCAAATAAAGATTTTGTGCTTATATATATATACCTATATCTTTTGCTTAGTGTGTTTTAATAAATAAATAAAGTGGCTATGCTAAACTGAATCTAGATAATAATAAAACTCTAGCATGGATATGATGAATAGTTGCTTTGCCTAATTTTCAAATTTGAAGTTCTCTCTCTAAGTTTACATAACTGTTATCATTTAAAGCTTGCTCTAAACCTGAACTTGTGGGAAGAGAACTTGATCTAAAGTCTAAGTTGTTAACGGATATGATATGGGAAGGTTGAGCTGCTGTTTATCTATTCCTAGAGATGCTAGAATTCTGGAGAATTTTATCTTTGAAAATCTTAAAATGCTACATGATGAGTTCCTGTATGATGAGAGTTTAAGTTCCTGCCACAGCCATACATACATGCTTGCTAGACTTTAAGCCATACATTTACTTTTTACTGCTTATGAGCATTGAGTATAGTCAAGCTGTGTAGACCCTTAGGAGCTTGTCATGCAGTTAAAATCAAGATTCACTTGCACGATCACTCATACATGCTGCTTCTACTCCAGAAGTACGCATCCACATATATCCACTCATTCTCATCTCCAGATCCATATAAAATTATTCTACTCCTAATCCGGGAGAGAATAGCCAAAAATATTTTCTCATTCTTGTTATCCCCTGTGAAATAAATGCTCAAGCTATTTTGGTTACTACCACTTGCTATATTGTTCTAAGGAGATGAGTGCTCTATACGAGGAAATAAAAAGGGGCAAGTGCCCGGAACCTCGAAAAGAAAAAGATACGAGGAAATAAAAAGGAGCAAGTGCTCGGAACCTCGATGAAAAAAAAAAGAAAAAGTGTGAGAAGAGAGGTAAAAATGGACAAGTGTCCGACAGTAGAATTAGGGGTACAAGATACCCACCTGAGAAAAAAAAAGAAAGAAAATATAGAGCACCTCATTCTCCTCAAGAGCTTTAGAAAGCAAGAAAGGTACGTATCCCCTCAAAAGAGCAAAAGTAGAATTAGACTTTCACCATTGTTATCATCACTATCACCATACTCCATTTATTCACCACACATGCACATCTTGATTTGACTTATTGGCTTGTTTCTCTGGATCCATGGTTTGACTATGCAATAAATGTCTTGTAAGTATGTATACTTTATCTCCCACCGATGAGCTCCAGATATCAAAAGCCTTATTAGAATAGGATGAGAGAGAAGGCAATGTCACTCTGCCTTATACCACAAATACTACATACTTTGCTTTGAGAGAAGGCAGACACCATTACTGCCTTGGTGAGGATCCAGAAATACCACAAAAGAGAGACCTGAGAGAGTCATACAAGGAATCTCTGAGTTTTATTTGAAAATCTGCAAAAAACTCCAAGAGCTATAGCTGATCAAGAATAAGAGACATGGTGCTTGACTAGACTGTTCTATCTTTTAACCGCTCAAGACAAAGGTGACGGTTGCAAGCCCCATGGTGAAAGGTATAATGAGTAAGTTTTAAGTCTTGACAGTTTACTTTAACTCAGAGATGAGACTCTATTTGAAAGCATGTGTACCGTCAAAATTCAAAGGCATTTCAGCAACTACTGAGTCTCTCCTTGCTCAGGGACGAGCAAGAGGTAAGCTTGGGGGAGTTTGTTGATGGTCCTTAAGTATCAATTATAACAATCAAATAAATAGAGAAAAGGATCCAAATGAAACCAACACCTAGACTTAGGGTTTTATCTGACATAATTCCACGAGTTTTGCTGTTTATCTATTTCTGCAGGGGGTTATCAGGAAATACAGAAGAAAGGCCCACATGTCGGATTAATGACGGGATATTAACCGAACACGTAATTATCTTACATCTAGAAGAGTCCAGAAGCCACGAGAACGAACGGGAGGCGTAACGGAGCCGGACACAGGGCGCCCGCCCTGGTCCTTAGGGCGCCCGCCCTGGCCCCGGAGCCAATCAGGCTCCGCCTCGAGGATTATGCTCCACCGACCTAGAGGATCAAGGAAAACCGTCTGTTCAATGTCGGTTTGATCCGACGGCCCAGATTCATCCGAAAGGGCTATATAAGCAAGGCCCCTGCCCCTGGAGGAGAGGCCCTCGTCTCATACTTCAAACCCTAATTCAGGAGGAGAGCCTCTGATCAAGCCCTAGAGCCACCACATCAACTAGATCTCTAGTTAGCATAGCTACATAGGATTAGAACTAGAAGGAGTCAATCTTCGATTGGTTCCCAGATCTGTCAAGAGGATTCTTGGTAATTCCTCTATTGTTCTTCAATTGTTCATCTTTGTTCTTCAATATTATGAATATGACTTTGTTCTATTTCAATATATTGGTTATGACTTTGCTCTACTTGATTATATTTGCAATTATATTGTTCTTAGTTTATCATAGTTATATGCTTGGCTTAGTTAGATTGGAATTATATACATGCCTAGGATCGTATAGCGTTTATCCATGTGTACAGTGGGTGAATGATAATTATTGTGTAGACGTGGTGTCTATACCGTATTTATCTGCGATTGCACCCTATATGCCGGATTGTGGGGTAGTTCGCGATAGTGACAGCTTCGTTGATTCTTATATAGTCCCCCTCTCGTGTATAGGGCAGGCAGAGCAACACTATTACAGGGGAGTGATTGCTATGTTCTTCATCTTCCTTGCTAATATTCACTATGCATGGATATAGTCTTTTCTCACCATGATTGCCAAGTATAATTGCACTAACTATGATATGCTAGACTTTATAGTTAATAATAACTTAGGGAATATCTTTGTGGTTTATCCTAATTCCATGCTAATGACTTGCTAGAATATCTGTTGAGGTGCTTATCATTATTATATGTGTCTAGCTGATCAGATTATTATCTTTGTCACCATTATCACTTTACCTTTACTTAATGTGACATTTATACCTGTATAAAGAGATTGATAAATACTCTCGGTTATACATGCAATGATGTGTACTCAGTTCCATATTCTCATTCCATTATCAACCATGATACTTAGAAATCCCTTCCCAGTGGTAAAAATATAAATAACGATACCTGGAATACTTCCCAGTTAAAATGCTACATCGGTATTAATTTGTCGCTTGCAGATCCCTTTTATTATTTATCTTGATGAGCAAATGCATATTTCAATACCGCGTCTCTCATGTCATGCTGGGGATGACAACTTGGCTTAAGTGGCATGAGGGATAGGTTTGGCATTTTTGGCGCCGTTATCAGAATTAGAAAACTAAGTCTACTTTTGGTAGTGACGTTAAGAATGCCCAACAGTACGTTCAGCGCAAACCATGCACCTATCTTGCGGCAAGATTAGCACCATCTCCAAACGGACCAAAACGAGCTTCCACTTAAGCCTCATTATCTAGGAGTTCCATTGGGATGTCCAAAACGATTTTCGAGCCTATGGTATGTTTGGCGCAAATCGTGCACCTATCTTGCATCAAGTTTAGCACCATCTCCAATTAAGCATTCTCACCTAGGAGTACCACCGGGTGCGTCCAAAACAATTTTCGAGCCTATGGTACGTTTAGCGCACACCGTGCACCTATCTTGCGGCAAGATTAGCACCATCTCCAAATAGACCAAAACGAGCTTCCTCTTAAGCCTCATTATCTAGGAGTTCGATTGGGATGTCCAAAACAATTTTCGAGCCAATGGTATGTTTGGCACAAATCATGCACCTATCTTGCATCAAGTTTAGCACCATCTCCAATTAAGCATTGTCACCAAGGAGTACCACTGGGTGTGTCCAAAATGATTTTCAAGCCTATGGTACGTTCAGCACAAACCGTGCACCTATCTTGCGGCAAGATTAGCACCATCTCCAAACGGACCAAAATGAGCTTCCACTTGAGCCTTGTCACCTAGGAGTACTACCGGGTGCATCCAAAACGATTTTTGAGCCTATGGTACGTTCAGCGCAAACCATGCACCTATCTTGCGGCAAGACTAGCACCATCTCCAAATGGACCATTATGAGCTTCCACTTGAGCCTCGTGACCTAGGAGTACCACCAGGTGCGTCCAACATGATTTTCGAGCCAATGGTACGTTCACGGCAAACCATGCACCTATCTTGCGGCAATATTAGCACCATCTCCAAGCGGACCGTAATGAGCTTCCACTTGAGCATCGTGGTATGTTTGGCACAATTTCTGAGCCTATGGTATGTTTGGCACAGACCGTTCAATTATCTTGCACCGACACCAAACCTCTCTCCAAACGAACTTAAACGAGATTCGACATGACCCCCGACACCTAGGAGTTCCATTCGGTGCGTCCAAAATGATTTCCTAGCCTATGGTACATTCAGCGCAAACCGTGCACCTATCTTACGGCAAGATTAGCACCATCTCCAAACGGACCAAAACGAGCTTCCACTTGAGCCTTGTCACCTAGGAGTACTACCGGGTGTGTCCGAAATGATTTTTGAGCCTATGGTACGTTCAGCGCAAACTGTGCACCTATCTTGTGGCAAGATTAGCACCATCTCCAAATGGACCAAAACAAGCTTACACTTGAGCCTCATCACCTAGGAGTTCCATTGGGAGTGTCCAAAACAATTTTCGAGCCTATGGTGTGTTTGGCGCAAACCGTGCACCTATCTTGCATCAAGTTTAGCACCATCTCCAATTAAGCATTGTCACCAACGAGTACCACCGGGTGCGTCCAAAATGATTTTCGAGCCTATGTTACGTTCAGCGCAAACCGTGCACCTATCTTGCGGCAAGATTAGCACCATCTCTAAACGGACCAAAACGAGCTTCCAATTGAGCCTCATCACCTAGGAGTTCCATTGGGAGTGTCCAAAATGATTTTCGAGCCTATGGTATGTTTGGCACAAACCGTGGACCTATCTTGCATCAAGTTTAGCACCATCTCCAATCAGACCGTAATGAGCTTCAACTTGAGCATTGTCACCTAGGAATACTATCGGGTGCGTCCAAATTGATTTCTGAGTGTATGGTATGTTTGGCACAAACCGTCCAACTATCTTATACCGACACTAACATTGTCTCCAAATAGACTAAAACGAGATTCCACATCACCCACGTCACCTAGGAGTTCCATCGGATGCGTCCAAACCAATTTCTGAGCCTATGGTAGGTTCGGCGCAAACCATGCACCTCGTCAAGATTAGCACTATCTCCAAACATACCAAAACGAGCTTCCACTTGAGCCTCATCAGCTAGGAGTTCCATTGGGTGTGTACAAAATGATTTCCGAGCCTATGCTATGTTTTGGCACAAACCAAGCACCTATCTTGCAGTAAGATTAGCACCATCTCCAAACGGACCCTAATGAGCTTCCACTTGAGGCTCGTCACCTAGGAGTTCGGCCAGGTGCGTCCAAAGTGATTTTCGAGCCATTGGTACGTTCAGCGCAAACCGTGCACCTATATTGCGGCAACATTAGCACCATCTCCAAACGGACCGTAACGAGCTTCCAGTTGAGCACCGTCACCTAGGAGTACCATCGGGTGTGTCCAAAGTGATTTTCGAGCCAATGGTACGTTCAGTGCAAACCATGCACCTATCTTGTGGCAAGATTAGCACCATCTCCAAACGGACCAAAATGAGCTTCCACTTAAGCCTCATTAGCTAGGAGTTCCATTAGGATGTCCAAAACGATTTTTGAACCTATGCTATGTTCAGCGCAAACCGTGCACCTATCTTGCGGCAAGATTAGCACCATCTCCAAATGGACCAAAACGAGCTTCCACTTGAGCCTCGTCACCTAGGATTTCCATTGGGAGTGTCCAAAACAATTTTCGAGCCTATGGTATGTTTGGCGCAAACCGTGCACCTATCTTGCATCAAGTTTAGCACCATCTCCAATCCGACCATAACGAGCTTCCACTTGAGCATCGTCACCTAGGAGTACTATCTGGTGCATCCAAATTGATTTCTGAGTGTATGGTATGTTTGGCGCAACCCATCCAACTATCTTACACCGACACTAACGTTGTCTCCAAATAGACTGAAACGAGATTCCACACGACCCACGTCACCTAGGAGTTCCATCGGATGCGTCCAAACCGATTTCTAAGGCTATGGTGGTTCGACGCAAACCGTGCACCTCGTCAAGATTAGCACTATCTCCAAACATACCAAAACGAGCTTCCACTTGAGCCTCGTCACCTAGGAGTTCAATTGGGTGTGCCCAAAATGATTTTTGAGCCTATGGTATGTTTGGCACAAACCATGCACCTATCTTGCATCAAGTTTAGCACCATCTCCAAACAGACCAAAACGAGCTTCCACTTGAGCCTCGTCACCTAGGAGTACAACCGGGTGCGTCCAAAACAATTTTCGAGCCCATGGTACACTCAGCGCAAACCGTGCACCTATCTTGCGGCAAGATTAGCACCATCTCCAAAAGGACCATAATGAGCTTCCACTTGAGCCTCGTCACCTAGGAGTACCACCAGGTGCGTCCAACATGATTTTTGAGCCAATGGTACGTTTAGCGCAAACCATGCACCTATCTTGCAGCAAGATTAGCAACATCTCCAAACGGACCATAACGAGCTTCCACTTGAGCATCCTCACCTAGTAGTACCATCGGGTGCATCCAAAACAATTTCTGAGCCTATGGTATGTTTGGCGCAGACAGTGCAATTATCTTGCACTGACACTAAACCTCTCTCCAAACGGACTTAAACAAGATTCGACATGACCCCCGACACCTAGGAGTTCCATTCGGTGCGTCCAAAATGATTTCCTAGCCTATGGTACATTCAGCGCAAACTGTGCACCTATCTTACGGCAAGACTAGCACCATCTCCAAACGGACCAAAACGAGGTTCCACTTGAGCCTTGTCACCTAGGAGTACTACCGGGTGCGTTCAAAACGATTTTTGAGCCTATGGTACGTTCAGCGCAAACTGTGCACCTATCTTGCGGCAAGATTAGCACCATCTCCAAACGGACCAAAATAAGCTTACACTTGAGCCTCGTCACCTAGGAGTTCCATTGGGAGTGTCCAAAATAATTTTCGAGCCTATGGTATGTTTGGCGCAAATCGTGCACCTATCTTGCATCAACTTTAGCACCGGGTGCGTCCAAAATGATTTTCGAGCCTATGGTACGTTCAGCGCAAACCGTGCACCTATCTTACGACAAGATTAGCACCATCTCCAAACGGACCAAAACGAGCTTCCACTTGAGCCTCGTCACCTAGGAGTTCCATTAGGAGTGTCCAAAATGATTTTCAAGCCTATGGTATGTTTGGCGCAAACCGTGCACCTATCTTGCATCAAGTTTAGCACCATCTCCAATCAGACCTTAATGAGCTTCAACTTGGGCATTGTCACCAAGGAGTACTATCGGGTGCATCCAAATTGATTTCTGAGTGTATGGTATGTTTGGCGCAAACCGTCCAACTATCTTGCACCGACACTAACATTGTCTCCAAATAGACTAAAACGAGATTCGACATTACCCACGTCACCTAGGAGTTCCATCGGATGTGTCCAAACCGATTTCTGAGCCTATGGTAGGTTCGACACAAACCATGCACCTCATCAAGATTAGCACTATCTCCAAACATACCAAAACAAGCTTCCACTTGAGCCTCGTCAGCTTGGAGTTCCATTGGGTGTGTCCGAAATGATTTCCGAGCCTATGGTACGTTCAGCGCAAACCATGCACCTATCTTGCGGCAACATTAGCACCATCTCCAAACGGACCGTAACGAGCTTCCAGTTGAGCATCGTCTCCTAGGAGTACCATCAGGTGTGTCCAAAACAATTTTTGAGCCTATGGTACGTTCAGCACAAACCATGCACCTATCTTGTGGCAACAATAGCACCATTTCCAAATGGACCAAAATGAGCTTCCACTTAAGCCTCATTAGCTAGGAGTTCCATTCGGATGTCCAAAATGATTTTCGAGCCAATGGTATGTTTGTCGCAAATCGTGCACCTATCTTGCATTAAGTTTAGCACCATCTCCAATTAAGCATTGTCACCTAGGAGTACCACCGGGTGCGTCCAAAATGATTTTTGAGCCTATGCTATGTTTAGCGCAAATCGTGCACCTATCTTGCGGCAAGATAAGCACCATCTCCAAATGGACCAAAACGAGCTTCCACTTGAGCCTCGTCACCTAGGAGTTCCATTGGGAGTGTCCAAAACAATTTTTGAGCCTATGGTATGTTTGGCGCAAACTGTGCACCTATCTTGCATCAAGTTTAGCACCATCTCCAATCAGATCGTAACGAGCTTCCACTTGAGCATCGTCACCTTAGGAGTACTATCTGGTGCATCCAAATTGATTTCTGAGTGTATGGTATGTTTGGCGCAACCCATCCAACTATCTTGCACCGACACTAACATTGTCTCCAAATAGACTGAAATGAGATTCCACACGACCCACGTCACCTAGGAGTTCCATCAGATGTGTCCAAACTGATTTTCTGAGGCTATGGTAGGTTCGGCGCAAACCGTGCAGCTCGTCAAGATTAGCACTATCTCCAAACATACCAAAACGAGCTTCCACTTGAGCCTCGTCACCTAGGAGTTCCATTGGGTGTGCCCAAAATGATTTTTGAGCCTATGGTATGTTTGGCACAAACCATGCACCTATCTTGCATCAAGTTTGGCACCATCTCCAAACAAACCAAAACAAGCTTCCACTTGAGCCTCGTCACCTAGGCGTACAACCGGGTGTGTCCAAAACAATTTTCATGCCTATGGTACACTCAGCGCAAACCGTGCACCTATCTTGTGGCAAGATTAGCACCATCTCCAAATGGACCATAATGAGCTTCCACTTGAGCCTTGTCACCTAGGTACCACCAGCTGCGTCCAACATGATTTTTGAGCCAATGGTACGTTCAGCCTAAACCATGCACCTATGTTGCGGCAAGATTAGCACCATCTCCAAACGGACCCTAATGAGCTTCCACTTGAGCATCGTCACCTAGTAGTACCATCGGGTGCGTCCAAATTAATTTCTGAGCCTATGGTATATTTGGCGCAGATCGCACAATTATCTTGCACCGACACTAAACCTCTCTCCAAACAGACTTAAATGAGATTCGACATGACCCCCGACACCTAGGAGTTCTAACCGGTGCGTCCAAAATGATTTCCTAGCATATGGTACATTCAGCGCAAACCGTGCACCTATCTTACGACAAGATTAGCACCATCTCCAAACGGACCCAAACAAGCTTCCACTTGAGCCTAGTCACCTAGGAGTACTACCGGGTCCGTCCAAAACAATTTTTGAGCCTATGGTACGTTCAGCGCAAACCGTGCACCTATCTTGCGGCAAGATTAGCACCATCTCCAAACGGACCAAAACAAGCTTACACTTGAGCCTCGTCACCTAGGAGTTCCATTGGGAGTGTCCAAAACAATTTTTGAGCCTATGGTATGTTTGGCGCAAACCGTGCACCTATCTTGCATCAAGTTTAGCACCATCTCCAATCAGATCGTAATGAGCTTCCACTTGAGCATCGTCACCTAGGAGTACCATCGTGTGCGTCCAAATAAACTGAAACGAGATTCCACAAGACCTACGTCACCTAGGAGTTCCATCGGATGCGTCCAAACCGATTTCTGAGCCTATCATAGGTTCGGCGCAAACCGTGCACCTCGTCAAGATTAGCAGTATCTCCAAACATACCAAAATGAGCTTCCACTTGGCCTCGTCACCAAGGAGTACCACCGGGTGCGTCCAAAACAATTTTTGAGCCTATGGTACATTCAGCGCAAACCGTGCACCAATCTTGTGGCAAGATTAGCACCATCTCCAAATGGACCGTAACAAGCCTCCACTTGAGCCTCGTCACCTAGGAGTACCACAAGGTGCGTCAAAAATTATTTTTCAGCCAATAGTATGTTCAGCGCAAACCAAGCACCTATCTTGAGGCAAGATTAGCACCATCTACAAACGGACCAGAACGAGCTTCCACTTAAGCCTCATTAGCTAGGAGTTCCATTGGGATGTCCAAAACGATTTTCGAGCCTATGGTATGTTTGGCGCAAATCGTGCACCTATCATGCATCAAGTTTAGCACCATCTCCAATTAAGCATTGTCACCTAGGAGTACCACCGGGTGCGTCCAAAATGATTTTTGAGCCTATGGTACGTTCAGCGCAAACCGTGCACCTATCTTGCGGCAAGGTTAGCACCATCTCCAAACGGACCAAAACGAGCTTCCACTGAGCCTCATCACCTAGGAGTTCCATTGGGAGTGTCCAAAATGATTTTTGAGCCAATGGTACGTTCAGCGCAAACCGTGCACCTATCTTGCGGCAAGATTAGCACCATCTCCAAACAAACTGTAACGAGCTTCCACATGAGCATCGTCACCTAGGAGTTCCATTGGGTGTGTCCAAAATGATTTCTGAGCCTATGCTATTTTTGGCACAAACCATGCACTTATCTTGCATCAAGATTAGCACCATCTCCAAACGGACCGTAATGAGCTTCCACTTGAGCATCGTCACCTAGGGGTACCATCGGGTGCGTGCAAAACAATTTCTAAGCCTTTGGTATGTTTTGGTGCAGACCGTGCAATTATCTTGCACCGACACTAAACCTCTCTCCAAACGGACTTCAACGAGATTCCACATGACCCCTGACACCTAGGAGTTCCATCTGGTGTGTCCAAAACGATTTCCTAGCCTATGGTACGTTCGGCGCAAACCGTGCACCTATCTTACGGAAAGATTAGCACCATCTCCAAACGGACCAAAACGAGCTTCCACTTGAGCCTTGTCACCTAGGAGTACCACAGGGTGCGCCCAAAACAATTTTGATCCTATGGTACGTTCAGCGCAAACCATGCACCTATCTTACGGTAAGATCAACACCATCTCCAAACGGACCAAAACGAGCTCCCACTTAAGCCTCATTATCTCGGAGTTCCATTGGCATGCCCAAAACGATTTTCGAGCCTATGGTATGTTTGGCGCAAATCGTGCACCTATCTTGCATCAAGTTTAGCACCATCTCCAATTAAGCATTGTCACCTAGGAGTACCACCGGGTGCGTCCAAAATGATTTTTGTGCCTATGGTACGTTCAGCGCAAACTATGCACCTATCTTGCGGTAAGATTAGCACCATCTCCAAACGGACCAAAACAAGCTTCCACTTGAGCCTCGTCACCTAGGAGTTCCATTGGGAGTGTCCAAAATGATTTTCGAGCCTATGGTATGTTTGGTGCAAACTGTGCACCTATCTTGCATCAAGTTTAGCACCACCTCCAATCAGACCGTAACAAGCTTCCACTTGAGCATCGTCACCTAGGAGTACTATCGGGTGCAGCCAAATCGATTTCTGAGTCTATGGTATATTTGGCGCAAACCGTCCAACTATCTTGCACGGACACTAACATTGTCTCCAAATAGACTAAAACGAGATTCCACATGACCCACGTCACCTAGGAGTACCACCGGGTGCGTCCAAACCGATTTTTGAGCCTGTGGTAGGTTCAGCGCAAACCGTGCACCTCGTCAAGATTAGCACTTTCTCCAAACATACCAAAATGAGCTTCCACTTGAGCCTCGTCACCTAGGAGTTCCATTGGGTGTGTCCAAAATGATTTCCGAGCCTATGGTATTTTTGGCACAAACATGCACCTATCTTGCATCAAGTTTAGCACCATCTCCAAACGGACCAAAACGAGCTTCCACTTGAGCCTCGTCACCTAGGAGTACCATCGGGTGCGTCCAAAATAATTTCTGAGCCTATGGTATATTTGGCGCAAATCGCGCAATTATCTTGCACCGACACTAAACCTCTCTCCAAACAGACTTAAACGAGATTCGACATGACCCCCGACACCTAGGAGTTCTATCCGGTGCGTCCAAAATGATTTCCTAGCCTAAGGTACATTCAGCGCAAACCGTACACCTATCTTACGACAAGATTAGCACCATCTCCAAACGGACCCAAACGAGCTTCCACTTGAGCCTAGTCACCTAGGAGTACTACCGGGTCCGTCCAAAACAATTTTTGAGCCTATGGTACGTTCAGCGCAAACCGTGCACCTATCTTGCGGCAAGATTAGCACCATCTCCAAACGGACCAAAACAAGCTTACACTTGAGCCTCGTCACCTAGGAGTTCCATTGGGAGTGTCCAAAACAATTTTCGAGCCTATGGTATGTTTGGCGCAAACCGTGCACCTATCTTGCATCAAGTTTAGCACCATCTCCAATCAGATCGTAATGAGCTTCCACTTGAGCATCGTCACCTAGGAGTACCATCGTGTGCATCCAAATAAACTGAAACGAGATTCCACAAGACCTACGTCACCTAGGAGTTCCATCGGATGCGTCCAAACCGATTTCTGAGCCTATCGTAGGTTCGGCGCAAACTGTGCACCTCGTCAAGATTAGCAGTATCTCCAAACATACCAAAACGAGCTTCCACTTGGCCTCGTCACCAAGGAGTACCACCGGGTGCGTCCAAAACAATTTTTGAGCCTATGGTACATTCAGCGCAAACCGTGCACCAATCTTGTGGCAAGATTAGCACCATCTCCAAATGGACCGTAACGAGCTTCCACTTGAGCCTCGTCACCTAGGAGTACCACAAGGTGCGTCAAAAATGATTTTTCAGCCAATAGTATGTTCAGCGCAAACCAAGCACCTATCTTGAGGCAAGATTAGCACCATCTACAAACGGACCAAAACGAGCTTCCACTTAAGCCTCATTAGCTAGGAGTTCCATTGGGATGTCCAAAATGATTTTTGAGCCTATGGTATGTTTGGCGCAAATCGTGCACCTATCATGCATCAAGTTTAGCACCATCTCCAATTAAGCATTGTCACCTAGGAGTACCACCGGGTGTGTCCAAAATGATTTTTGAGCCTATAGTACGTTCAGCGCAAACCGTGCACCTATCTTGCAGCAAGGTTAGCACCATCTCCAAACGGACCAAAACGAGCTTCCACTGAGCCTCATCACCTAGGAGTTCCATTGGGAGTGTCCAAAATGATTTTTGAGCCAATGGTACGTTCAGCGCAAACCGTGCACCTATCTTGCGGCAAGATTAGCACCATCTCCAAACAGACTGTAACGAGCTTCCACATGAGCATCGTCACCTAGGAGTTCCATTGGGTGTGTCCAAAATGATTTCTGAGCCTATGCTATTTTTGGCACAAACCATGCACTTATCTTGCATCAAGATTAGCACCATCTCCAAACGGACCGTAACGAGCTTCCACTTGAGCATCGTCACCTAGGGGTACCATCGGGTGCGTGCAAAACAATTTCTAAGCCTTTGGTATGTTTTGGTGCAGACCGTGCAATTATCTTGCACCGACACAAAACCTCTCTCCAAACGGACTTCAACGAGATTCCACATGACCCCCGACACCTAGGAGTTCCATCTGGTGTGTCCAAAACGATTTCCTAGCCTATGGTACGTTCGGCGCAAACCGTGCACCTATCTTACGGAAAGATTAGCACCATCTCCAAATGGACCAAAACGAGCTTCCACTTGAGCCTTGTCACCTAAGAGTACCACAGGGTGCGTCCAAAACAATTTTGATCCTATGGTACGTTCAGCGCAAACCATGCACCTATCTTACGGTAAGATCAACACCATCTCCAAACGGACCAAAACGAGCTCCCACTTAAGCCTCATTATCTCGGAGTTCCATTGGCATGCCCAAAACGATTTTCGAGCCTATGGTATGTTTGGCGCAAATCGTGCACCTATCTTGCATCAAGTTTAGCACCATCTCCAATTAAGCATTGTCACCTAGGAGTACCACCGGGTGCGTCCAAAACGATTTTTGAGCCTATGGTACGTTCAGCGCAAACTATGCACCTATCTTGCGGTAAGATTAGCACCATCTCCAAACGGACCAAAACAAGCTTCCACTTGAGCCTCGTCACCTAGGAGTTCCATTGGGAGTGTCCAAAATGATTTTCGAGCCTATGGTATGTTTGGCGCAAACTGTGCACCTATCTTGCATCAAGTTTAGCACCATCTCCAATCAGACCGTAACAAGCTTCCACTTGAGCATCGTCACCTAGGAGTACTATCGGGTGCTTCTAAATCGATTTCTGAGTCTATGGTATATTTGGCGCAAACCGTCCAACTATCTTGCACCGACACTAACATTGTCTCCAAATAGACTAAAACGAGATTCCACATGACCCACATCACCTAGGAGTTCCATCGGATGCGTCCAAACCGATTTCTGAGCCTATGGTAGGTTCGACACGAACCGTGCACCTTGTCAAGATTAGCACTATCTCCAAACGTACCAAAACGAGCTTCCACTTGAGCCTCGTCACCTAGGAGTTTCATTGGTTGTGTCCAAAATGATTTTCGAGCCAATGGTACGTTCAGCGCAAACCGTGCACCTATCTTGCGGCAAGATTAGCACCATCTCCAAACAGACTATAACAAGCTTCCACATGAGCGTCATCACCTAGGAGTTCCATTGGGTGTGTCCAAAATGATTTCCGAGCCTATGCTATTTTTGGCACAAACCATGCACTTATCTTGCATCAAGATTAGCACCATCTCCAAATGGACCGTAACGAGCTTCCACTTGAGCATCGTCACCTAGGGGTACCAACGGGTGCGTGCAAAACAATTTCTAAGCCTTTGGTATGTTTTGGTGCAGACCGTGCAATTATCTTGCACCGACACTAAACCTCTCTCCAAACGGACTTCAACGAGATTCCACATGACCCCCGACACCTAGGAGTTCCATCTGGTGTGTCCAAAACGATTTCCTAGCCTATGGTACGTTCGGCGCAAACCGTGCACCTATCTTACGGAAAGATTAGCACCATCTCCAAATGGACCAAAACGAGCTTCCACTTGAGCCATGTCACCTAAGAGTACCACAGGGTGCGTCCAAAACAATTTTGATCCTATGGTACGTTCAGCGCAAACCATGCACCTATCTTACGGTAAGATCAACACCATCTCCAAATGGACCAAAACGAGCTCCCACTTAAGCCTCATTATCTCGGAGTTCCATTGGCATGCCCAAAATGATTTTCGAGCCTATGGTATGTTTGGCGCAAATCGTGCACCTATCTTGCATCAAGTTTAGCACCATCTCCAATTAAGCATTGTCACCTAGGAGTACCACTGGGTGCGTCCAAAACGATTTTTGAGCCTATGGTACGTTCAGCGCAAACTATGCACCTATCTTGCGGTAAGATTAGCACCATCTCCAAACGGACCAAAACAAGCTTCCACTTGAGCCTCGTCACCTAGGAGTTTCATTGGGAGTGTCCAAAATGATTTTCGAGCCTATGGTATGTTTGGCGCAAACTGTGCACCTATCTTGCATCAAGTTTAGCACCATCTCCAATCAGACCGTAACAAGCTTCCACTTGAGCATCATCACCTAGGAGTACTATCGGGTGCATCCAAATCGATTTCTGAGTCTATGGTATATTTGGCGCAAACCGTCCAACTATCTTGCACTGACACTAACATTGTCTCCAAATAGACTAAAACGAGATTCCACATGACCCACATCACCTAGGAGTTCCATCGGATGCGTCCAAACCGATTTCTGAGCCTATGGTAGGTTCGACACGAACCGTGCACCTCGTCAAGATTAGCACTATCTCCAAACGTACCAAAACGAGCTTCCACTTGAGCCTCGTCACCTAGGAGTTTCATTGGGTGTGTCCAAAATGATTTTCGTGCCTATGGTATTTTTGGCACAAACCATGCACCTATCTTGCATCAAGTTTAGCACCATCTCCAAACGGACCAAAACAAGTTTCCACTTGAGCCTCGTCACCTAGGAGTATCACCGGGTGCATCCAAAACAATTTTTGAGCCTATGGTACATTCAGCGCATAGCATGCACCTATCTTGCGGCAAGATTAGCACCATCTCCAAACGGACCGTAACGAGCTTCCACTTGAGCCTCATCACCTAGGAGTACCACTAGGTGCGTCCAAAATGATTTTCAAGCCAATGGAATGTTCAGCGCAAACCATGCACCAATCTTGCGGCAAGATTAGCACCATCTCCAAACAGACTGTAACGAGCTTCCACTTGAGCATCGTCACCTAGGAGTACCATCGGGTGCGTCCAAAACAATTTCTGAGCCTTTGGTATGTTTTGGTGCAGACGTGCAATTATCTTGCACCGACACTAAACCTCTCTAAAAACGGACTTAAACGAGATTCCACATGACCCCCGACACCTAGGAGTTCCATTTGTTGTGTCCAAAATGATTTCCTAGCCTATGGTACGTTCAGCGCAAATCGTGCACCTATCTTACGGCAAGATTAGCACCATCTCCAAACGGACCAAAACGAGCTTCCACTTGAGCCTTGCCACCTAGGAGTACCATAGGGTGCGTCCAAAACAATTTTTGAGCCTATGGTATGTTCAGCGCAAACCATGCACCTATCTTGCGGCAAGGTTAGCATCATCTCCAAACGGACCAAAACGAGCTTCCACTTAAGCCTCATTATCTAGGAGTTCCATTGGGATGTCCAAAACGATTTTTGAGCCTATGGTATGTTTGGCGCAAATCGTGCACCTATCTTGCATCAAGTTTAGCACCATCTCCAATTAAGCATTGTCACCTAGGAGTACCACTGGGTGCATCCAAAATGATTTTTGAGCCTATGGTACGTTCAGCGCAAACCGTGCACCTATCTTGCGGCAAGATTAGCACCATCTCCAAACGGACCAAAACAAGCTTCCACTTGATCCTCATCACCTAGGATTTCCATTGGGAGTGTCCAAAATGATTTTCGAGCCTATGGTATGTTTGGCGCAAACCGTGCACCTATGTTGCATCAGGTTTAGCACCATCTCCAATCAGACCGTAACGAGCTTCCACTTGAGCGTCGTCGCCTACGAGTATTATCGGGTGCATCCAAATCGATTTCTGAGTGTATGGTATGTTTGGCGCAAACCATCCAACTGTCTTGCACCGACACTAACATTGTCTCCAAATAGACTGAAACGAGATTCCACACGACCCACGTCACCTAGGAGTACCACCGGGTGCGTCCAAACCGATTTTTGAGCCTATGGTAGGTTCAGCGCAAACCGTGCACCTCGTTAAGATTAGCACTTTCTCAAAACATACCAAAATGAGCTTCCACTTGAGCCTCGTCACCTAGGAGTTCCATTGGGTGTGTCCAAAATGATTTCCGAGCCTTTGGTATTTTTGGCACAAACCATGCACCTATCTTGCATCAAGTTTAGCACCATCTCCAAACGGACCAAAACGAGCTTCCACTTGAGCCTCGTCACCTAGGAGTACCATCGGGTGCGTCCAAAATAATTTCTGAGCCTATGGTATATTTGGCGCAGATCGCGCAATTATCTTGCACCGACACTAAACCTCTCTCCAAACAGACTTAAACGAGATTCGACATGACCCCCGACACCTAGGAGTTCTATCCGGTGCGTCCAAAATGATTTCCTAGCCTATGGTACATTCAGCGCAAACCGTGCACCTATCTTACGACAAGATTAGCACCATCTCCAAACGGACCCAAACGAGCTTCCACTTGAGCCTAGTCACCTAGGAGTACTACCGGGTCCGTCCAAAACAATTTTTGAGCCTATGGTACGTTCAGCGCAAATCGTGCACCTATCTTGCGGCAAGATTAACACCATCTCCAAACGGACCAAAACAAGCTTACACTTGAGCCTCGTCACCTAGGAGTTCCATTGGGAGTGTCCAAAACAATTTTCGAGCCTATGGTATGTTTGGCGCAAACCGTGCACCTATCTTGCATCAAGTTTAGCACCATCTCCAATCAGATGGTAATGAGCTTCCACTTGAGCATCGTCACCTAGGAGTACCATCGTGTGCGTCCAAATAAACTGAAACGAGATTCCACAAGACCTACGTCACCTAGGAGTTCCATCGGATGCGTCCAAACCGATTTCTGAGCCTATCGTAGGTTCGGCGCAAACCGTGCACCTCGTCAAGATTAGCAGTATCTCCAAACATACCAAAACGAGCTTCCACTTGTCCTCGTCACCAAGGAGTACCACCGGGTGCATCCAAAACAATTTTTGAGCCTATGGTACATTCAGCGCAAACCGTGCACCAATCTTGTGGCAAGATTAGCACCATCTCCAAATGGACCGTAACGAGCTTCCACTTGAGCCTCGTCACCTAGGAGTACCACAAGGTGCGTCAAAAATGATTTTTCAGCCAATAGTATGTTCAGCGCAAACCAAGCACCTATCTTGAGGCAAGATTAGCACCATCTACAAACGGACCAAAACGAGCTTCCACTTAAGCCTCATTAGCTAGGAGTTCCATTGGGATGTCCAAAACGATTTTCGAGCCTATGGTATGTTTGGCGCAAATCGTGCACCTATCATGCATCAAGTTTAGCACCATCTCCAATTAAGCATTGTCACCTAGGAGTACCACCGGGTGCGTCCAAAATGATTTTCGAGCCTATGGTACGTTCAGCGCAAACCATGCACCTATCTTGCGGCAAGGTTAGCACCATCTCCAAACGGACCGTAACGAGCTTCCACTTGAGCATCGTCACCTAGGGGTACCATCGGGTGCGTGCAAAACAATTTCTAAGCCTTTGGTATGTTTTGGTGCAGACCGTGCAATTATCTTGCACCGGCACTAAACCTCTCTCCAAACGGACTTCAACGAGATTCCACATGACCCCCGACACCTAGGAGTTCCATCTGGTGTGTCCAAAACGATTACCTAGCCTATGGTACGTTCGGCGCAAACCGTGCACCTATCTTACGGAAAGATTAGCACCATCTCCAAACGGACCAAAACGAGCTTCCACTTGAGCCTTGTCACCTAGGAGCACCACAGGGTGCGTCCAAAACAATTTTGATCCTATGGTACGTTCAGCGCAAACCATGCTCCTATCTTACGGTAAGATCAACACCATCTCCAAACGGACCAAAACAAGCTTCCACTTGAGCCTCGTCACCTAGGAGTTCCATTGGGAGTGTCCAAAATGATTTTCGAGCCTATGGTATGTTTGGTGCAAACTGTGCACCTATCTTGCATCAAGTTTAGCACCACCTCCAATCAGACCGTAACAAGCTTCCACTTGAGCATCGTCACCTAGGAGTACTATCGGGTGCTTCCAAATCGATTTCTGAGTCTATGCTGTATTTGGGGCAAACCGTCCAACTATCTTGCACCGACACTAACATTGTCTCCAAATAGACTAAAACGAGATTCCACATGACCCACGTCACCTAGGAGTTCCATCGGATGCGTCCAAACCAACTTCTGAGCCTATGGTAGGTTCGACACGAACCGTGCACCTCGTCAAGATTAGCACTATCTCCAAACGTACCAAAATGAGCTTCCACTTGAGCCTCGTCCCCTAGGAGTTTCATTAGGTGTGTCCAAAATGATTTTTGAGCCTATGGTATTTTTGGCACAAACCATGCACCTATCTTGCATCAAGTTTAGCACCATCTCCAAACGGACCAAAACGAGCTTCCACTTGAGCCTCGTCACCTAGGAGTACCACCGGGTGCATCCAAAACAATTTTTGAGCCTATGGTACATTCAGCGCAAACCATGCACCTATCTTGCGGCAAGATTAGCACCATCTCCATACGGACCGTAACGAGCTTCCACTTGAGCCTCATCACCTAGGAGTACCACTAGGTGCGTCCAAAATGATTTTCAAGCCAATGGAACGTTCAGCGCAAACCATGCACCAATCTTGCGGCAAGATTAGCACCATCTCCAAATAGACTGTAACGAGCTTCCACTTGAGCATCGTCACCTAGGAGTACCATCGGGTGCGTCCAAAACAATTTCTGAGCCTTTGGTATGTTTTGGTGCAGACGTGCAATTATCTTGCACCGACACTAAACCTCTCTAAAAACGGACTTAAACGAGATTCCACATGACCCCCGACACCTAGGAGTTCTATCCGGTGCGTCCAAAATGATTTCCTAGCCTATGGTACATTCAGCGCAAACCGTGCACCTATCTTACGACAAGATTAGCACCATCTCCAAACGGACCCAAACGAGCTTCCACTTGAGCCTAGTCACCTAGGAGTACTACCGGGTCCGTCCAAAACAATTTTTGAGCCTATGGTACGTTCAGCGCAAATCGTGCACCTATCTTGCGGCAAGATTAACACCATCTCCAAACGGACCAAAACAAGCTTACACTTGAGCCTCGTCACCTAGGAGTTCCATTGGGAGTGTCCAAAACAATTTTCGAGCCTATGGTATATTTGGCGCAAACCGTGCACCTATCTTGCATCAAGTTTAGCACCATCTCCAATCAGATGGTAATGAGCTTCCACTTGAGCATCGTCACCTAGGAGTACCATCGTGTGCGTCCAAATAAACTGAAACGAGATTCCACAAGACCTACGTCACCTAGGAGTTCCATCGGATGCGTCCAAACCGATTTCTGAGCCTATCGTAGGTTCGGCGCAAACCGTGCACCTCGTCAAGATTAGCAGTATCTCCAAACATACCAAAACGAGCTTCCACTTGGCCTCGTCACCAAGGAGTACCACCGGGTGCATCCAAAACAATTTTTGAGCCTATGGTACATTCAGCGCAAACCGTGCACCAATCTTGTGGCAAGATTAGCACCATCTCCAAATGGACCGTAACGAGCTTCCACTTGAGCCTCGTCACCTAGGAGTACCACAAGGTGCGTCAAAAATGATTTTTCAGCCAATAGTATGTTCAGCGCAAACCAAGCACCTATCTTGAGGCAAGATTAGCACCATCTACAAACGGACCAAAACGAGCTTCCACTTAAGCCTCATTAGCTAGGAGTTCCATTGGGATGTCCAAAACGATTTTTGAGCCTATGGTATGTTTGGCGCAAATCGTGCACCTATCATGCATCAAGTTTAGCACCATCTCCAATTAAGCATTGTCACCTAGGAGTACCACCGGGTGCGTCCAAAATGATTTTCGAGCCTATGGTACGTTTAGCGCAAACCATGCACCTATCTTGCGGAAGGTTAGCACCATCTCCAAACGGACCAAAACGAGCTTCCACTTGAGCCTCATCACCTAGGAGTTCCATTGGGAGTGTCCAAAATGATTTTTGAGCCAATGGTACGCTCAGCGCAAACCGTGCACCTATCTTGCGGCAAGATTAGCACCATCTCCAAACATACTGTAACGAGCTTCCACATGAGCATCGTCACCTAGGAGTTCCATTGGGTGTGTCCAAAATGATTTCCGAGCCTATGCTATTTTTGGCACAAACCATGCACTTATCTTGCATCAAGATTAGCACCATCTCCAAACGGACCATAACGAGCTTCCACTTGAGCATCATCACCTAGGGGTACCATCGGGTGCGTGCAAAACAATTTCTAAGCCTTTGGTATGTTTTGGTGCAGACCGTGCAATTATCTTGCACCGGCACTAAACCTCTCTCCAAACGGACTTCAACGAGATTCCACATGACCCCCGACACCTAGGAGTTCCATCTGGTGTGTCCAAAACGATTTCCTAGCCTATGGTACGTTCGGCGCAAACCGTGCACCTATCTTACGGAAAGATTAGCTCCATCTCCAAACGGACCAAAACGAGCTTCCACTTGAGCCTTGTCACCTAGGAGCACCACAGGGTGTGTCCAAAACAATTTTGATCCTATGGTACGTTCAGCGCAAACCATGCTCCTATCTTACGGTAAGATCAACACCATCTCCAAACGGACCAAAACGAGCTCCCACTTAAGCCTCATTATCTCGGAGTTCCATTGGCATGCCCAAAATGATTTTCGAGCCTATGGTATGTTTGGCGCAAATCGTGCACCTATCTTGCATCAAGTTTAGCACCATCTCCAATTAAGCATTGTCACCTAGGAGTACCACCGGGTGCGTCCAAAACGATTTTTGAGCCTATGGTACGTTCAGCGCAAACTATGCACCTATCTTGCGGTAAGATTAGCACCATCTCCAAACGGACCAAAACAAGCTTCCACTTGAGCCTCGTCACCTAGGAGTTCCATTGGGAGTGTCCAAAATGATTTTCGAGCCTATGGTATGTTTGGTGCAAACTGTGCACCTATCTTGCATCAAGTTTAGCACCACCTCCAATCAGACCGTAACAAGCTTCCACTTGAGCATCGTCACCTAGGAGTACTATCGGGTGCATCCAAATCGATTTCTGAGTCTATGGTATATTTGGCGCAAACCGTCCAACTATCTTGCACCGACACTAACATTATCTCCAAATAGACTAAAACGAGATTCCACATGACCCACGTCACCTAGGAGTTCCATCGGATGCGTCCAAACCAATTTCTGAGCCTATGGTAGGTTCGACACGAACCGTGCACCTCGTCAAGATTAGCAGTATCTCCAAACATACCAAAACGAGCTTCCACTTGGCCTCGTCACCAAGGAGTACCACCGGGTGCATCCAAAACAATTTTTGAGCCTATGGTACATTCAGCGCAAACCGTGCACCAATCTTGTGGCAAGATTAGCACCATCTCCAAATGGACCATAACGAGCTTCCACTTGAGCCTCGTCACCTAGGAGTACCACAAGGTGCGTCAAAAATGATTTTTCAGCCAATAGTATGTTCAGCGCAAACCAAGCACCTATCTTGAGGCAAGATTAGCACCATCTACAAACGGACCAAAACGAGCTTCCACTTAAGCCTCATTAGCTAGGAGTTCCATTGGGATGTCCAAAACGATTTTTGAGCCTATGGTATGTTTGGCGCAAATCGTGCACCTATCATGCATCAAGTTTAGCACCATCTCCAATTAAGCATTGTCACCTAGGAGTACCACCGGGTGCGTCCAAAATGATTTTCGAGCCTATGGTACGTTTAGCGCAAACCATGCACCTATCTTGCGGAAGGTTAGCACCATCTCCAAACGGACCAAAACGAGCTTCCACTTGAGCCTCATCACCTAGGAGTTCCATTGGGAGTGTCCAAAATGATTTTTGAGCCAATGGTACGCTCAGCGCAAACCGTGCACCTATCTTGCGGCAAGATTAGCACCATCTCCAAACATACTGTAACGAGCTTCCACATGAGCATCGTCACCTAGGAGTTCCATTGGGTGTGTCCAAAATGATTTCCGAGCCTATGCTATTTTTGGCACAAACCATGCACTTATCTTGCATCAAGATTAGCACCATCTCCAAACGGACCATAACGAGCTTCCACTTGAGCATCATCACCTAGGGGTACCATCGGGTGCGTGCAAAACAATTTCTAAGCCTTTGGTATGTTTTGGTGCAGACCGTGCAATTATCTTGCACCGGCACTAAACCTCTCTCCAAACGGACTTCAACGAGATTCCACATGACCCCCGACACCTAGGAGTTCCATCTGGTGTGTCCAAAATGATTTCCTAGCCTATGGTACGTTCGGCGCAAACCGTGCACCTATCTTACGGAAAGATTAGCTCCATCTCCAAACGGACCAAAACGAGCTTCCACTTGAGCCTTGTCACCTAGGAGCACCACAGGGTGTGTCCAAAACAATTTTGATCCTATGGTACGTTCAGCGCAAACCATGCTCCTATCTTACGGTAAGATCAACACCATCTCCAAACGGACCAAAACGAGCTCCCACTTAAGCCTCATTATCTCGGAGTTCCATTGGCATGCCCAAAATGATTTTCGAGCCTATGGTATGTTTGGCGCAAATCGTGCACCTATCTTGCATCAAGTTTAGCACCATCTCCAATTAAGCATTGTCACCTAGGAGTACCACCGGGTGCGTCCAAAACGATTTTTGAGCCTATGGTACGTTCAGCGCAAACTATGCACCTATCTTGCGGTAAGATTAGCACCATCTCCAAACGGACCAAAACAAGCTTCCACTTGAGCCTCGTCACCTAGGAGTTCCATTGGGAGTGTCCAAAATGATTTTCGAGCCTATGGTATGTTTGGTGCAAACTGTGCACCTATCTTGCATCAAGTTTAGCACCACCTCCAATCAGACCGTAACAAGCTTCCACTTGAGCATCGTCACCTAGGAGTACTATCGGGTGCATCCAAATCGATTTCTGAGTCTATGGTATATTTGGCGCAAACCGTCCAACTATCTTGCACCGACACTAACATTATCTCCAAATAGACTAAAACGAGATTCCACATGACCCACGTCACCTAGGAGTTCCATCGGATGCGTCCAAACCAATTTCTGAGCCTATGGTAGGTTCGACACGAACCGTGCACCTCGTCAAGATTAGCACTATCTCCAAACGTACCAAAATGAGCTTCCACTTGAGCCTCGTCCCCTAGGAGTTTCATTAGGTGTGTCCAAAATGATTTTTGAGCCTATGGTATTTTTGGCACAAACCATGCACCTATCTTGCATCAAGTTTAGCACCATCTCCAAACAGACCAAAACGAGCTTCCACTTGAGCCTCGTCACCTAGGAGTACCACCGGGTGCATCCAAAACAATTTTTGAGCCTATGGTACATTCAGCGCAAACCATGCACCTATCTTGCGGCAAGATTAGCACCATCTCCATACGGACCGTAACGAGCTTCCACCTGAGCCTCATCACCTAGGAGTACCACTAGGTGCGTCCAAAATGATTTTCAAGCCAATGGAACGTTCAACGCAAACCATGCACCAATCTTGCGGCAAGATTAGCACCATCTCCAAATAGACTGTAACGAGCTTCCACTTGAGCATCGTCACCTAGGAGTACCATCGGGTGCGTCCAAAACAATTTCTGAGCCTTTGGTATGTTTTGGTGCAGACGTGCAATTATCTTGCACCGACACTAAACCTCTCTAAAAATGGACTTAAACAAGATTCCACATGACCCCCGACACCTAGGAGTTCCATTTGTTGTGTCCAAAATTATTTCCTAGCCTATGGTACGTTCAGCGCAAACCGTGCACCTATCTTACGACAAGATTAGCACCATCTCCAAACGGACCAAAACGAGCTTCCACTTGAGCCTTGCCACCTAGGAGTACCATAGGGTGCGTCCAAAACAAATTTTGAGCCTATGCTATGTTCAGCGCAAACCATGCACCTATCTTGCGGCAAGGTTAGCATCATCTCCAAACGGACCAAAACGAGCTTCCACTTAAGCCTCATTATCTAGGAGTTCCATTGGGATGTCCAAAACGATTTTTGAGCCTATGGTATGTTTGGCGCAAATCGTGCACCTATCTTGCATCAAGTTTAGCACCATCTCCAATTAAGCATTGTCACCTAGGAGTACCACTGGGTGCATCCAAAATGATTTTTGAGCCTATGGTACGTTCTGCGCAAACCGTGCACCTATCTTGCGGCAAGATTAGCACCATCTCCAAACGGACCAAAACAAGGTTCCACTTGATCCTCATCACCTAGGATTTCCATTGGTTGTGTCCACAACGATTTCGAGCCTATGGTATGTTTGGCGCAAACCGTGCACCTATGTTGCATCAGGTTTAGCACCATCTCCAATCAGACCGTAATGAGCTTCCACTTGAGCGTCGTCGCCTAGGAGTATTATCGGGTGCATCCAAATCGATTTATGAGTGTATGGTATGTTTGGCGCAAACCATCCAACTGTCTTTCACCGACACTAACATTGTCTCCAAATAGACTGAAACGAGATACCACACGACCCACGTCACCTAGGAGTACCACCGGGTGCGTCCAAACCGATTTTTGAGCCTATGGTAGGTTCAGCGCAAACCGTGCACCTCGTCAAGATTAGCACT
Source organism: Saccharum spontaneum (assembly GCA_022457205.1). Classification (NCBI taxonomy): domain Eukaryota; kingdom Viridiplantae; phylum Streptophyta; class Magnoliopsida; order Poales; family Poaceae; genus Saccharum; species Saccharum spontaneum. Next base: position 41,375,858 of record CM039595.1, on the reverse strand, counting down.
TTCTCCAAACATACCAAAATGAGCTTCCACTTGAGCCTCGTCACCTAGGAGTTCCATTGGGTGTGTCCAAAATGATTTCTGAGCCTATGGTATTTTTGGTACAAACCATGCACCTATCTTAAATCAAGTTTAGCACCATCTCCAAACGGACCAAAACGAGCTTCCACTTGAGCCTCGTCACCTAGGAGTACCACCGGGTGCGTCCAAAACAATTTTCGAGCCTATGGTACATTCAGCGCGAACCGTGGACATATCTTGCGAGCCTCGTCCCCTAGGAGTACCATCGGGTGCATCCAAAACAATTTTCGAGCCTATGGTACGTTTGGCGCAAACCGTGCACCTATATTGCAATGACACTAACACTATTTCCAAATGAACCGAAACAAGATTCCACATGACCCACTCACGTAGGAGTTCCATCGGGTGCGTCCAAGACATTTCCGGGCCTATGGAACGCTAGGCACAAACTGCGCACCTATCTTGTGTCAAGATTAGCACTATCTCCAAACGGACTCAAACGAGCTTCCACTTCAGCCTTGTCACCTAGGAGAACCACCGGGTGCATCCAAAATGATTTCTGAGCCTATGGTACATTCAGCGCAAACCGTGCACCTATCTTGTGGCAAGATTAGCACCATCACCAAATGGAACGAAACCAGCTTCCACTTGAGCCTCGTCACCTAGGAGTACCATTGGGTGCGTCCAAATCGATTTCTCAGCGTATGGTACGTTTTGCGCAAACCGTCCAACTATCTTGCAGCGACACTAACACTATCTCCAAATAGACTAAAACAAGATTCCACATGACCCACATCACGTAGGAGTTTCATCAGATGCATCCAAACCGATTTCCGAGCCTATGGTAGGTTCAGCGCAAACCGTGCACCACGTCAAATTTGGCACTATCACCAAACGGACCAAAATGAGCTTCCACTTGAGCCTCGTCACCTAGGAGTTCCATTGGGTGTGTCCAATATGATTTCTGAGCCTATGGTCTGTTTGGCGCAAACCGTGCACCTATCGTGTATCAAGTTTAGCACCATCTCTAATCGGACCGTAATGAGCTTCCACTTGAGCTTCGTCACCTAGGAGTACCACCGGATGCGTCCAAAATGATTCTCGAGCCTCTGGTACGTTCAGCCAAACCATGCACCTATCTTGCGGCAAGATTAGCACCATCTCCAAATGGAACGAAACAAGCTTCCACTTGAGCCTCATCACCTAGGAGTACCATCGGGTGCGTCCAAATCGATTTCTGAGCATATGGTACGTTTGGCGCAAATTGTCCAACTATCTTGAAACGACACTAACACTGTCTCCAAATAGAATGAAAGGAGATTCCACATGACCCGCGTCACCTTGGAGTTCTATTAGATGCGTCCAAATCGATTTATGAGCCTATGGTAGGTTCAGCGCAAGCTGTGCAACTCGTCAAGATTAGCACTATCTCCAAACGGACCAAAACGAGCTTCCACTTGAGCCTCGTTAGCTAGGACTTTCATTGGGTTTGTCCAAAATGATTTTTGAGTCTATGGTATGTTTGGCACAAACCGTGCACCTATCTTGCATCAAGTTTAGCACCATCTCTAATCGGACCGTAATGAGCTTCCACCCGAGCTTCGTCACCAAGGAGTACCGTTTGGTACGTCCAAAATGATTTCTTAACCTATGGTATGTTTGGCGTAGACCGTGCAATTATCTTGCACTGACACTAAACCTATCTCCAAATGGACTTAAACGTGATTCCACATGACCCCCAACACCTAGGAGTTCCATTGGGTGCGTCCAAAATGATTTTCGAGCCTCTGGTACATTCTACGCAAACAATGCACATATCTTGTGTCAAGGTTAGCACTATCTCCAAATGGACCAAAACGAGCTTCCACAAGACCCACATCACCTAGGAGTTCTATCTAGTTTGTTCAATACGTTTTCTGAGCCTATGGTACGTTTGCCGCAAATCGTGCACCTATATTGCCTCAAGATTAGCACTATATGCAAACGGACTGAAGCTATCTTCCACTTGAGCCTCGTCCCCTAGGAGTACCATTAGGTGCATCCAAAAAAATTTTCGAGCCTATGGTACGTTTGGCACAAACCATGCACCTATATTGCAATGACACTAACACTATTTCCAAATGAACCGAAACAAGATTCCACATGACCCACTCACGTAGGAGTTCCATCGGGTGCGTCCAAGACATTTCCGGGCCTATGGAACGCTAGGCACAAACTGCGCACCTATCTTGTGTCAAGATTAGCACTATCTCCAAACGGACTCAAACGAGCTTCCACTTGAGCCTTGTGACCTAGGAGTACCACCGGGTGCATCCAAAATGATTTCCGAGCCTATGGTACATTTAGCGCAAACCATGCACCTATCTTGTGGGAAGATTAGCACCATCTCCAAACGGAACGAAACGAACTTCCACTTGAGCCTCGTCACCTAGTAGTACCATCGGGTGCGTTTAAATCGATTTCTCAGCGTATGGTATGTTTTGCGCAAACCGTCCAACTATCTTGCAGCGACACTAACACTATCTCCAAATAGACTAAAACGAGATTCCACATGACCCACATCACCTAGGAGTTCCATCTGATGCGTCCAAACCGATTTCTGAGCCTATGGTAGGTTTAGCGCAAACCGTGCACCACGTCAAATTTGGCACTATCACCAAACGGACCAAAATGAGCTTCCACTTGAGCCTCGTCACCTAGGAGTTCCATTGGGTGTGTCCAAAATGATTTCTGAGCCTATGGTCTGTTTGGAGCAAACCGTGCACCTATCGTGTATCAAGTTTAGCACCATCTCTAATCGGACCGTAACGAGCTTCCACTTGAGAATTATCACCTAGGAGTACCATTTGGTACGTCCAAAATGATTTCTTAACCTGTGGTATGTTTGGCGTAGACCGTGCAATTATCTTGCACTGACACTAAACCTGTCTCCAAACGGACTTAAACGTGATTCCACATGACCCCCAACACCTAGGAGTTCCATTGGGTGCGTCCAAAATGATTTTCGAGCCTCTGGTACGTTCTACGCAAACAATGCACATATCTTGTGTCAAGGTTAGCACTATCTCCAAATGGACCAAAACGAGCTTCCACAAGACCCACATCACCTAGGAGTTCTATCTAGTTTGTTCAATACGTTTTCTGAGCCTATGGTACGTTTGCCGCAAATCGTGCACCTATATTGCATCAAGATTAGCACTATATGCAAACGGACTGAAGCTATCTTCCACTTGAGCCTCGTCCCCTAGGAGTACCATCGGGTGCATCCAAAACAATTTTCGAGCCTTTGGTACGTTTGGCGCAAACCGTGCACCTATATTGCAATGACACTAACACTATTTCCAAATGAACCGAAACAAGATTCCACATGACCCACTCACGTAGGAGTTCCATCGGGTGCGTCCAAGACATTTCCGGGCCTATGGAACGCTAGGCACAAACTGCGCACCTATCTTGTGTCAAGATTAGCACTATCTCCAAACGGACTCAAACGAGCTTCCACTTCAGCCTTGTCACCTAGGAGAACCACCGGGTGCATCCAAAATGATTTCTGAGCCTATGGTACATTCAGCGCAAACCGTGCACCTATCTTGTGGCAAGATTAGCACCATCTCCAAATGGAACGAAACGAGCTTCCACTTGAGCCTCGTCACCTAGGAGTACCATCGGGTGAGTCCAAATCGATTTCTCAGCGTATGGTACGTTTTGCGCAAACCGTCCAACTATCTTGCAGCGACACTAACACTATCTCCAAATAGACTAAAACAAGATTCCACATGACCCACATCACGTAGGAGTTCCATCGGATGCGTCCAAACCGATTTCCGAGCCTATGGTAGGTTCAGCGCAAACCGTGCACCACGTCAAATTTGGCACTATCACCAAACGGACCAAAATGAGCTTCCACTTGAGCCTCGTCACCTAGGAGTTCCATTGGGTGTGTCCAATATGATTTCTGAGCCTATGGTCTGTTTGGCGCAAACCGTGCACCTATCGTGTATCAAATTTAGCACCATCTCTAATCGGACCGTAATGAGCTTCCACTTGAGCATCGTCACCTAGGAGCACCATCGGGGGCGTCCAAAATGATTTTTGAGCCTATGGAATTTGGCATAGACCGTGCAATTATCTTGCACCGACACTAAATCTGTCTCCAAACGGACTTAAATGAGATTCCAGATGACCGCCAACACCTAGGAGTTCCATTGGGTGCGTCCAAAATGATTTTTGAGCCTCTGGTACGTTCTGTGCAAACTGTGCACATATCTTACGTCAAGGTTACAACTATCTCCAAACGGACCAAAATGATCTTCCACGTGACCCACATCACCTAGGAGTTCCATCTAGTGCGTTCAATACGTTTTCTGATCATATGGTACATTTGGTGCAAACCGTGCACCTATATTGCATCAATATTAGCACTATTTGCAAACGGACTGAAACAATCTTTCACTTGACCCTCATCCCCTAGGAGTACCATCAGGTGCATCCAAAACAATTTTTGAGCCTTTGGTACATTTGGCGCAAACCTTGCACCTATATTGCAACGACACCGACAACATTTTCAAATGAACCGAAACAAGATTCCACATGACCAACCCACCTAGGAGTTCCATCGGGTGCGTCCAAGATGATTTTTCGGCTTATGGAATGCTAGGCGCAAACTACGCACCTATCTTGTGTCAAGATTAGTACTATCTCCAAACGGATTCAAACGAGCTTCCACTTGAGCCTTGTCACCTAGGAGTACCACCAGGTGCGCCCAAAACGATTTCTGAGCCTATGCTACGTTCAGCGCAAACCGTCCACCTATCTTGCCGCAAGATTAGCACCATATCCAAATGGAATAATACGAGCTTCCACTTGAGCCTCGTCACCTAGGAGTACCATCAGGTGCATCCAAATCAATTTCTGAGCGTATGGTACGTTTGGCACAAACCGTCCAACTGTCTTGCACTGATAATAACACTATCTCCAAATAGACTGAAACGAGATTCCACATGACCCACGTCACCTAGAAGTTCCATCAGATGTGTCCAAATGGATTTTCGAGCCTATGGTAGGTTCGCCACAAACCGTGCAACTCGACAAGATTAGCACTATCTCCAAACGGACCAAAACGAGCTTCCACTTGAGCCTCGTCACCTAGGAGTTCCATTCGGTGTGTCCAAAATGATTTCTGAGCCCATGGTACGTTTGGCAAAAACCGTACAGCTATCGTGCATAAAGTTTAGCACATTCTCCAATCGGACGGTAACGAGCTTCCACTTAAGCATCGCAACCTAGCAGTATCATCGGGCGTGTCTTTGGTATGTTTGGCCTAGACCGTGCAATTATCTTGCACCAACACTAAACTTGTCTCCAAACAAACTTAAACGAGATTCCACATGACCCCCGACAGCTAGGAGTTCCATTGGATGCATCCAAAACGATTTTTGAGCCTCTGGTACGTTTCGTGGAAACCGCGCACATATCTTGCATCAAGGTTAGCACTATCTCCAAACGGACTAAAACAAGCTTCCACGTGACCACATCACCTAGGAGTTCCATCTAGTGCGTTCAATACATGTTCCGAGCCTATGGTACATTTACACAAACCATGAACCTATATTGCGTCAAGATTAGCACTATCTGCAAATGGACTAAAACGAGCTTCCAGTTGAGCCTCGTCCCCTAGGAGTACCATCAGGTGCATCCAAAACAATTTTTGAGCATATGGTACATTTGGCGCAAACTGTACACCTATATTGCAACGACACTGATGCAAGACAATTTTCGGGCCTATGGAACGCTAGGCACAAACTGCGCACCTATCTTCGGCCAAGATTAGCATTGTCCCCAAACGGACTCAAACGTGCTTCCACTTGGGCCTTGTCACCTAGGAGTACCACCGAGTGCGTCCAAAATGATTTCCAAGCCGAGTGTACATTCAGCGAAAACCATGCACCTATCTTGCGGCAAGATTAGCACCATCTCCAAATGGAACGAAATGAGCTTCCACTTGAGCCTCGTCACATAGGACTAACATCGGGTGCGTCCAAATCGATTTATAAGCATATGGTACGTTTGGCGCAAACCATCCATCTATCTTTCACCGACATTAACACTGTCTCCAAATAGATTGAAACAAGATTGCACATGACCCATGTCACCTAGGAGTTCCATCGGATGCGTCCAAACCGATTTTCGAGCCTATGGTAGGTTCGGCGCAAACCGTGCACCTCGCCAAGGTTAGCACAATGTCCAAACATACAAAAACGAGCTTCCACTTGAGCCTCGTCACCTAGGAGTTCCATTGGGTGTGTCCAAAATGATTTCCGAGCCTATGGTATGTTTGGCGCAAACCGTGCACCTATCATACATGAAGTTTAGAACCATCTCCAATCGGACCGTAACGAGCTTCCACTTAAGCGTCATCACCTAGGACTACCATCGGGTGTGTCTAAAACGATTTCTGAGCCTATGGTATGTTTGGCGTAGACCGTGCAAATATCTTGCACCGACACTAAACCTGTCTCCAAACAGACTTTAACGAGATTCCAGATGACTGCCAACACCTAGGAGTACCACCGGGTGCGTCCAAATCGATTTCTCAGCGTATGGTACGTTTGGCGCAAACCGTCCAACTATCTTGCACCAACACTAACACTGTCTCCAAATAGACTAAAATGAGATTCCACATGACCCACATCACCTAGGAGTTCCATCGGATGCGTCCAAACCGATTTTCGAGCCTATGGTAGGTTCGGCGTAAACCGTGCACCTCGCCAAGGTTAGCACAATGTCCAAACATACCAAAATGAGCTTCCACTTGAGCCTCGTCACCTAGGAGTTCCATTGGGTGTGTCCAAACTGATTTCCGAGCCTATGGTATGTTTGGCGCAAACCGTGCACCTATCGTGCATCAAGTTTAGAACCATCTCCAATCGGACCGTAACGAGCTTCCACTTAAGCGTCATCACCTAGGAGTACCATCGGGTGTGTCTAAAACGATTTCTGAGCCTATGGTATGTTTGGCGTAGACCGTGCAATTATCTTGCACCGACACTAAACCTGTCTCCAAACAGACTTTAACGAGATTCCAGATGACCGCCAACACCTAGGAGTACCATCGGGTGCGTCCAAATCGATTTCTCAGTGTATGGTACGTTTGGCGCAAACCGTCCAACTATCTTGCACCAACACTAACACTGTCTCCAAATAGACTAAAATGAGATTCCACATGACCCACATCACCTAGGAGTTCCATCGGATGCATCCAAACCGATTTCTGAGCCTATGGTAGGTTCGGCGCAAACCGTGCACCTCGCCAAGGTTAGCACAATGTCCAAACATACCAAAACGAGCTTCCACTTGAGCCTCGTCACCTAGGAGTTCGATTGGGTGTGTCCAAAATGATTTCCGAGCCTATGGTATGTTTGGCGCAAACCGTGCACCTATCGTGCATCAAGTTTAGAACCATCTCCAATCAGACCGTAACGAGCTTCCACTTAAGCATCATCACCTAGGAGTACCATCGGGTGTGTCTAAAACGATTTATGAGCTTATGGTATGTTAGGCGTAGACCGTGTAATTTTCTTGCACTGACACTAAACCTGTCTCCAAACGGACTTAAATGAAATTCCACATGACCCCCGACACATAGGAGTTCCATTGGATGCGTCCAAAATGATTTTCGAGCCTCTGGTACATTCTGTGCAAACCACGCACATATCTTGCATCAAGGATAGCACTATCTCCAAACAGACCAAAACGAGCTTCCACGTGACCCACATCACCTAGGAGTTCCATCTAGTGCGTTCAATATGTTTTCTAAGCCTATGGTACATTTGGCGCAAACCGTGCACCTATATTGCGTCAAGATTAGCACTATCTACAAATGGACTGAAATGAGCTTCCACTTGAGCCTCGTCCCCTAGGACTACCATCAGGTGCATCCAAAACAATTTTTGAGCCTACGGTACGTTCGGTGCTAACTGTGCACCTATATTGCAACGACACTGACACTGTTTCCAAATGAACCGAAACAAGATTCCACATGACCCACTCACCTAGGAGTACCATCGGGTGCGTCCAAATCGATTTCTCAGCGTATGGTACGTTTTGCGCACACCGTCCAACTATCTTGTAGCGACAGTAACACAATCTCCAAATAGACTAAAACGAGATTCCACATGACCCACATCACCTAGGAGTTCCATCGAATGCGTCCAAACCAATTTCTGAGCCTATGGTAGGTTCAGCGCAAACCGTGCACCACGTCAAATTTGGCACTATCACCAAACGGACCAAAATGAGCTTCCACTTGAGCCTTATCACCTAGGAGTTCAATTGGGTGTGTCCAAAATGATTTCTGAGCCTATGGTCTGTTTGGCGCAAACCGTGCACCTATCGTGTATCAAGTTTAGCACCATCTCCAATCGGACCGTAATGAGTTTCCACTTAAGCAGCGTCACCTAGGAGTACCATCGGGTGTCAAAAACGATTTATGAGCCTATGGTATGTTTGGCGTAGACCGTGCAATTATCTTGCACCGACACTAAACCTGTCTATAAACGGACTTAAACGAGATTCCACATGACCCCCGACACCTAGGAGTTCGATTGGATGCGTCCAAAATGATTTTCGAGCCTCTGGTACGTTCTGTGCAAATCGTGGACATATCTTGCGTCAAGGTTAGCACTATCCCCAAATGGACTAAAACGAGCTTCCACATGACCCACATCACCTAGGAGTTGCATCTAGTGCGTTCATTACGTTTGCCGAGCCTATGGTACATTTAGGGCAAACCGTGCACCGATATTGCGTCAAGATTAGCACTATCTGCAAATGGACTGAAACGAGCTTCGAATTGAGCCTTGTCCCCAAGGAGTACCATCAGGTGCATCCAAAACAATTTTTGAGCCAATGGTACGTTTGGCGCAAACTGTGCACCTATATTGCAACGACACTGACACAATTTCCAAACGAACAGAAACAAGATTCCACATGACCCACTCAACTAGGAGTTCCATCGGGTGCGTCCAAGACTAATTTTGGGCCTATGGAACGCTAGGCACAAACTGCGCACCTATATTCTGCCAAGATTAGCATTATCTCCAATCGGACTAAAACGAGCTTCCACTTGAGCCTTGTCACCTAGGAGTACCACCGAGTGCGTCCAAAATGATTTCTGAGCCTATTGTACATTCCGCGAAAACCGTGCACCTATCTTGCGGCAAGATTAGCACCATCTCCAAATGGAACGATACGAGCTTCCACTTGAGCCTCGTCACATAGGAGTACCATCGGGTGCATCCAAATTGATTTCTGAGCGTATGGTACGTTTGGTGCAAACCATCCAACTATCATTCACCGACACTAACACTGTCTCCAAATAGACTGAAACAAGTTTCCACATGACCCACGTCACCTCGGAGTTCTACGCAACTTGTGCACCTTGTCAAGGTTAGCACTATCTCCAAACAGACCAAAACGAGCTTTCACTTGAGCCTCGTGACCTAGGAGTTCCATTGGGTGTGTCCTAAATGATTTCTGAGCCTATGGTATGTTTGGCACAAACCGTGCACCTATCTTGCATCAAGTTTAGAAACATCTCTAATCAGACCGTAACGAGCTTCCACCTGAACTTCGTCACCTAGGACTACCATCAGGTGCATCTAAAATGATTTCTAAGCCTATAGTTTGTTTGGCACAGACTATGCAATTATCTTGCACTGACACTAAACCTGTCTCCAAACGGACATAAACAAGATTCCACATGACCCCGCACCTAGGAGTTCCATTGGGTGCGTCCAAAACGATTTTTGAGCCCCTGGTACGTACTGCGCAAACCATGCACATATATTGCGTCAAGGTTAGCACTATATCCAAACGGACCAAAATGAGCTTCCACATGACCCACATCAGCTTGGAGTTCATCTAGTGCGTTGAATACGTTTTTCGAGCCTATGGTACGTTTGGCGCAAACCGTGCACCTATATTGCATCAAGGTTAGCACTCTCGGCAAAGAGACTGAAACGAGCTTGCACTTGAGCCTCATCCCCTAGGAGTACCATCAGGTGCTTCCAAAACAATTTTCGAGCCTATGGTACGTTCAGCGCAAACCGTGCACCTATATTGCAGTGACACTGTCACTGTTTACAAATGAACCAAAACAAGATTCCACATGACCCACTCACCTAGGAGTTGCAACGGGTGCATCCAAGACGATTTCCGGGCCTATGGAACGCTAGGCACAAACTGCGCACCTATTTGTGTCAAGATTAGCACTATCTCCAAACGGACTCAAACGAGCTTTCAATTGAGCATTGTCACCTAGGAGTACCACCGGGTGCATCCAAAACGATTTCCTAGCCTATGGTACGTTAAGCACAAACCGTGATGCTATCTTGCAGCAAGATTAGCACCATCTCCAAACAGAACGAAACGAGCTTCCACTTGAGCCTAGTCACCTAGGAGTACCATCGGGTGCGTCCAAATCGATTTTTGAGCATATGGTATGTATGGCGCAAACCGTCCAACTATCTTGCACCGACACTAACACTGTCGGCAAATAGACTGAAATGAGATTCCACATGACCCACGTCACCTAGGAGTTCCATCGAATGCGTCCAAACTAATTTCTGAGCCTATGGTAGGTTGGGCGCAAACCGTACACCTTGTCGAGATTTGCACTATCTCCAAACAGACCAAAATGAGCTTCCACTTGAGCCACGTCACCAAGGAGTTCCATTGGGTGTGTCCAAAATGATTTCTGAGCCTATGGTATGTTTGGCACAAACCATGCACCTATCGTGCATCAAGTTTAGCATCGTCTCCAATCGGACCGTAATGAGCTTTCACTTAACAATCGTCACCTAGGAGTACCATCGGGTGAGTCTAAAATGATTTATGAGCTTATGGTATGTTTGGCGTAGATCATGCAATTATCTTGCACCGACACTAAACCTGTCTCCAAACGGACTTAAACAAGACTCTAGATGACCGCCAACACCTAGGAGTTCCACTTGAGCATCGTCACCTAGGAGTACCATTGGGTGCGTCTAAATCGATTTCTCAGTGTATGGTATGTTTGGCGCAAACTGTCCAACTATCTTTCACCGACACTAACACTGTCTGCAAATAGACTAAAACAAGATTCCACATGACCCACATCTCCTAGGAGTCCCATCGGATGCGTCCAAATCGATTTCAGAGCCTATGGTAGGTTCAGCGTAAACTGTGCACCTCGTCAAGATTAGCACTACCCCCAAATAGACCAAAACGAGCTTCCACTTGAGCCTCGTCACCTAGGAGTACGATCGGTTCCATCCAAATCGATTTCTGAGCGCATGGTATGTATGCACAAACCGTCTAACTATCTTGCACTGACACTAACACTGTCTCCAAATAGACTGAAACGAGGTTCCACATGACCCACGCCACCTAGGAGTTCCATCGGATGCGTCCAAACCATTTTCGGAGCCTATGGTAGGTTCGGCGCAAACCATGCACATCGTCAAGATTAGCACTATCTCTAAACGACAAAAAACATTTTTCGAGCCTCTGGTACATTCTGCGCAAATTGTGCACATATCTTGCATCAAGGTGAGCACTATCTCCAAATGGACCAAAACGAGCTTCCACAGGACCCACATCACCTAGGACTTCCATCTAGTGCGTCCAATACGTTTTTTGAGCCTATGGTACGTTTGGCGCAAACCGTGCACCTATATTGCGTCAAGATTAGCACTATCTGCAAACGGACTGAAATAAGCTTCCACTTGAGCCTCGTCCTCTAGGAGTACCATCGGGGGCATCCAAAACAATTTTCGAGCCTATGGTACGTTCAGCGCAAACCGTGCACCTATATTGCAATGACATAGACACTATTTCCAAATGAACCGAAACAAGATTCCACATGACCCACCCACCTAGGAGTTCCATTGGGTGCATCCAAGATGATTTTTGGGCCTATGGAACGCTAGGCTCAAACTGCGCACCTATCTTGTGTTGAGATTAGCACTATCTCCAAATGGACTCAAACGAGCTTCCACTTGAGCCTTGCCACCTATGAGTACCACCGGGTTCGTCCAAAATCATTTCCGAGCCTATGCAACATTCAGGGCAAAACCGTGCACCGATCTTGCGAACCATCCAACTATCTTGCACCGAGACTAACACTGTCTCCAAATACACTGAAACAAGATTCGACATGACCCACATCACCTAGGAGTTCCATCGGATGCACCTCGTCAAGATTAGCACTATCTCCAAACACACCAAAATGAGCTTCCACTTGAGCCTCGTCACCTTGGAGTTCCATTGGGTGTGTCCAAAACGATTTACGAGCATATGGTATGTTTGGTGCAAACTGTGCACCTATCTTGCATCAAGTTTAGCACCATCTCCAATCAGACCGTATTGAGCTTCCACATGAGCATCGTCACCTAGGAGTACCATCGGGTGCGTGCAAAACGATTTATAAACCTATGGTATGTTTGGTGCAAACCGTGCAATTATCTTGCACCAACACTAAACCTATCTCCAAACGGACTTAAACGAGATTCCACACGACCCCCAACACCTAGGAGTTCCATTGGGTATGTCCAAAATGATTATCGAGCCTCTGGTACGTTTAGCGCAAACTGTGCACATATATTGCGTCAAGGTTAGCATTATCTCCAAACGGACCAAAACGAGCTTCCACATGACCCACATCACCTAGGAGTTCGATCTAGGGCGTTCAATACGTTTTCCGAGCCTATGGTACGATTGGCGTAAATCGTGCACCTATACTGCGTCAAGATTTGCACTATCTACAAACGGACTAAAATGAGCTTACACTTGAGCCTCGTCCTCTAAGAGTACAATCGGGTGCATCCAAAACAATTTTCGAGCCTATGGTACGTTCGGCGCAAACCGTGCACCTATATTGCAATGACACTGACACTGTTTCCAAATGAACCGAAACAAGATTCCACATGACCCACCCACCTAGGAGTTCCATCGGGTGCGTCAAGATGATTTTCGGACTGAAATGAGCTTACACTTGAGCTGATGAGCACATCGCCACGCTGGACACACCGACGCTATGGTCTTCTCCAAGTTGCAATTCGTCCCCAACTCAGCTGCCACGTCACCCTCGGATTCAGCAGACACGTCGTCACTGTTTCGGTCATAACTCTCTCATACGACATCGAAACGGGGCATTCTTGGATGCGTTGGAAAGGGGATGACGACGCCGTCATTTTGGATCTGGTCCCAGCTCCAGAAGATCCGTGGATCATTCTGTGTGACCACGGCAAGGTGCTACGTCACTTATTTGGGCCAACTTGACCATGTATCATGTCGGGCCTTAAGCCCAAGTTGTGGGCGCCCAACCCCTGGCCGTCCTCAACCCTAGGTCGAGTCTTAGACTATAAAAACAGCCTCCGCCGCTGCTAGACAATTGGGTTTTGTTTAGAGTTTAGTTTTCCATCGAGAAACTGAATCGTTCATTGTAACTGTGGTGACAAATCCTTTTACAGTGATCCAGGGCCCCTGTTCTTGATCTCCTCCACTGTGTCGATTAGTCCTTTGGAACCGAGTTCTTGAACCCTCAATTGATATTCGCATCATTCATATTTGTAATTTCAGATTGCGTGTTTTACCTTCTTGCTTGTGCTCTTCGATTCGCTTGCAGGAAAAGCCTTCTTGGCGAGGTCAATCAAGTTGTGCTTGGTTGATAACCAACGGAGCAGTGGTGTAACGGTTGCAGGGTTCGAATCGTGTCTGATTTGAAGCCGGATCACCAACGTCGAGATCTCCACAAGTCGAACTTACCGGTTACCTCTCAGAAGATCGGGCCTGTATCTCATCATGAGCCTTGTCCTCTAGGATTACCATCGGGTGCATCCAAAACAATTTTTGAGCCTATGGTACGTTCGGCGCAAACCGTGCACCTATATTGCAATGACACTGATACTATTTCCAAACGAACCGAAACAAGATTCCACATGACCCACCCACCTAGGAGTTCCATTGGGTGCGTCCAAGATGATTTTCGGCTTATGGAACGCTAGGCACAAATTGTGCACCTATCTTGTGTAAAGATTAGCACTATCTCTAAACGGACTCAAACGAGCTTCCACTTGAGCCTTGTCACCTAGGAGTACCACCGGGTGCGTCCAAAATGATTTATGAGCCTATGCTACGTTCAGCGCAAACCATCCACCTTCTTGCGGCAAGACTAGCGCCATGTCCAATTGGAATGAAATGAGCTTCCACTTGAGCCTCGTCACCTAGGAGCACCATTGGGTGGGTCCAAGACGTTTCCGGGCCTATGGAACACTAGGCACAAACTGCGCACCTATCTTGTGTCAAGATTAGCACTATCTCCAAATGGACTCAAACGAGCTTCCACTTGAGCCTTGTCACCTAGGAGTACCACCGGGTGCGTCCAAAACAATTTCTGAGCCTATGCTACGTTCATCGCAAACCGTGCACCTATCTTGCGGTAAGATTAGCACCATCTCAAAATGGAACGAAACGAGCTTCCACTTGAGCCCTTGACCTAGGAGTATTATCGGGTGCGTCCAAGACGTTTTCAGGCCTACGGAACAGTAGGCACAAACTGCGCACCTATCTTGTGTCAAGATTAGCACTATCTCCAAACGGACTCAAACGAGCTTTCACTTGAGCCTTGTCACCTAGGAGTACCACTAGGTGCGTCCAAAATAATTTTCGAGCCTATGGTACGTTCAACGCAAACCTTGCGCCTATCTTGTGGCAAGATTAGCACATCTCCAAACAGAACAAAATGAGCTTCCACTTGAGCCTCGTCACCTAGGAGTACCATTGGGTGCGTCCAAATCAATTTATGATCGTATGGTACGTTTGGCGTGAACCGTCCAACTATCTTGCACCGACACTAACACTGTCTCCAAATACACTGAAACAAGATTCCACATGACCCATGTCACCTAGGAGTTCCATCGGATGCGTCCAGACCGATTTTCGAGCCTATGCTAGGTTCGGCGCAAACCGTGCACCTCGTCAAGATTAGCATTATCTCCAAACAGACCAAAATGAGCTTCCACTTGAGCCTCGTCACCTTGGAGTTACATTGGGTGTGTCCAAAATGATTTACAAGCCTATGGTATGTTTGGGGCAAACCGTGCACCTATCTTGCATCAAGGTTAGCACCATCTCCAATCAGACCGTAACGAGCTTCCACATGAGCATCGTCACCTAGGAGTACCATCGGGTGTGTCCAAAATGATTTTCTGAGCCTGTGGTACGTTGGCGCAGACCATGCAATTATCGTGCACCGACACTAAACCTATCTCCAAATGGACTTAAACGAGATTCCACATGACCCCCAACACCTAGGAGTTCCATTGGGTACGTCCAAAATGATTTTTGAGCCTTTGTGATGAGGACATCAACACCGATCATACATCCACGCCATCCACGCCGACACCTGCTGGTCCTATTACCCGTGCTCGTGCTCGAACACTTAATCATCAAGTGAGTTCCTTCTTGAGCTCTTGTCCATCCTGTTTAGATCTTGGAGACACGTGCACTCTTATTTTGATTAGGAATCAAGGAGAAGACCGAAAGTGAAAAGGACTCGCGTAGGCTGGATTCGGACTGCAGCACACCTCTCCAAATTGTGACGGTCGCCACGGTTACATACGGAGTCGGATTGGGGTGATTCTAGACTTGTTGGAAAGCTAATAAAGTCTACTTTCATACGGATCTCACCTCATACTCATACCTGCTCAGAAACGGCGTCAACTGTCCAAAAATCACCGAGAGGTCTATTCTGTCCAGGGTGTTGTGCCACCTTAAGTTAGCCCAATGGGCTTGTATCGTTTAGAGTCCAGTAGGGACGCGTCCTAGGGTTGGAGCACGACCCAAACTTTCTTGTGGTCGTCCTCCACACATCATATACCCCTTAGCCGCTAGCAGGAACACTTGGGTTTTGTTAGATCAAGTTTAGTCTTTGCTACTTGCTTGTAGGCGCGTGTGCTGATCCAGCCACCCGTCTCCTTGTCTTCGGAACTCCACTCATAATAAGATTCAGTTTGAGGCTTTCAATTTCATCTTGCAAATTCAGTGCTTGTTTCCTTGTTCTTGCTAGTTCTTCGATTGCTTGTAGGACGGGAGCCCTAGTGGCTGGTTGTCGCGCTCCACAAGATCGTGACGGCCTTTGGAGGTGGTGTATCGGTTGCTAAGGTGCGGTCTTGGAAGGCTGTAGTCGGGCCGTGAACGTCATCTCCATCCACCAAATCGATTGATCTCACGCCGCTCATCGAAAGATCGTCCATAAACCCTAGTGGGTTCATATCAATTGGTAATCAGAGCAAGGTTTATCGGTGAGAGACTTGTAATTCTTCGCTGTTTTTATTTTTTCCTACAGTCCAAAAAAAAGCCAAAAAAAGGAGATTAGTTTCCTACAATCCTATAGACTTTTGGGCCGTGGCTAGTGCTACCTAGTTAGGGCTTGTTGAGTCGTCGGTTGCATCGGTTGTGTCTAGTTGTTGGTCTTAGTTTTAGTCCTTTAGAGTTTCGAGTTCTTGTCACGTTCTATCACAACACGCGCTATCATATAGTCTCTCTGTTGGCCGAATCCAAGTAGGGTTTGAAGTTTGAATCGGACAAGGAATCGGCTGTTCCTCTCTGTTGGCCGAATCCAAGTAGGTTTTCAAGTGTGAGCCGGATCAAGGAATCGGGTATTCCTCGCTGTTGGCCAAGTCCGAGTAGAATTGGAAGTTCCAATCAGACGAGGAATCAGTTCACCCTGTGCTACAAATATCAAACGAACCACGCAGCAAGTATTCATATCTAAACGAGTATTCATATCTTTTTTTTACCGAAATACCCCTGCCCTTTCAGAAAAAGTGTGTGTGCTGAGTTACTCTTTGGGAGTGTTCTTGTTCATATAATCAGTTTTGAGTGCCCCTGAAAAAAAATATATTCAAAAAAAAGAAAAAAAAGAGAAAGAAGCAAAAGGAAAGAAGAGAAAGGGACTGATCTTAGAGATTCTTCGTTCACTTTGGGTGGTGTGTTGTGCTCTCCTTTGTGTCCAGGCTCGCGTCTCTAGCACGGTCTAGACTAGGACCAGCATAGTACCGCCGGTTGAACGATTATTCAGCTTGCTTTTTGTAACTAACGTGGTGCTAGTTTGTTCCTTGTTTTAGCCCACCTGTAGCTCCACATATTCTACAGCTTGACAGGTCTCGTGCTGCGGCACCGATACACTTCATCCATTGCTGCAGACTTGTTGGTAGATGACCCCTCCTGTCGAGCAAGGTAAGAACTGGTAAGAACTTGTGTAATAGGTGGAGAGTGAGCGACTTGCTGTAGCTACATCCTAGTAGTTGTAGGGCTTTTTTTCTTCACTTGTCTTCTTGTTGTCTTTGTCTTTGAACCATGCCAGGGACCGACGAAGATAACCAAATTCCACATTCGCCTCGCACAAAGGGCATCATACAACATTTTGAAAGGAAAGTGAAGTTGCACACGGAGGGACTTGATAATGACTTGCAGGTGACAAATGACAAACTTGGGCAGTTGGAGGCTACTCAGATTGCCGCAAACAACAAGCTTGCAGGTTTGGAGCAGTCCATTGCTAGTGTGGACAAAAGCCTTGCTGCTCTGCTGAGGCGTTTTGATGACCTCCACAACAATGATAAAGACCAGCATAAAGAAGAAAAGAAGGAGGAAGATCGAGAGGATGGTAGTTATGATGAAGAATACACAGGTGATACTGAACATGATGATCGAGACACTCATGATCGACGTCGCCTATGTCACAACCGTAGAGGTATGGGTGGCCACCGCCGACGCGAGGTACACAATAATGATGATGCTTTCAGTAAGATTAAATTTAAAATACCTCCTTTTGATGGTAAATATGACCCTGATGCATACATTACTTGGGAGATTGCTGTTGATCAAAAGTTTGCATGCCATGAATTTCCTGAGAACACACGTGTTAGGGCTGCTACTAGTGAGTTCACAGATTTTGCTTCTGTTTGGTGGATCGAATATGGCAAGAAAAATCCTAATAACATACCTAAAACTTGGGATGCGCTGAAACGAGCCATGAGAGCTAGATTTGTTCCATCTTACTATGCCCGTGATATGATAAATAAGTTGCAGCAATTGAGACAAGGTTCTAAATGTGTAGAAGAATACTATCAGGAATTACAAACGGGTATGTTGCGTTGTAAATTAGAGGAGGATGAGGAACCTGCTATGTCTAGATTTTTAGGTGGATTAAATCGGGAAATTCAGGATATCCTCGCTTACAAAGAATACAATAACGTAACCAAACTGTTTCATCTTGCTTGTAAAGCTGAACGGGAAGTGTAGGGACGACGTGCTAGCGCAAGGACTAATGTTTCTGCAGGGAAAGCTAGTTCATGGCAGTCGCGCCCGTCTACAACTCCGTCTACACGTACTCCTACGCTATCATCTAGTGACAAGACTCGAGCTGCCCCCACCAATTCAGTAGTGAAGACAGCGCAAAAGCCAGCTGCGAGTACTTCATCCGTGGCATCGACAGGTAGAACAAGCAACATACAATGTCATCGGTGCAAGGGATATGGCCATATGATGCGTGACTGCCCAAACAAGCATGTTATGATTGTCAAAGATGATGGTGAGTGTTCATCTGCTAGTGATTTTGATGAAGATACACTTGCATTGCTTGTGGCTGACTATGCAGGTAGTGAGGAACACATAGAAGAACACATCAATGCAGGTGACGCGGAGCACTATGAGAGCTTGATTGTACAGCGAGTGCTTAGTGCACAAATGGAGAAGGCGGAGCAAAAATCAGCGACACACTTTATTCCAAACAAAGTGTGTCATCAAGGAGCGTTCGTGCCGCATGATCATTGATGGAGGTAGCTGCAACAACTTGGCAAGTAGCGACATGGTACAGAAGCTCGCCCTCACCACCAAACCACATCCCCATCCCTACTACATCCAATGGCTGAACAACAGTGGTAAGGCAACGGTAACGAGACTGGTGCGAATCAATTTTGCCATCAGATCATACAAAGATATTGTTGAATGTGATGTTGTGCCTATGCAAGCTTGCAATATTCTGCTAGGTAGACCATGGCAATTTGATAGAGATTCGATGCATCATGGTAGATCAAATCAATATTCGTTTCTATACCATGATCGAAAAATTGTGTTGCATCCTATGTCTCCTGAAGCTATTATGCAATCTGATGTTACTAAGGCTGCAAAAGCAAAGAGCGAGAGTGACAAATCTGTTGTTGATGACAAAGATGAGATAACATTGAAAGGACGTTGTATGCTTGCTACAAAATCTGATATTAATGAGTTCAATGCATCCACCTCTGTTGCTTAAGCTTTGGTATGCAAGGATGCTTTGATTTCATTTGAGGATATGCAACGTTCTTTGCCCCCTGCTGTTGCTAACATTTTGCAGGAGTATTCTGATGTGTTCCCCATTGAGATACCAGCGGGGCTACCACCAATATGAGGGATTGAACACCAAATTGATCTTATCCCTGGAGCATCTTTGCCAAACCGTGCGCCATACAGGACCAATCCGGAGGAAACGAAGGAAATTCAGCGACAAGTGCAAGAACTACTAGACAAAGGTTATGTGCGTGAGTCTCTTAGTCCTTGTGTTGTTCCAGTGATTTTAGTGCCTAAGAAAGATGGAACATGGCGCATGTGTGTTGATTGTAGGGCTATTAATAATATCACCATTCGATATCAACACCCTATTCCACGATTAGATGATATGCTTGATGAATTGAGTGGTGTTGTTGTGTTTTCAAAGGTTGATTTGCGTAGTGGGTACCACCAGATTCGTATGAAATTGGGAGATGAATGGAAAACTGCTTTCAAAACCAAGTTCGGTCTATATGAGTGGTTAGTCATGCCTTTTGGGTTAACTAATGCACCTAGTACTTTCATGAGATTAATGAACGAGGTTTTGCGTGCTTTCATTGGAAATTTGTTGTCGTCTACTTTGATGATATACTAATTTATAGCAAATCCATG
>CM039595.1:41327143-41355718 GCA_022457205.1 Saccharum spontaneum | reverse complement strand
TTTTCCAGGCCTATGGTATGTTTGGCGCAAACCGTGCACCTATCTTGCATCAAGTTTAGCACCATCTCCAATCGGACCGTAACGAGCTTCCACTTGAGCATCGTCACCAAGGAGTACCATCGGGTGCGTCCAAAACGATTTATGTGCCTATGGTATATTTGGTGAAGACCGTGCAATTATCTTGCACTGACACTAAACCTGTCTCCAAACGGACTCAAACGAGATTCCACATGGCCCCCGACATCTAGGAGTTCCATTAGGTGCGTCCAAAATGATTCTCGAGCCTCCGGTACGTTCTGCGTAAACCGTGCACCTATCTTGCAAAAAGGTTAGCACCATCTCCAAACGGAACAAAACAAGCTTCCACTTGAGCCTCGTCACCTGAGTACCATCGGGTGCGTCCATATCGATTTCTGAAGGTATGGTACGTTTGGTGCGAACCGTCCAACTATCTTGCACCGACACTAACACTATCTCCAAATAGACTGAAACAAGATTTCACATGACTAACGTTACCTAGGAGTTCCATCGGATGCGTCGAAACTGATTTCCGAGCCTATGGTAGGTTCGGCGCAACCCGTGCACCTCGTCAAGATTATCACTACTCCACACAGACCAAAACGAGCTTCCACTTGAGCCTCGTCACCTAGGAGGTCCATTGGGTGTGTCCAAAATGATTTTCCAAGCGTGTGGTATGTTTGGTGCAAACCGTGCACCTATCTTGCATCAAGTTTAGCACCATCTCCAATCAGACCGTAACGAGCTTCCACTTGATCATCGTCACCTAGGAGTACCATTGGGTGCGTCCAAATCAATTTCTAAGCCTATGGTATGTTTGGCGCAAACCGTGCAATTATCTTGCACCGACACTAAACCTATCTCCAAACGGACTTAAACGAGATTCCACATGGCCCCCGACACCTATGAGTTCCATTGGGTGCATCCAAAATGATTTCCAAGCCAATTGTATGTTTGGTGCAAACCGTGCACCTATCCTGCATCTAGTTTAGCACCATCTCCAAACATAACGAAACGAGCTTCCACTTGAGCCTCGTCACCTATGAGTTCCATTAGGTGTGTCCAAAACGATTTCCAAGCCTATGGTATGTTTGGTGCAAACCGTGCTCCTATCTTGCATCAACTTTAGCACCATCTCCAATCGGACCGTAACGAGCTTCCACTTGAGCCTTGTCACCTAGCAGTACCATCGGGTGCGTCCAAATCGAGTTTAGAGCGTATGGTACGATTGGTGCGAGGCGTCCAACTATCTTGCACCAGCACTAACACTGTCTCCAAATAGACTGAAACAAGATTCCACATGACTCACGTCACCTAGGAGTTCCATCGGATGCGTCGAAACTGATTTCCGAGCCTATGGTAGGTTCGGCGCAACCCGTGCACCTCGTCAAGATTAGCACTACTCCAAACAGACCAAAACGAGCTTCCACTTGAGCCTCGTCACCTAGGATTCCATTGGGTGTGTCCAAAATGATTTCCAAGCCTATGGTATGTTGGTGCAAACCGTGCACCTATCTTGCATCAAGTTTAGCACCATCTCCAATCAGACCGTAACAAGCTTCCACTTGATCATCGTCACCTAGGAGTACAATCGGGTGCGTCCAAATCGATTTCAGAGCGTATGGTACGATTGGTGTGAGCCGTCCAACTATCTTGCACCGGCACTAACACTTTTTCCAAATAGACTGAAACAAGATTCCACATGAGCCACGTCACCTAGGAGTTCCATCAGATGCATCTACACCAATTTCCGAGCCTATGGTAGGTTCCGCGCAAACCCATGCATCTCGTCAAGATTAGTACTATCTCCAAACACACCAAAACAAGCTTCCACTTCAGCCTCGTCACCTATGAGTTCCATGGGGTGTGTCCAAAACGATTTCCAAGCCTATGGTATGTTTGGCGCAAACCGTGCACCTATCTTGCATCAGTTTAGCACCATCTCCAATCGGACCATAACGAGCTTCCACTTGAGCATCGTCACCTAGGAGTACCATCAGGTGTGTCCAAAATGATTTATGTGCCTATGGTATATTTGGTGAAGACCGTGCAATTATCTTGCACCCACACTAAACCTGTTTCCAAATGGACTTAAACGAGATTCCACATGGCCCCTGACACCTTGGAGTTCCATTAGGTGCGTCCAAAATGATTCTCGAGCCTCTGGTGCATTCTGCGCAAACCGTGCACCTATCTTGCAGAAAAGAGTAGCACCATCTCCAAACGGAACGAAACAAGGTTCCACTTGAGCCTCATCACCTATGAGTACCATCGGGTGCGTCCATATCGATTTCTGAGGGTATGGTACGTTCGGTGCGAACCGTCCAACTATCTTGCACCGACACTAACACTATCTCCAAATAGACTGAAACAAGATTTCACATGACTCACGTTACCTAGGAGTTCCATCGGATGTGTCCACACTGATTTCCGAGCCGATGGTAGGTTCGACGCAACCCGTGCACCTCGTCAAGATTAGCACTATCTCCAAACGGACCAAAACAAGCTTCCACTTGAGCCTCGTCACCTAGGAATTCCATTGCGTGTGTCCAAACTGATTTCCAAGCCTATGGTATGTTTGGTGCAAACCGTGCACCTATCCTGCATCAAGTTTAGCACCATCTCCAATCGGACCGTAACGAGCTTCCACTTGAGCCTCGTCACTTAGGAGTACCATTGGGTGCGTCCAAATCGATTTTAGGGCCTATGGTACGATTAATGTGAACCGTCCAACTATCTTGCACCGACACTAACACTGTCGCCAAATAGACTAAAACAAGATTCCACATGACTCACGTCACCTAGGAGTTCCATCGGATGCGTCGAAACTAATTTCCGAGCCTATGGTAGGTTCGGCGCAACCCGTGCACCTCGTCAAGATTAGCACTACACCAAACAGACCAAAACGAGCTTCCGCTTGAGCCTCGTCACCTAGGAGTTCCATTGGGTGTGTCCAAAATGATTTCCAAGCCTATGGTATGTTTTGGTGCAAACTGTGCACCTATCTTGCACCAATTTTAGCACCATCTCCAATCAGACCGTAACGAGTTTCCACATGATCATCGTCACCTAGGAGTGCCATCGGGTGTGTCCAAATCGATTTCAGAGCGTATGGTATGATTGGTGCGAGCCGTCCAACTATCTTGCACTGGCACTAACACTGTCTCCAAATAGACTGAAACAAGATTCCACATGACCCACGTCACCTAGGAGTTCCATCAGATGCATCTAAACCAATTTCTGAGCCTATGGTAGGTTCCGCGTAACCAGTGCACCTCGTCAAGATTAGCACTATCTCCAAACGGACCAAAACAAGCTTCCACTTCAGCCTCGTCACCTATGAGTTCCATGGGGTGTGTCCAAAACGATTTCCAAGCCTATGGTATGTTTGGCGCAAACCATGCACCTATCTTGCATCAAGTTTAGCACCATCTCCAATCGGATCGTAACGAGCTTCCACTTGAGCATCGTCACCTATGAGTACCATCGGGTGCATGCAATACGATTTATGTGCCTATGGTATATTTGGTGAAGACCTTGCAATTAACTTGCACCGACACTAAACATGTCTCCAAACGGACTTAAACGAGATTCCACATGGCCCTCGACACCTAGGAGTTCCATTAGGTGCGTCCAAAATGATTCTCGAGCCTCTGGTACATTCTGCGCAAACCGTGCACCTATCTTGCAGAAAGATTAGCACCATCTCCAAACGGAACGAAACAAGGTTCCACTTGAGCCTTGTCACCTATGAGTACCATCGGGTGCGTCCATATCGATTTCTGAGGGTATGGTACGTTTGGTGCGAACCGTCCAACTATCTTGCTCCGACACTAACACTGTCTCCAAATAGACTGAAACAAGATTTCACATGACTCACGTTACCTAGGAGTTCCATCGGATGTGTCCAAACTGATTTCCGAGCCTATGGTAGGTTCGGCGCAACCCGTGCACCTCGTCAAGATTAGCACTATCTCCAAACAGACCAAAACACCTTCCACTTGAGCCTCGTCACCTAGGAATTCCATTGGGTGTGTCCAAAATGATTTCCAAGCCTATGGTATGTTTGGTGCAAACCGTGCACCTATCCTGCATCAAGTTTAGCACCATCTCTAATCGGACCGTAACGAGCTTCCACTTGAGCCTCGTCACCTAGGAGTACCATCGGGTGCGTCCAAATCGATTTCAGGGCGTATGGTACGATTAGTGCGAACCGTCCAACTATCTTGAACCGACAGTAACACTGTCTCCAAATAGACTGAAACAAGATTCCACATGACCCACTTGAACCTCGTCACCTAGGAGTTCCATTGGGTGTGTCCAAAATGATTTCCAAGCATATGGTATGTTTGGTGCAAACCGTACACCTATCTTGCATCAAGTTTAGCACCATCTCCAATCAGACCGTAACGAGCTTCCACTTGATCATCGTCACCTAGGAGTACAATCGGGTGCGTCCAAATCGATTTCTGAGCCTATGGTATGTTTGGCGCAGACCGTGCAATTAACATGCACCGACACTAAACCTATCTCCAAACGGACTTAAACGTGATTCCACATGGCCCCCGACACCTAGGAGTTCCATTGGGTGCGTCCAAAATGATTCTCGAGCCTCCAGTACGTTCTGCGCAAACCATGCGCCCATCTTGTATAAACATTAGCGCCATCTCCAAATGGAACGAAACGAGCTTCCACTTAAGCCTCATCACCTAGTAGTTCCATTGGGTGTGTCCAAAATGATTTCCAAGCCTATTGTATGTTTGGTGCAAACCATGCACCTATCTTGCATCAAGTTTAGCACCGTCTCCAATCGGACCGTAGCGAGCTTCCACTTGAGCCTCGTCACCTAGGTGTACCATCGGGTGCGTCCAAATCGATTTCTAAGTGTATGGTACAATTGGTGCGAACCGTCCAACTATCTTGCACTAACACTAACACTGTCTCCATATAGACTGAAACAAGATTCCACATGACTCACGTCACCTAGGAGTTCCATCGGATGCGTGAAAACTGATTTCCGAGACTATGGTAGGTTCGGCGCAACCCGTGCACCTCGTCAAGATTAGCACTACTCCAAACGGACCAAAACAAGCTTCCACATGAGCATCGGCACCTAGGAGTACTATCGGGTGCGTCCAAATTGATTTCTGAGCCTATGGTATGTTTGGCGCAGACCGTGCAATTATCTTGCTCTAACACTAAACCTATCTCCAAACGGACTTAAACGAGATTCCACATAGCCCCCGACACCAAGGAGTTCCATTGGGTGCATCCAAAATGATTCTCGAGCCTCCGGTACGTTCTGCGCAAACCGTGCACCTATCTTGCAGAAAGATTAGCACCATCTCCAAACAGAACGAAACGAGCTTCCACTTGAGCCACGTCACCTATGAGTTCCATTAGGTGTGTCCAAAATGATTTCCAGGCCTATGGTATGTTGGGTGCAAACCGTGCACCTATCTTGCATCAAGTTTAGCACCATCTCCAATCGGACCGTAACGAGCTTCCACTTGAGCCTCGCCACCTAGGAGTACCATTGGGTGTGTCCAAATCGATTTTAGAGCGTATGGTACGATTGGTGCGAATTGTCCAACTATCTTGCACCGACACTAACACTGTCTCCAAATAGACTGAAACAAGATTCCACATGACTCACGTCACCTAGGAGTTCCATCGGATGTGTCGAAACTGATTTTCGAGCCTATGGTAGGTTCGGCGCAACCCGTGCACCTCGTCAAGATTAGCACTATTCCAAATAGACCAAAATGAGCTTCCACTTGAGCCTCGTCACCTAGGAGTTCCATTGGGTGTGTCCAAAAATGATTTCCAAGCTTATGGTATGTTTGGTGCAAATCGTGCACCTATCTTGCATAAAGTTTAGCACCATCTCCAATCATACCATAATGAGCTTCCACTTGATCATCATCACCTAGGAGTACCATCGGGTGCGTCCAAATCGATTTCTGAGCCTATGGTATGTTTTGGCGCAGACCGTGTAATTATCTTGCACTGACACCAAATCTAACTCCAAACGGACTTAAACGAGATTCCACATGGCCCCCGAAACATAGGAGTTCCATTGGGTGCGTCCAAAATGATTCTTGAGCCTCCGGTACGTTCTGCACAAACCGTGCACGTATCTTGCAGAAAGATTAGCACCATCTCCAAATGGAACGAAACGAGCTTCCACTTGAGCCTCGTCACCTATGAGTTCCATTAGGTGTGTCCAAAACGATTTCCAAGCCTATGGTATGTTTGGTGCAAACTGTGCACCTATCTTGCATCAAGTTTAGCACCATCTCCAATCGGACCATAACGAGCTTCCACTTGAGCGTCGTCACCTAGGAGTACCATCGGGTGCGTCCAAATCGATTTCAGAGCGTATGGTACGATTGGTGTGAGCCGTCCAACTATCTTGCACCAGCACTAACACTGTCTTCAAATAGACTGAAACAAGATTCCACATGACCCACGTCACCTAGGAGTTTCCATCGGATGCATCTAAACCAATATCCGAGCCTATGGTAGGTTCCGCGCAACCCGTGCACCTCGTCAAGATTAGCACTATCTCCAAACGGACCAAAACAAGCTTCCACTTCACCTGGTCACCTATGAGTTCCATGGGGTGTGTCCAAAACGATTTCCAGGCCTATGGTATGTTTGGCGCGAACCGTGCACCTATCTTGCATCAAGTTTAGCACCATCTCCAATCGGACCGTAACGAGCTTCCACTTGAGCATCGTCACCAAGGAGTACCATCGGGTGCGTCCAAAACGATTTATGTGCCTATGGTATATTTGGTGAAGACCGTGCAATTATCTTGCACCGACACTAAACCTGTCTCCAAACGGACTCAAACGAGATTCCACAAGGCCCCCGACATCTAGGAGTTCCATTAGGTGCGTCCAAAATGATTCTCGAGCCTCCGGTACGTTCTGCGCAAACCGTGCACCTATCTTGCAGAAAGGTTAGCACCATCTCCAAACGGAACAAAACAAGCTTCCACTTGAGCCTCGTCACCTGAGTACCATCGGGTGCGTCCATATCGATTTCTGAAGGTATGGTACGTTTGGTGCGAACCGTCCAACTATCTTGCACCGACACTAACACTGTCTCCAAATAGACTGAAACAAGATTTCACATGACTCACGTTACCTAGGAGTTCCATCGGATGCGTCGAAACTGATTTCCGAGCCTATGGTAGGTTCGGCGCAACCCATGCACCTCGTCAAGATTATCACTACTCCACACAGACCAAAACGAGCTTCCACTTGAGCCTCGTCACCTAGGAGGTCCATTGGGTGTGTCCAAAATGATTTTCCAAGCGTGTGGTATGTTTGGTGCAAACCGTGCACCTATCTTGCATCAAGTTTAGCACCATCTCCAATCAGACCGTAACGAGCTTCCACTTGATCATCGTCACCTAAGAGTACCATTGGGTGCGTCCAAATCAATTTCTAAGCCTATGGTATGTTTGGCGCAAACCGTGCAATTATCTTGCACCGACACTAAACCTATCTCCAAACGGACTTAAACGAGATTCCACATGGCCCCCGACACCTAGGAGTTCCATTGGGTGCGTCCAAAATGATTTCCAAGCCAATTGTATGTTTGGTGCAAACCGTGCACCTATCCTGCATCTAGTTTAGCACCATCTCCAAACATAACGAAACGAGCTTCCACTTGAGCCTCGTCACCTATGAGTTCCATTAGGTGTGTCCAAAACGATTTCCAAGCCTATGGTATGTTTGGTGCAAACCGTGCTCCTATCTTGCATCAACTTTAGCACCATCTCCAATCGGACAGTAACGAGCTTCCACTTGAGCCTTGTCACCTAGCAGTACCATCGGGTGCGTCCAAATCGAGTTTAGAGCGTATGGTACGATTGGTGCGAGGCGTCCAACTATCTTGCACCAGCACTAACACTGTCTCCAAATAGACTGAAACAAGATTCCACATGACTCACGTCACCTAGGAGTTCCATCGGATGCGTCGAAACTGATTTCCGAGCCTATGGTAGGTTCGGCGCAACCCGTGCACCTCGTCAAGATTAGCACTACTCCAAACAGACCAAAACGAGCTTCCACTTGAGCCTCGTCACCTAGGATTCCATTGGGTGTGTCCAAAATGATTTCCAAGCCTATGGTATGTTGGTGCAAACCGTGCACCTATCTTGCATCAAGTTTAGCACCATCTCCAATCAGACCGTAACAAGCTTCCACTTGATCATCGTCACCTAGGAGTACAATCGGGTGCGTCCAAATCGATTTCAGAGCGTATGGTACGATTGGTGTGAGCCGTCCAACTATCTTGCACCGGCACTAACACTGTTTCCAAATAGACTGAAACAAGATTCCACATGAGCCACGTCACCTAGGAGTTCCATCAGATGCATCTAAACCAATTTCCGAGCCTATGGTAGGTTCCGCGCAAACCCATGCATCTCGTCAAGATTAGTACTATCTCCAAACACACCAAAACAAGCTTCCACTTCAGCCTCGTCACCTATGAGTTCCATGGGGTGTGTCCAAAATGATTTCCAAGCCTATGGTATGTTTGGCGCAAACCGTGCACCTATCTTGCATCAAGTTTAGCACCATCTCCAATCGGACCATAACGAGCTTCCACTTGAGCATCGTAACCTAGGAGTACCATCAGGTGCGTCCAAAATGATTTATGTGCCTATGGTATATTTGGTGAAGACCGTGCAATTATCTTGCACCCACACTAAACCTTTTTCCAAATGGACTTAAACGAGATTCCACATGGCCCCTGACACCTTGGAGTTCCATTAGGTGCGTCCAAAATGATTCTCGAGCCTCTGGTGCATTCTGCGCAAACCGTGCACCTATCTTGCAGAAAAGAGTAGCACCATCTCCAAACGGAACGAAACAAGGTTCCACTTGAGCCTCATCACCTATGAGTACCATCGGGTGCGTCCATATCGATTTCTAAGGGTATGGTACGTTTGGTGCGAACCGTCCAACTATCTTGCACCGACACTAACACTATCTCCAAATAGACTGAAACAAGATTTCACATGACTCACGTTACCTAGGAGTTCCATCGGATGTGTCCACACTGATTTCCGAGCTAATGGTAGGTTCGACGCAACCCGTGCACCTCGTCAAGATTAGCACTATCTCCAAACGGACCAAAACGAGCTTCCACTTGAGCCTCGTCACCTAGGAATTCCATTGCGTGTGTCCAAACCGATTTCCAAGCCTATGGTATGTTTGGTGCAAACCGTGCACCTATCCTGCATCAAGTTTAGCACCATCTCCAATCGGACCGTAACGAGCTTCCACTTGAGCCTCGTCACTTAGGAGTACCATTGGGTGCGTCCAAATCGATTTTAGGGCGTATGGTACGATTAATGCGAACCGTCCAACTATCTTGCACCGACACTAACACTGTCTCCAAATAGACTAAAACAAGATTCCACATGACTCACGTGACCTAGGAGTTCCATCGGATGCGTCGAAACTAATTTCCGAGCCTATGGTAGGTTCGGCGCAACCCGTGCACCTCGTCAAGATTAGCACTACACCAAACAGACCAAAACGAGCTTCCGCTTGAGCCTCGTCACCTAGGAGTTCCAATGGGTGTGTCCAAAATGATTTCCAAGCCTATGGTATGTTTGGTGCAAACGGTGCACCTATCTTGCATCAATTTTAGCACCATCTCCAATCAGACCGTAACAAGTTTCCACATGATCATCGTCACCTAGGAGTGCCATCGGGTGTGTCCAAATCGATTTCAGAGCGTATGGTATGATTGGTGCGAGCCGTCCAACTATCTTGCACTGGCACTAACACTGTCTCCAAATAGACTGAAACAAGATTCCACATGACCCACGTCACCTAGGAGTTCCATCAGATGCATCTAAACCAATTTCCGAGCCTATGGTAGGTTCCGCGTAACCAGTGCACCTCGTCAAGATTAGCACTGTCTCCAAACGGACCAAAACAAGCTTCCACTTCAGCCTCGTCACCTATGAGTTCCATGGGGTGTGTCCAAAACGATTTCCAAGCCTATGGTATGTTTGGCGCAAACCATGCACCTATCTTGCATCAAGTTTAGCACCATCTCCAATCGGACCGTAACGAGCTTCCACTTGAGCATCGTCACCTATGAGTACCATCGGGTGCATGCAATACGATTTATGTGCCTATGGTATATTTGGTGAAGACCTTGCAATTATCTTGCACCGACACTAAACATGTCTCCAAACGGACTTAAACGAGATTCCACATGGCCCTCGACACCTAGGAGTTCCATTAGGTGCGTCCAAAATGATTCTCGAGCCTCTGGTACATTCTGCGCAAACCATGCACCTATCTTGCAGAAAAGAGTAGCACCATCTCCAAACGGAACGAAACAAGGTTCCACTTGAGCCTCATCACCTATGAGTACCATCGGGTGCGTCCATATCGATTTCTGAGGGTATGGTACGTTTGGTGCGAACCGTCCAACTATCTTGCACCGACACTAACACTGTCTCCAAATAGACTGAAACAAGATTTCACATGACTCACGTTACCTAGGAGTTCCATCGGATGTGTCCACACTGATTTCCGAGCCGATGGTAGGTTCGGCGCAACCCGTGCACCTCGTCAAGATTAGCACTATCTCCAAACAGACCAAAACACCTTCCACTTGAGCCTCGTCACCTAGGAATTCCATTGGGTGTGTCCAAAATGATTTCCAAGCCTATGGTATGTTTGGTGCAAACCGTGCACCTATCCTGCATCAAGTTTAGCACCATCTCTAATCGGACCGTAACGAGCTTCCACTTGAGCCTCGTCACCTAGGAGTACCATCGGGTGCGTCCAAATCGATTTCAGGGCGTATGGTACGATTAGTGCGAACCGTCCAACTATCTTGCACCGACAGTAACACTATCTCCAAATAGACTGAAACAAGATTCCACATGACCCACTTGAACGTCGTCACCTAGGAGTTCCATTGGGTGTGTCCAAAATGATTTCCAAGCATATGGTATGTTTGGTGCAAACCGTGCACCTATCTTGCATCAAGTTTAGCACCATCTCCAATCAGACCGTAACGAGCTTCCACTTGATCATCGTCACCTAGGAGTACAATCGGGTGCGTCCAAATCGATTTCTGAGCCTATGGTATGTTTGGCGCAGACCGTGCAATTATCATGCACCGACACTAAAAATATCTCCAAACGGACTTAAACGTGATTCCACATGGCCCCCGACACCTAGGAGTTCCATTGGGTGCGTCCAAAATGATTCTCGAGCCTCCAGTACGTTCTGAGCAAACCATGCGCCCATCTTGTATAAAGATTAGCGCCATCTCCAAATGGAACGAAACGAGCTTCCACTTAAGCCTCATCACCTAGTAGTTCCATTGGGTGTGTCCAAAACGATTTCCAAGCCTATGGTTTGTTTGGTGCAAACCATGCACCTATCTTGCATCAAGTTTAGCACCGTCTCCAATCGGACCGTAGCGAGCTTCCACTTGAGCCTCGTCACCTAGGTGTACCATCGGGTGCGTCCAAATCGATTTCTAAGTGTATGGTACAATTGGTGCGAACCGTCCAACTATCTTGCACTAACACTAACACTGTCTCCATATAGACTGAAACAAGATTCCACATGACTCACGTCACCTAGGAGTTCCATCGTATGCGTGAAAACTGATTTCCGAGACTATGGTAGGTTCGGCGCAACCCGTGCACCTCGTCAAGATTAGCACTACTCCAAACGGACCAAAACAAGCTTCCACATGAGCATCGGCACCTAGGAGTACTATCGGGTGCGTCCAAATTGATTTCTGAGCCTATGGTATGTTTGGCGCAGACCGTGCAATTATCTTGCTCTAACACTAAACCTATCTCCAAACGGACTTAAACGAGATTCCACATAGCCCCCGACACCAAGGAGTTCCATTGGGTGCATCCAAAATGATTCTCGAGCCTCCGGTACGTTCTGCGCAAACCGTGCACCTATCTTGCAGAAAGATTAGCACCATCTCCAAACAGAACGAAACGAGTTTCCACTTGAGCCACGTCACCTATGAGTTCCATTAGGTGTGTCCAAAATGATTTCCAGGCCTATGGTATGTTGGGTGCAAACCGTGCACCTATCTTGCATCAAGTTTAGCACCATCTCCAATCGGACCGTAACGAGCTTCCACTTGAGCCTCGCCACCTAGGAGTACCATTGGGTGTGTCCAAATCGATTTTAGAGCGTATGGTACGATTGGTGCGAATTGTCCAACTATCTTGCACCGACACTAACACTGTCTCCAAATAGACTGAAACAAGATTCCACATGACTCACGTCACCTAGGAGTTCCATCGGATGTGTCGAAACTGATTTTCGAGCCTATGGTAGGTTCGGCGCAACCCGTGCACCTCGTCAAGATTAGCACTATTCCAAATAGACCAAAATGAGCTTCCACTTGAGCCTCGTCACCTAGGAGTTCCATTGGGTGTGTCCAAAAATGATTTCCAAGCTTATGGTATGTTTGGTGCAAATCGTGCACCTATCTTGCATAAAGTTTAGCACCATCTCCAATCATACCATAATGAGCTTCCACTTGATCATCATCACCTAGGAGTACCATCGGGTGCGTCCAAATCGATTTCTGAGCCTATGGTATGTTTTGGCGCAGACCGTGCAATTATCTTGCACTGACACCAAATCTAACTCCAAACGGACTTAAACGAGATTCCACATGGCCCCCGAAACATAGGAGTTCCATTGGGTGCGTCCAAAATGATTCTCGAGCCTCCGGTACGTTCTGCGCAAACCGTGCACGTATCTTGCAGAAAGATTAGCACCATCTCCAAATGGAACGAAACGAGCTTCCACTTGAGCCTCGTCACCTATGAGTTCCATTAGGTGTGTCCAAAACGATTTCCAAGCCTATGGTATGTTTGGTGCAAACTGTGCACCTATCTTGCATCAAGTTTAGCACCATCTCCAATCGGACCGTAACGAGCTTCCACTTGAGCGTCGTCACCTAGGAGTACCATCGGGTGCGTCCAAATCGATTTCAGAGCGTATGGTACGATTGGTGTGAGCCGTCCAACTATCTTGCACCGGCACTAACACTGTCTTCAAATAGACTGAAACAAGATTCCACATGACCCACGTCACCTAGGAGTTTCCATCGGATGCATCTAAACCAATATCCGAGCCTATGGTAGGTTCCACGCAACCCGTGCACCTCGTCAAGATTAGCACTATCTCCAAACGGACCAAAACAAGCTTCCACTTCAGCCTCGTCACCTATGAGTTCCATGGGGTGTGTCCAAAATGATTTCCAGGCCTATGGTATGTTTGGCGCGAACCGTGCACCTATCTTGCATCAAGTTTAGCACCATCTCCAATCGGACTGTAACGAGCTTCCACTTGAGCATCGTCACCAAGGAGTACCATCGGGTGCGTCCAAAATGATTTATGTGCCTATGGTATATTTGGTGAAGACCGTGCAATTATCTTGCACCGACACTAAACCTGTCTCCAAACGGACTCAAACGAGATTCCACATGGCCCCCGACATCTAGGAGTTCCATTAGGTGCGTCCAAAATGATTCTCTAGCCTCCGGTACGTTCTGCGCAAACCGTGCACCTATCTTGCAGAAAGGTTAGCACCATCTCCAAACGGAACAAAACAAGCTTCCACTTGAGCCTCGTCACCTGAGTATCATCGGGTGCGTCCATATCGATTTCTGAAGGTATGGTACGTTTGGTGCGAACCGTCCAACTATCTTGCACCGACACTAACACTATCTCCAAATAGACTAAAACAAGATTTCACATGACTCACGTTACCTACGAGTTCCATCGGATGCGTCGAAACTGATTTCCGAGCCTATGGTAGGTTCGGCGCAACCCGTGCACCTCGTCAAGATTATCACTACTCCACACAGACCAAAACGAGCTTCCACTTGAGCCTCGTCACCTAGGAGGTCCATTGGGTGTGTCCAAAATGATTTTCCAAGCGTGTGGTATGTTTGGTGCAAACCGTGCACCTATCTTGCATCAAGTTTAGCACCATCTCCAATCAGATCGTAACGAGCTTCCACTTGATCATCGTCACCTAGGAGTACCATTGGGTGCGTCCAAATCAATTTCTAAGCCTATGGTATGTTTGGCGCAAACCGTGCAATTATCTTGCACCGACACTAAACCTATCTCCAAACGGACTTAAACGAGATTCCACATGGCCCCCGACACCTAGGAGTTCCATTGGGTGCGTCCAAAATGATTTCCAAGCCAATTGTATGTTTGGTGCAAACCGTGCACCTATCCTGCATCTAGTTTAGCACCATCTCCAATCGGACCGTAACAAGCTTCCACTTGAGCATTGTCACCTAGGAGTACCATCGGGTGCGTCCAAATCGATTTTAGGGCGTATGGTACGATTAGTGCGAACCGTCCAACTATCTTGCACCGACACTAACACTGTCTCCAAATAGACTGAAACAAGATTCCACATGACCCACTTGACCCTCGTCACCTAGGAATTCCATTGGGTGTGTCCAAAATGATTCCCAAGCCTATGGTATGTTTGGTGCAAACCGTGCACCTATCTTGCATCAAGTTTAGCACCATCTCCAATCAGACCATAACGAGCTTCCACTTGAGCATCGTCACCTAGGAGTACCATCGGGTGCGTCCAAATCGATTTCTGAGCCTATTGTATGTTTGGAGCAGACCATGCAATTATCTTGCTCTGACACAAAACCTATCTCCAAACGGACTTAAACGAGATTCCACATGGCCCCCGGCACCTAGGAGTTCCATTGGGTGCGTCCAAAATGATTCTCGAGCCTCCGGTACATTCTGCGCAAACCGTGCACCTATCTTGTAGAAAGATTAGCACCATCTCCAAACAGAACGAAACGAGCTTCCACTTGAGCCTCGTCACCTTTGAGTTCCATTAGGTGTGTCCAAAACGATTTCCAAGCCTATGGTATGTTTGGTGCAAATCATGCACCTATCTTGCATCAAGTTTAGCACCATCTCCAATCGGACCGTAACGAGCTTCCACTTGAGCCTCGTCACCTAGGGGTACCATCAGGTGCGTCCAAATCGATTTCAGAGCGTATGGTACGATTGGTGCGAGCCGTCCAACTATCTTGCACTGGCACTAACACTGTCTCCAAATAGACTGAAACAAGATTCCACATGACCCACGTCACCTAGGAGTTCCATCGGATGCATCTAAACCAATTTCCGAGCCTATGGTAGGTTCCGCGCAACCCGTGCACCTCGTCAAGATTAGCACTATCTCCAAATGGACCAAAACAAGCTTCCACTTAAGTGATGAGGACATCCTCCACTATTACCCGCTGGCAAAGACGTAACAAGAAAAAGGCCAATTGGTCTAGTTGTAGTCGGGTGGCGACCGTGTGAGCCTCTGAATAATCCCACCTTGCTTAGCTTGGGAGGAGGAAGCCACCTTAAAAGAGAGAGCCACCCTTCCCCTATCGGACTAGTCTTTTAGGGACATTGGGCCTTTCTCCGAGTGGGTGTGCATAAGAACTGTTGGGGGTCCGGGCAGCCTTAATTTATTGGGCCTCGGCCAACCTCACCTGGGCCAGATGTATCATTTGGTATCAGAGCTGGGCCCTTGTTTAAGGGGGTGGGAATGATGAGGACATCCTCCACTATTACCTGCTGGCAAAGACGCAACAAAAAAGGGCCAAGTGGCCTAGTTGTAGTCAGGTGGCGACCATGTGAGCCTCTGAATAATCCCACCTTGCTTAGCTTGGGAGGAGGAAGCCACCTTAAAAGAGAGAGCCACCCTTCCCCTATCAGACTAGTCTTTTAGGGACATTGGGACTTTCCCTGAGTGGGTGTGCATAAGAACTGTTGGAGTCCGGGCAACCTTAATTTATTCAGCCTCAGCCAACCCCACCTGGGCCGGATGTATCATTTGGTATCAGAGCTGGGCCCTTGTTTAAGGGGGTGGGAATGATGAGGACATCCTCCACTATTACCCGCTGGCAAAGACGCAACAAGAAAAAGGCCAAGTGGTCTAGTTGTAGTCGGGCGGCGACCGTGTGAGCCTCTGAATAATCCCACCTTGCTTAGCTTGGGAGGAGGAAGCCACCTTAAAAGAGAGAGCCACCCTTCCCCTATCGGACTAGTCTTTTAGGGACATTGGGCCTTTCTCCGAGTGGGTGTGCATAAGAACTGTTGGGGGTCCGGGCAGCCTTAATTTATTGGGCCTCGGCCAACCTCACCTAGGCCAGATGTATCATTAAGCCTCGTCACCTATGAGTTCCATGGGGTGTGTCCAAAATTATTTCCAAGCCTATGGTATGTTTGGCGCAAACCGTGCACCTATCTTGCATCAAGTTTAGCACCATCTCTAATCGGACCGTAACGAGCTTCCACTTGAGCATCGTCACCTAGGAGTACCATCGGGTGCGTCCAAATCGATTTCTGAGCCTATGGTATGTTTGGCGCAGACCGTGCAATTATCTTGCACTGACACTAAACCTATCTCCAAACGGACTTAAACGAGATTCCACATGGCCCCCGACACCTAGGAGTTCCATTGGGTGCGTCCAAAATGATTCTCGAGCCTCCGGTACGTTCTGCACAAACCGTGCACCTATCTTGCAGAAAGATTAGCACCATCTCCAAATGGAACGAAATGAGCTTTCACTTGAGCCTCGTCACCTATGAGTTCCATTTGGTGTGTCCAAAATGATTTCCAAGCCTATGGTATGTTTGGTGCAAACCGTGCACCTATCTTGCATCAAGTTTAGCAACATCTCCAATCAGACCATAACGAGCTTCCACTTGAGCCTCATCACCTAGGAGTACCATCGGGTGTGTCCAAATCGATTTCAGAGCGTATGGTACGATTGGTGCAAGCCGTCCAACTATCTTGCACCGGCACTAACACTGTCTCCAAATAGACTGAAACAAGATTCCACATGACCCACGTCACCTAGGAGTTTCCATCGGATGCATCTAAACCAATTTCTGAGCCTATGGTAGGTTCCACGCAACTAGTGCACCTCGTCAAGATTAGCACTATCTCCAAACGGACCAAAACAAGCTTCCATTTCAGCCTCGTCACCTATGAGTTCATGGGGTGTGTCCAAAACGATTTCCAAGCCTATGGTATATTTGGCGCAAACCATGCACCTATCTTGGATCAAGTTTAGCACCATCTCCAATTGGACCGTAACAAGCTTCCACTTGAGCATCGTCACCAAGGAGTACCATCGGGTGCGTCCAAAACGATTTATGTGCCTATGGTATATTTGTTGAAGACCGTGCAATTATCTTGCACCGACAATAAACCTGTCTCCAAACGGACTTAAACGAGATGCCACATGGCCCCCGACATCTAGGAGTTCCATTAGGTGCGTCCAAAATGATTCTCGAGCCTCCGGTACGTTCTGCGCAAACCGTGCACCTACCTTGCAGAAAGGTTAGCACCATCTCCAAACGGAATGAAACAAGCTTCCACTTGAGCCTCGTCACCTATGAGTACCATCGGGTGCGTCCATATCGATTTCTGAAGGTATGGTACGTTTGGTGCGAACCGTCTAACTATGTTGCACCAACACTAACACTGTCTCAAAATGGACTGAAACAAGATTTCACATGACTCGCGTTACCTAGGAGTTCCATCGGATGCGTCGAAACTGATTTCCGAGCCTATGGTAGGTTCGGCGCAACCCGTGCACCTCGTCCAGATTAGCACTACTCCATACAGACCAAAA
The DNA here is from genome assembly GCA_022457205.1 of Saccharum spontaneum. Lineage (NCBI taxonomy): Eukaryota > Viridiplantae > Streptophyta > Magnoliopsida > Poales > Poaceae > Saccharum > Saccharum spontaneum. The sequence continues at coordinate 41,337,966 of CM039595.1, read as the reverse complement.
CGAGCTTCCACTTGAGCCTCGTCACCTAGGAGTTCCATTGGGTGTGTCCAAAATGATTTCCAAGCGTATGGTATGTTTGGTGCAAACCGTGCACCTATCTTGCATCAAGTTTAGCACCATCTCCAATCAGACCATAACAAGCTTCCACTTGATCATCGTCACATAGGAGTACCATTGGGTGCGTCCAAATCGATTTCTGAGCCTACGGTATGTTTGGCGCAAACCGTGCAATTATCTTGCACCGACACTAAACATATCTCCAAACGGACTTAAACGAGATTCCACATGGCCCCCGACACCGAGGAGTTCCAATGGGTGCATCCAAAATGATTCTCGAGCCTCCGGTACGTTCTGCGCAAACCGTGCACCTATCTTGCAGAAAGATTAGCACCATCTCCAAATGGAACGAAACAAGCTTCCACTTGAGCCTCGTCACCTATGAGTACCATCGGGTGCGTCCATATCGATTTCTGAGGGTATGGTACGTTTGGTGTGAACCGTCCAACTATCTTGCACCGACACTAACACTGTCTCCAAATAGACTGAAACAAGATTTCACATGACTCACGTTACCTAGGAGTTCCATCGGATGTGTCCAAACAGATTTCCGAGCCTATGGTAGGTTCGGCGCAACCCGTGCACCTTGTCAAGATTGGCACTATCTCCAAATGGACCAAAACGAGCTTCCACTTGAGCCTCGTCACCTAGGAATTCCATTGGGTGTGTCCAAAATGATTTCCAAGCCTATGGTATGTTTGGTGCAAACCGTGCAGCTATCCTGCATCAAGTTTAGAACCATCTCCAATCGGACCGTAACGAGCTTCCACTTGAGCCTCGTCACCTAGGAGTACCATCGGGTGCGTCCAAATCGATTTCAAGGCGCATGGTACGATTAGTGCGAACCGTCCAACTATCTTGCGCCGACACAAACACTGTCTCCAAATAGACTGAACCAAGATTCCACATGACCCACTTGAGCCTCGTCACCTAGGAATTCCATTGGGTGTGTCCAAAATGATTCCCAAGCCTTTGTTATGTTTGGTGCAAACCGTGCACCTATCTTGCATCAAGTTTAGCACCATCTCCAATCAGACTGTAACGAGCTTGCACTTGAGCATCGTCACCTAGGAGTACCGTCGGTTGCATCCAAATCGATTTTTGAGCCTATGCTATGTTTGACACAGACCGTGCAATTATCTTGCTCTGACATTAAACCTATCTCCAAACGGACTTAAACGAGATTCGACACGGCCCCCGACACCTAGGAGTTCCATTGGGTGCGTCCAAAATCATTCTCGAGCCTCTGGTACGTTCTGCGCAAACTGTGCACCTATCTTGTAGAAAGATTAGCACCATCTCCAAACAGAACGAAACGAGCTTCCACTTGAACCTCGTCACCTATGAGTACCATCGGGTGCGTCCATATCGATTTCTGAGGGTATGGTACGTTTGGTGTGAACCGTCCAACTATCTTGCACCGACACTAACACTGTCTCCAAATAGACTGAAACAAGATTTCACATGACTCACGTTACCTAGGAGTTCCATCGGATGTGTCCAAACAGATTTCCGAGCCTATGGTAGGTTCGGTGCAATCCGTGCACCTTGTCAAGATTGGCACTATCGCCAAACGGACCAAAACGAGCTTCCACTTGAGCCTCGTCACCTAGGAATTCCATTGGGTGTGTCCAAAATGATTTCCAAGCCTATGGTATGTTTGGTGCAAACCGTGCACCTATCCTGCATCAAGTTTAGAACCATCTCCAATCAGACCGTAACGAGCTTCCACTTGAGCCTCGTCACCTAGGAGTACCATCGGGTGTGTCCAAATCGATTTCAAGGCACATGGTTCGATTAGTGCGAACCGTCCAACTATCTTGCACCGACACAAACACTGTCTCAAAATAGACTGAAACAAGATTCCACATGACCCACTTGAGCCTCGTCACCTAGGAATTCCATTGGGTGTGTCCAAAATGATTCCCAAGCCTTTGGTATGTTTGGTGCAAACCGTGCACCTATCTTGCATCAAGTTTAGCACCATCTCCAATCAGACCGTAACGAGCTTCCACTTGAGCATCGTCACCTAGGAGTACCGTCGGGTGTGTCCAAATCGATTTTTGAGCCTATGGTATGTTTGGGGCAGACCGTGCAATTATCTTGCTCTGACATTAAACCTATCTCCAAATGGACTTAAACGAGATTCCACACGGCCCCCGACACCTAGGAGTTCCATTGGGTGCGTCCAAAATGATTGTCGAGCCTTTGGTACATTCTGCGCAAACTGTGCACCTATCTTGTAGAAAGATTAGCACCATCTCCAAACAGAACGAAACGAGCTTCCACTTGAGCCTCGTCACCTATGAGTTCCATTAGGTGCGTCCAAAACGATTTCCAAGCCTATGGTATGTTTGGCGTAAACCGTGCACATATCTTGCATCAAGTTTAGCACCATCTCCAATCGGACCGTAACGAGCTTCCACTTTAGCCTCGTCATCTAGGAGGACCATCGGGTGCGTCCAAATCGATTTTAGAGCGTATGGTACGATTGGTGCGAACTGCCCAACTATCTTGCACTGACACTAACACTGTCTCCAAATAGACTAAAACAAGATTCCACATGACTCACGTCACCTAGGAGTTCCATCGGATATGTCGAAACTGATTTTCGATCCTATGGTAGGTTCGGGGCAACCCATGCACCTCATCAAGATTAGCACTATTCCAAACAGACCAAAATGAGCTTCCACTTGAGCCTCGTCACCTAGGAGTTCCATTGGGTGTGTCTAAATTGATTTCTAAGCCTATGGTATGTTTGGTGCAAACCGTGCACCTATCTTGCATCAAGTTTAGCACCATCTCCAATCAGACCGTAACGAGCTTCCACTTGATCATCGTCACCTAGGAGTACCATCGGGTGCGTCCAAATCGATTTCTGAGCCTATGGTATGTTTGGCGTAGACCGTGCAATTATCTTGCACCGACACTAAACCTATCTCCAAACGGACTTAAACGAGATTCCACATGGCCCCCGACACCTAGGAGTTCCATTGGGTGCATCCAAAATGATTCTCGAGCCTCCGGTACGTTCTGCGCAAACCGTGCACCTATCTTGCAGAAAGATTAGCACCATCTCCAAACGGAACAAATGAGCTTTCACTTGAACCTCGTCACCTATGAGTTCCAATTGGTGTGTCCAAAATGATTTCCAAGCCTATGGTATGTTTGGTGCAAACCGTGCACCTATCTTGCATCAAGTTTAGCAACATCTCCAATCGGACCATAACGAGCTTCCACTTGAGCCTCATCACCTAGGAGTACCATCGGGTGTGTCCAAATCGATTTCAGAGCGTATGGTACGATTGGTGCAAGCCGTCCAACTATCTTGCACCAGCACTAACACTGTCTCCAAATAGACTGAAACAAGATTCCACATGACCCACGTCACCTAGGAGTTTCCATCGGATGCATCTAAACCAATTTCGGAGCCTATGGTAGGTTCCGCGCAACTAGTGCACCTCGTCAAGATTAGCACTATCTCCAAACGAACCAAAACAAGCTTCCACTTCAGCCTCGTCACCTATGAGTTCCATGGGGTGTGTCCAAATTGATTTCCAAGCCTATGGTATATTTGGCACAAACCGTGCACCTATCTTGGATCAAGTTTAGCACCATCTCCAATCGGACCGTAACGAGCTTCCACTTGAGCATCGTCACCAAGGAGTACATCGGGTGCGTCCAAAATGATTTATGTGCCTATGGTATATTTGTTGAAGACCGTGCAATTATCTTGCACCGACAATAAACCTGTCTCCAAACGGACTTAAACGAGATTCCACATGGCCCCCGACATCTAGGAGTTCCATTAGGTGCGTCCAAAATGATTCTCGAGCCTTCGGTACGTTCTGCGCAAACCGTGCACCTACCTTGCAGAAAGGTTAGCACCATCTCCAAACGGAACGAAACAATCTTCCACTTGAGCCTCGTCACCTATGAGTACCATCGGGTGCATCCATATCGATTTCTGAAGGTATGGTACGTTTGGTGCGAACCGTCCAACTATCTTGCACCGACACTAACACTATCTCCAAATGGACTGAAACAAGATTTCACATGACTCGCCTTACCTAGGAGTTCCATCGGATGCGTCGAAAATGATTTCTGAGCCTATGGTAGGTTCGACGCAACCTGTGCACCTCGTCAAGATTAGCACTACTCCATACAGACCAAACCGAGCTTCCACTTGAGCCTCGTCACCTAGGAGTTCCATTGGGTGTGTCCAAAATGATTTCCAAGCGTATGGTATGTTTGGTGCAAACCGTGCACCTATCTTGCATCAAGTTTAGCACCATCTCCAATCAGACCGTAACGAGCTTCCACTTGATCATCGTCACCTAGGAGTACCATTGGGTGCGTCCAAATCGATTTCTGAGCCTATGGTATGTTTGGCGTAGACCGTGCAATTATCTTGCACCGACACTAAACCTATCTCCAAACGGACTTAAACGAGATTCCACATGGCCCCTGACACCTAGGAGTTCCAATGGGTGCGGCCAAAATGATTCTCGAGCCTCCGGTACGTTCTGCGCAAACCGTGCACCTATCTTGCAGAAAGATTAGCGCCATCTCCAAACGGAACGAAACAAGGTTCCACTTGAGCATCGTCACCTATGAGTACCATCGGGTGCGCCCATATCGATTTCTGAGGGTATGGTACATTTGGTGTGAACCATCCAACTATCTTGCACCGACACTAACACTGTCTCCAAATAGACTGAAACAAGATTTCACATGACTCACGTTACCTAGGAGTTCCATCGGATGTGTCCAAACAGATTTCCGAGCCTATGGTAGGTTCGGCGCAACCCGTGCACCTTGTCAAGGTTAGCACTATCTCCAAACGGACCAAAACGAGCTTCCACTTGAGCCTCATCACCTAGGAATTCCATTGGGTGTGTCCAAAATGATTTCCAAGCCTATGGTATGTTTGGTGCAAACCGTGCACCTATCCTGCATCAAGTTTAGAACCATCTCCAATCGGACCGTAACGAGCTTCCACTTGAGCCTCGTCACCTAGGAGTATCATCGGGTGCGTCCAAATCAATTTCAAGGTGCATGGTATGATTAGTGTGAACTGTCCAACTATCTTGCACCGACACAAACACTGTCTCCAAATAGACTGAACCAAGATTCCACATGACCCACTTGAGCCTCGTCACCTAGGAATTCCATTGGGTGTGTCCAAAATGATTCCCAAGCCTTTGGTATGTTTGCTGCAAACCGTGCACTTATCTTGCATCAAGTTTAGCACCGTCTCCAATGGGACCGTAACGTGATTCCACTTGAGCATCGTCACCAAGGAGTACCGTCGGGTGCGTCCAAAATGATTTATGTGCCTATGGTTTATTTGGTGAAGACTTATTTGGTGAAGACCGTGCATTTATCTTGCACCGACACTAAACCTGTCTCCAAACACACTTAAACGAGATTCCACATGGCCCCCGACACCTAGGAGTTCCATTAGGTGCGTCCAAAATGATTCTCGAGCCTCCGGTACGTTCTGCGCAAACCGTGAACCTATCTTGCAGAAAGTTTAGCACCATCTCCAAACGGAACGAAATAAGCTTCCACTTGAGCCTCGTCACCTATGAGTACCATCGGGTCGTCCATATCGATTTCTGAAGGTATGGTACGTTTGGTGCGAACCGTCCAACTATCTTGCACCGACACTAACACTGCCTCCAAATAGACTGAAACAAGATTTCACACGACCCACGTTACCTAGGAGTTCCATCGGATGTGTCCAAACAGATTTCCGAGCCTATGGTAGGTTCGGCGCAACCCGTGCACCTTGTCAAGATTGGCACTATCTCCAAACGGACCAAAACGAGCTTCCACTTGAGCCTCGTCACCTAGGAATTCCATTGGGTGTGTCCAAAATGATTTCCAAGCCTATGGTATGTTTGGTGCAAACCGTGCACCTATCCTGCATCAGGTTTAGAACCATCTCCAATCGGACCGTAATGAGCTTCCAGTTGAGCCTCGTCACCTAGGAGTACCATCGGGTGTGTCCAAAACGATTTATGTGCCTATGGTATATTTGGTGAAGACCGTGCAATTATCTTGCACCGACACTAAACCTGTCTCCAAACAGACTTAAACGAGATTCCACATGGCCCCCGACATCTAGGAGTTCCATTAGGTGCCTCCAAAATGATTCTCGAGCCTCCGGTACGTTCTGCGCAAACCGTGCACCTATCTTGCAGAAAGGTTAGCACCATCTCCAAACGGAACGAAACAAGCTTCCACTTGAGCCTCGTCACCTGAGTACCATCGGGTGCGTCCATATCGATTTCTAAGGGTATGGTACGTTTGGTGCGAACCGTCCAACTATCTTGCACCGACACTAACATTGTCTCCAAATAGACTAAAACAAGATTTCACATGACTCACGTTACCTAGGAGTTCCATCGGATGCGTCTAGACTTATTTCCGAGCCTATGGTAGGTTCAGCGCAACCCGTGCACCTCGTCAAGATTAGCACTATCTCCAAATGGTCCTAAACGAGCTTCCACTGGAGCCTCGTCACCTAGGAATTCTATTGGGTGTGTCCAAAACGATTTCCAAGCGTATGGTATGTTTTGTGCAAACCGTGCACCTATCTTGCATCAAGTTTAGCACCATCTCCAATCAGACCATAACGAGCTTCCACTTGATCATCGTCACCTAGGAGTACCATTGGGTGCGTCCAAATCGATTTCTGAGCCTATGGTATGTTTAGCGCAAACCGTGCATTTATCTTGCACCGACACTAAACCTATCTCCAAACGGACATAAACGAGATTCCACATGGCCCCCGACACCTAGGAGTTCCATTGGGTGCGTCCAAAATGATTTCCAAGCCAATGGTATGTTTGGTGCAAACCGTGCACCTATCCTGCATCAAGTTTAGCGCCATCTCCAATCCGACCGTAACGAGCTTCCACTTGAGCCTTGTCACCTAGGAGTACCATCAGGTGCGTCCAAATCAATTTCAGAGCGTATGGTACGATTGGTGCGAGCCATCCAACTATCTTGCATTGGCACTAACACTATCTCCAAATAGACTGAAACAAGATTCCAAATGACCCACGTCACCTAGGAGTTCCATCGGATGCATCTAAACCAATTTCCGAGCCTATGGTAGGTTCCGCGCAACCCGTGCACCTCGTCAAGATTAGCACTATCTCCAAATGGACCAAAACAAGCTTCCACTTCAGCATCATCACCTATGAGTTCCATGGGGTGTGTCCAAAACGATTTCCAAGCCTATGGTATGTTTGGTGCAAACCGTGCACCTATCCTTCATCATGTTTAGCACCATCTCCAATCGGACCGTAACGAGCTTCCATTAGAGCCTTGTCACCTAGGAGTACCATCAGGTGCGTCCAAATTGATTTCAAGGCGTATGGTACGACTAGTGCGAACCATCCAACTACCTTGCACGGACACTAACACTGTCTCCAAATAGACTGAAACAAGCTTCCACATGACCGTGCACCTATCTTGCATCAAGTTTAGCACCGTCTCCAATGGGACCGTAACGTGCTTCCACTTGAGCATCGTCACCAAGGAGTACCATCGGGTGCGTCCAAAACGATTTATGTGCCTATGGTTTATTTGGTGAAGACCGTGCATTTATTTTGCACCGACACTAAACCTGTCTCCAAACGCACTTAAACGAGATTCCACATGGCCCCCGACAACTAGGAGTTCCATTAGGTGCGTCCAAAATGATTCTCGAGCCTCCGGTACGTTCTGCACAAACCGTGCACCTATCTTGCAGACAGTTTAGCACCATCTCCAAACGGAACGAAACAAGCTTCCACTTGAGCCTCGTCACCTATGAGTACCATCGGGTGCGTCCATATCGATTTCTGAAGGTATGGTATGTTTGGTGTGAACCGTCCAACTATCTTGCACCGACACTAACACTGTCTCCAAATAGACTGAAACAAGATTTCACATGACTCACGTTACCTAGGAGTTCCATCAGATGTGTCCAAATAGATTTCCGAGCCTATGGTAGGTTCGGCGCAACCCGTGCACCTCGTCAAGATTGGCACTATCTCCAAACGGACCAAAACGAGCTTCCACTTGAGCCTCGTCACCTAGGAATTCCATTGGGTGTGTCCAAAATGATTTCCAAGCCTATGGTATGTTTGGTGCAAACCGTGCACCTATCCTGCATCAGGTTTAGAACCATCTCCAATCGGACCGTAATGAGCTTCCAGTTGAGCCTCGTCACCTAGGAGTACCATCGGGTGTGTCCAAAACGATTTATGTGCCTATGGTATATTTGGTGAAGACCGTGCAATTATCTTGCACCGACACTAAACCTGTCTCCAAACGGACTTAAACGAGATTCCACATGGCCCCCGACATCTAGGAGTTCCATTAGGTGCCTCCAAAATGATTCTCGAGCCTCCGGTACGTTCTGCGCAAACCGTGCACCTATCTTGCAGAAAGGTTAGCACCATCTCCAAACGGAACGAAACAAGCTTCCACTTGAGCCTCGTCACCTGAGTACCATCGGGTGCGTCCATATCGATTTCTAAGGGTATGGTACGTTTGGTGCGAACCGTCCAACTATCTTGCACCGACACTAACACTGTCTCCAAATAGACTGAAACAAGATTTCACATGACTCACGTTACCTAGGAGTTCCATCGGATGCGTCTAGACTTATTTCCGAGCCTATGGTAGGTTCAGCGCAACCCGTGCACCTCGTCAAGATTAGCACTATCTCCAAATGGTCCTAAACGAGCTTCCACTGGAGCCTCGTCACCTAGGAATTCTATTGGGTGTGTCCAAAACGATTTCCAAGCGTATGGTATGTTTTGTGCAAACCGTGCACCTATCTTGCATCAAGTTTAGCACCATCTCCAATCAGACCGTAACGAGCTTCCACTTGATCATCGTCACCTAGGAGTACCATTGGGTGCGTCCAAATCGATTTCTGAGCCTATGGTATGTTTAGCGCAAACCGTGCATTTATCTTGCACCGACACTAAACCTATCTCCAAACGGACATAAACGAGATTCCACATGGCCCCCGACACCTAGGAGTTCCATTGGGTGCGTCCAAAATGATTTCCAAGCCAATGGTATGTTTGGTGCAAACCGTGCACCTATCCTGCATCAAGTTTAGCACCATCTCCAATCCGACCGTAACGAGCTTCCACTTGAGCCTTGTCACCTAGGAGTACCATCAGGTGCGTCCAAATCAATTTCAGAGCGTATGGTACGATTGGTGCGAGCCGTCCAACTATCTTGCATTGGCACTAACACTATCTCCAAATAGACTGAAACAAGATTCCAAATGACCCACGTCACCTAGGAGTTCCATCGGATGCATCTAAACCAATTTCCGAGCCTATGGTAGGTTCCGCGCAACCCGTGCACCTCGTCAAGATTAGCACTATCTCCAAATGGACCAAAACAAGCTTCCACTTCAGCATCATCACCTATGAGTTCCATGGGGTGTGTCCAAAACGATTTCCAAGCCTATGGTATGTTTGGTGCAAACCGTGCACCTATCCTTCATCAAGTTTAGCACCATCTCCAATCGGACCGTAACGAGCTTCCATTAGAGCCTTGTCACACCATCAGGTGCGTCCAAATTGATTTCAAGGCGTATGGTACGACTAGTGTGAACCATCCAACTACCTTGCACGGACACTAACACTGTCTCCAAATAGACTGAAACAAGCTTCCACATGACCGTGCACCTATCTTGCATCAAGTTTAGCACCGTCTCCAATGGGACCGTAACGTGCTTCCACTTGAGCATCGTCACCAAGGAGTACCATCGGGTGCGTCCAAAACGATTTATGTGCCTATGGTTTATTTGGTGAAGACCGTGCATTTATTTTGCACCGACACTAAACCTGTCTCCAAACGCACTTAAACGAGATTCCACATGGCCCCCGACATCTAGGAGTTCCATTAGGTGCGTCCAAAATGATTCTCGAGCCTCCGGTACGTTCTGCACAAACCGTGCACCTATCTTGCAGAAAGTTTAGCACCATCTCCAAACGGAACGAACCAAGCTTCCACTTGAGCCTCGTCACCTATGAGTACCATCGGGTGCGTCCATATCGATTTCTGAAGGTATGGTATGTTTGGTGCGAACCGTCCAACTATCTTGCACCGACACTAACACTGTCTCCAAATAGACTGAAACAAGATTTCACATGACTCACGTTACCTAGGAGTTCCATCAGATGTGTCCAAATAGATTTCCGAGCCTATGGTAGGTTCGGCGCAACCCGTGCACCTCGTCAAGATTGGCACTATCTCCAAACGGACCAAAACGAGCTTCCACTTGAGCCTCGTCACCTAGGAATTCCATTGGGTGTGTCCAAAATGATTTCCAAGCCTATGGTATGTTTGGTGCAAACCGTGCACCTATCCTTCATCAAGTTTAGCACCATCTCCAATCGGACCTTAACGAGCTTCCACTTGAGCATCATCACCAAGGAGTACCATCGGGTGCGTCCAAAACGATTTATGTGCCTATGGTATGTTTGGTGAAGACCGTGCAATTATCTTGCACCGACACTAAACCTGTCTCTAAACCGACTTAAACGAGATTCCACATGGCCCCCGACATCTAGGTGTTCCATTAGGTGCGTCCAAAATGATTCTCGAGCCTCCGGTACGTTCTGCGCAAACCGTGCACCTATCTTGCAGAAAGGTTAGCACCATCTCCAAACGGAACGAAACAAGCTTCCACTTGAGCCTCATCACCTGAGTACCATCGGGTGCGTCCATATCGATTT
>CM039595.1:41280087-41327043 GCA_022457205.1 Saccharum spontaneum | reverse complement strand
GGCACTATCTCCAAACAGACTCAAACGAGCTTCCACTTGAGCCTTGTCACCTAGGACTACCACCGGGTGCGACCAAAACGATTTCCGAGCCTATGGTACGTTCAGCGCAAACCGTGCACCTATCTGGCGGCAAGATTAGCACCATCTCCAAACGGAACGGAATGAGCTTTCACTTGAGCCTCGTCACCTAGGAGGACCATCAGGTGCGTCCAAATCAATTTCTAAGCGTATGGTACGTTTGGCGTGAACCGTCCAAATATCTTGCACCGACACTAACACTGTCTTCAAATAGACTGGAACAAGATTCCACATGACCCACGTAACCTCGGAGTTGCATCGGATGCGTCCAAACCGATTTCCGAGCCTATGGTAGGTTCGGCGCAACCCGTGTACCTCGTCAAGATTAGCACTATCTCCAAACGGACCAAAACGAGCTTTCACTTGAGCCTCGTCACTTAGGAGTTCCATTGGGTGTGTCCAAAACAATTTCCAAGCCTATGGTATGTTTGGCGCAAATCGTGCACCTATCTTGCATCAAGTTTAGCACCATCTCCAATCGGACCGTAACGAACTTACACTTGAGCCTCGTCACCTAGGAGTACCATTGGGTGCATCCAAAACGATTTTTGAGCCTCTGGTATGTTCTGCGCAAACCGTGCACATTTCTTGTGTCAAGGCTAGCACTATCTCCAAACGGACCAAAACGAGCTTCCATATGACCCACTTCACCTAGGAGTTCCACCTAGTGCATTCTATACGTTTTCGAGCCCATGGTACGTTTCACGCAAACCGTGCACCTATATTGCGTCAAGATTAGCACTATCTGCAAACGGACTGAAACGAGCTTCCATTTGAGCCTCGTCCCCTAGCAGTACCATCGGGTGCATCCAAAACAATTTTCGAGTCTATGGTACGTTCGGCGCAAACCGGACACCTATATTGCATCGACACTGACATTGTTTCCAAATGAATCGAAACAAGATTCCACATGACCCACTAACCTAGGAATTCCATCGGGTGCATCCAAGATGATTTTCTGGGCCTATGGAATGCTAGGCACAAACTACGCACCTATCCTATGTCAAGATTAGCACTATCTCCAAATGAACTCAAATGAGCTTCCACTTGAGCCTTGTCACCTAGGAGTACCACAGGGTGCATCCAAAATGATTTTCGAGCCTATGGCATGTTCAGTGCAAACCGCACACATATCTTGTGGCATGGTTAGCACCATCTCCAAACAGAACAAAACGAGCTTCCAATTGAGCCTCGTCACCTAGGAGTACCATCGGGTGCGTCCAAATCGATTTCTGAGTGTATGGTATGTTTGGCGGGAACCGTCCAACTATGTCTCCAAATAGACTGAAACAAGATTACACATGACCCACGTCACCTCAGAGTTCCATTGGATGCGACCAAACCGATTTCTGAGCCTATGGTAGGTTCAGCGCAACCCGTGCACCTCGTCAAGATTAGCACTATCTCCAAACGGACCAAAACGAGCTTCCACTTGAGCCTCATCACCTAGGAGTTCTATTGGGTGTGTCCAAAATGATTTCTAAGCCTATGGTACTTTTGGCGCAAACCGTGCACCTGTCTTGCACCAAGTTTGGCACCATCTCCCATCAGACCGTAAGGAGCTTCCACTTGAGCATCGCCAACTAGGAGTACCATCGACTGTGTCCAAAATGATTTCTAAGCCTTTGGTATGTCTGGCGCAGGCCGTGCAATTATCTTGCACCGACACTAAACCTGTCTCTAAATGGACTTAAACGAGATTCCACATAACCCCTGACACCTAGGAGTTCCATTGGGTCCGTCCAAAATGATTTTCGAGCCTCTAGTACGTTCTGTGCAAACCGTGCACATTTCTTGTGTCAAGGTTAGGACTATCTCCAATTGGACCAAAACGAGCTTCCACATGACCCACATCACCTAGGAGTTCCACCTAGTGCTTTCTGTATGTTTTTCGAGCCTATGGTACGTTTGGCGCAAACCGTGCACCTATATTGCAACGACACTAACATTGTTTCCAAATGAACCGAAACAAGATTCCACATGACCCAATCACCTAGGTGTTCCATTGGGTGCGTCCAAGACGATTTCTAGGCCTATGTAACGCTAGGCACAAACTGCGCACCTATCTTGTGTCAAAATTAGCACTATCTCCAAACGGATTCAAACGAGTTTCCACTTGAGCCTTGTCACCTAGGAGTACCACCGGGTGCGTCCAAAACGATTTCCGAGCCTATGGTACATTCAGCGCAAACCGTGCACCTATCTGGCGGCAAGATTAGCACCATCTCCAAATGGAACGGAATGAGCTTTCACTTGAGCCTCGTCACCTAGGAGGACCATCAGGTGCGTCCAAATTGATTTCTGAGCGTATGGTACGTTTGGCGCGAACCGTCCAAATATCTTGCACCAAGTTTAGCACCATCTCCAATCGGACCTTGAGCCTCGTCACCTAGGAGTACCATTGGGTGCGTCCAAAACGATTTTTGAGCCTCTGGTATGTTCTGCGCAAACCGTGCACATTTCTTGTGTCAAGGCTAGCACTATCTCCAAACGGACCAAAACGAGCTTCCATATGACCCACTTCACCTAGGAGTTCCACCTAGTGCGTTCTATACATTTTCGAGCCCATGGTACGTTTGACGCAAACCGTGCACCTGTATTATGTCAAGATTAGCACTATCTGCAAACGGACTGAAACAAGCTTCCATTTGAGCCTTGTCCCCTAGCAGTACCATCGGGTGCATCCAAAACAATTTTCGAGTCTATGGTACGTTCGTCGCAAACCATGCACCTATATTGCAACGACATTGACACTGTTTCCAAATGAATCGAAACAAGATTCCACATGACCCACTAACCTAGGAATTCCATTGGGTGCGTCCAAGATGATTTCTAGGCCTATGGAACGCTAGGCACAAACTACGCACCTATCCTGTGTCAAGATTAGCACTATCTCCAAACGGAGTCAAATGAGCTTCCACTTGAGCCTTGTCACCTAGGAGTACCACCGGGTGCGTCCAAAATGATTTCCGAGCCTATGGCATGTTCAGTGCAAACCGCACACATATCTTGCGGCAAGGTTAGCACCATCTCCAAACAGAACGAAACGAGCTTCCAATTGAGCCTCGTCACCTAGGAGTACCATCGGGTGCGTCCAAATCGATTTATGAGTGTATGGTACGTTTGGCGGGAACCGTCCAACTATCTTGCACCGACACTAACACTGTCTCCAAATAGACTGAAACAAGATTACACATGACCCACGTCACCTTAGAGTTCCATTGGATGCGACCAAACCGATTTCTGAGCCTATGGTAGATTCAGCGCAACCCGTGCACCTCGTCAAGATTAGCACTATCTCCAAATGGACCAAAACTAGCTTCCACTTGAGCCTCGTCACCTAGGAGTTCTATTGGGTGTGTCCAAAACAATTTCCAAGCCTATGGTACTTTTGGCGCAAACCGTGCACCTGTCTTGCACCAAGTTGGCACCATCTCCAATCAGACCATAACGAGCTTCCACTTGAGCATCGCCAACTAGGAGTACCATCGGCTGCGTCCAAAACGATTTCTGAGGCTTTGCTATGTCTGGCGCAGGCCGTGCAATTATCTTGCACCGACACTAAACCTGTCTCTAAACGGACTTAAACGAGATTCCACATAACCCCTGACACCTAGGAGTTCCATTGGGTCCATCCAAAATGATTTTCGAGACTCTGGTACGTTCTGCGCAAACCGTGCACATTTCTTGTGCCAAGGTTAGGACTATCTCCAATTGGACCAAAACGAGCTTCCACATGACCCACATCACCTAGGAGTTCCACCTAGTGCGTTATGTATGTTTTTCGAGCCTATGGTACGTTTGGCGCAAAGCATGCGCCTATATTGCGTCAAGATTAGCACTATCTGCAAACGGACTAAAACGAGCTTCTAGTTGAGCCTCGTCCCCTAGGAGTACCATCGAGTGCATCCAAAACAATTTTCGAGTCTATGGTACGTTTGGCGCAAACAGTGCACCTATATTGCAGGGACACTGACACTATTTCCAAATGAACCGAAATAAGATTCCACATGACCCACATCACCTCAGAGTTTGATCGGATGCGTCCAAACCAATTTCCGATCCTATGGTTGGTTCGGCGCAACCCGTGCACCTCGTCAAGATTAGCACTATCTCCAAATGGACCAAAACGAGCTTCCACTTGAGCCTTGTCACCTAGGAGTACCACCGGGTGCGTCCAAACTGATTTCCGAGCCTATGGTACGTTCAGCGCAAACTGTGCACCTATCTTGTGGCAAGATTAGCACCATCTCCAAATAGAATGAAACGACCTTCCACTTGAGCCTCGTCACCTAGGAGTACCATCGGGTACGTCCAAATCGATTTCTGAGCATATGGTCCGTTTGGCGCGAACTGTCCAACTATATTGCACCGACACTAACATTGTCTCCAAATAGACTGAAACAAGAATCCACATGACCCACGTCACCTTGGAGTTCCATCGGATGCGTCCAATCCGATTTTCGAGCCTATGGTAGGTTCGGCGCAACCCGTGCACCTCGTCAAGATTAGCACTATCTCCATTGGACCAAAATGAGCTTCCACTTGAGCCTCGTCACCTAGGAGTTCCATTGGGTGTGTCCAAAATGATTTCCAAGCCTATGGTATGTTTGGCGCAAACCGTGCACCTATCTTGCACCAAGTTTAGCACCATCTCAAATCGGACCGTAACGAGCTTCCACTTGAGCATCGCCACCTAGGAGTACCATCGGGTGCGTCCAAAATGATTTATGAGCCTTTGATATGTCTGGCGCAGACTGTGCAATTATCTTCCACCGACACTAAACCTGTCTCTAAATGGACTTAAACGAGATTCCACATAACCCCGACACCTAGGAGTTCCATTGGGTGCGTCCAAAACGATTTTCGAGCCTCTGGTATGTTCTGCGCAAACCGTGCACATTTCTTGTGTCAAGGCTAGCACTATCTCCAAACGGACCAAAACGAGCTTCCATATGACCCACTTCACCTAGGAGTTCCACCTAGTGCGTTCTATACATTTTCGAGCCTATGGTACGTTTGACGCAAACCGTATATTGCGTCAAGATTAGCACTATCTGCAAACGGACTGAAACGAGCTTCCAGTTGAGCCTCGTCCCCTAGGAGTACCATCGAGTGCATCCAAAACAATTTTCGAGTCTATGGTACGTTCGGCGCAAACAGTGCACCTATATTGCAACGACACTGACACTGTTTCCAAATGAACCGAAACAAGATTCCACATGACCCACGTCACCTCAGAGTTCGATCGGATTCGTCCAAACTGATTTCCGATCCTATGGTTGGTTCAGCGCAACCCGTGCACCTCGTCAAGATTAGCACTATCTCCAAACGGACCAAAACGAGCCTCCACTTGAGCCTCATCACCTAGGAGTTCTATTGGGTGTGTCCAAAACTATTTCCAAGCCTATGGTATGTTCGGCGCAAACCATGCACCTGTCTTGCACCAAGTTTAGCACCATCTCAAATTAGACCGTAACAAGCTTCCACTTGAGCATCGCCACCTAGGAGTACCATCGGGTGCGTCCAAAATGATTTATGAGCCTTTGGTATGTCTGGCGCAGGCTGTGCAATTATCTTGCACTGACACTAAATCTGTCTCTAAATGGACTTAAACGCGATTCCACATAACCCCGACACCTAGGAGTTCCATTGGGTGCATCCAAAACGATTTTTGAGCCTCTGGTATGTTCTGCGCAAACCGTGCACATTTCTTGTGTCAAGGCTAGCACTATCTCCAAATGGACCAAAACGAGCTTCCATATGACCCACATCACCTAAGAGTTCCACCTAGTGCATTCTATACGTTTTTGAGCCTATGGTACGTTTGGCGCAAACCGTGCACCTATATTGCGTCAAGATTAGCACTATCTGCAAACGGACTAAAACAAGCTTCCACTTGAGCCTCATCCCCTAGCAGTACCATCTGGAGCATCCAAAACAATTTTTGAGTCTATGGTACGTTCGGCGCAAACCGTGCACCTATATTGCAACAACACTAACACTGTTTCCAAATGATCCGAAATAAGATTCCACATGACCCACTCACCTAGGAGTTCCATCGGGTGCATCCAAGACGATTTCTGGGCCTAGGGAACGCTAGGCACAAACTGCACACCTATCTTGTGTCAAGATTAGCACTATCTCCAAACAGACTCAAATGAGCTTCCACTTGAGCCTTGTCACCTAGGAGTACCACCGGGTGCATCCAAAATGATTTCCAAGCCTATGGTACATTCAGCGCGAACCGTGTACCTATCTTGCGACAAGATTAGCACCATCTCCAAACGGAACGGAACGAGCTTCCACTTGAGCCTCGTCACCTAGTAGTACCATCAGGTGCGTCCAAATCGATTTCTGAGCGTATGGTACATTTGGCACGAACCATCCAACTATCTTGCACCAACAAATAGACTGGAACAAGATTCCACATGACCCACGTCACCTCGGAGTTCCATCGGATGCGTCCAAAACGATTTCCGAGCCTATGGTTGGTTCGGCGCAACCCGTGCACCTCGTCAAAATTAGCACTATCTCTAAACGGACCAAAATGAGCTTCCACTTGAGCCTTGTCACCTAGGAGTACCACCCGGTGCGTCCAAAATGATTTCTGAGCCTATGTTACGTTCAGCACAAATTGTGCACCAATCTTGCGGCAATATTAGCACCATCTCCAAATGGAACGACACGAGCTTCCACTTGAGCCTCGTCACCTAGGAGTGCCATCAGGTACATCCAAATCGATTTCTGAGCATATGGTATGTTGCACCGACACTAACACTGTCTCCAAATAGAGTGAAACAAGAATCCACATAACCCACGTCACCTTGGAGTTCCATCAAATGTGTCCAATCCGATTTCTGAGCCTATGGTAGGTTCTGCGCAACCCGTGCACCTCGTCAAGATTAGCACTATCTCCAAATGGACCAAAACGAGCTTCCACTTGAGCCTCGTCACATAGGAGTTCCATTGGGTGTGTCCACAATGATTTCCAAGCCTATGGTATGTTTGGCACAAACTGTGCACCTATCTTGCACCAAGTTTAGCACCATCTCCAATCAGACCGTAACGAGCTTCCACTTGAGCATCGCCACCTAGGAGTACCATCGGGTGCGTCCAAAACGATTTCTGAGCCTTTGGTATGTCTGGCACAGGCCGTGCAATTATCTTGCACCAACACTAAACCTGTCTCTAAACGGACTTGAACGAGATTCCACATAGCCACCGACACGTAGGAGTTCCATTGGGTGCGTCCAAAATGATTTTTGAGCCTCTGGTACGTTCGGCGCAAACCGTGCACATTTCTTGTGGCAAGGTTAGCACTATCTCCAAACGGACCAAAACGAGCTTCCACATGACCCACATCACCTAGGAGTTCCACCTAGTGCGTTCTATATGTTTTCTGAGCCTATGGTACATTTGGCGCAAACCATGCACCTATCTTGCATCAAGTTTAGCACCATCTCCAATTGGACCGTAACGAGCTTCCACTTGAGCATCGCCACCTAGGAGTACCATCGGGTGCGTCCAAAATGATTTCTGAGCATATGGTACGTTTGACGCAGACCATGCAATTATCTTGCACCGACACTAAACCTGTCTCTAAATGGACTTAAACGAGATTCCACATAACCCCTGACACCTAGGAGTTCCATTGGGTGCGTCCAAAATGATTTTTGAGCCTCTGGTATGTTATCCGCAAATCTTGCACATTTCTTGTGTCAAGGTTAGCACTATCTCCAAACGGACGAAAAAGAGCTTCTTCATGACCAACATCACCTAGGAGTTCCATCTAGTGCGTTCAATACGTTTTCCGAGCCTATGGTACATTTGGCACAAACTGTGCACCTATATTGCGTCAAGATTAGCACTATCTGCAAACGGACTGAAATGAGCCTACACTTGAGCCTCGTCCCGTAGGAGTACCATCGGGTGCATCCAAAACAATTTTTGAGCCTATGGAATGTTCGGCGCAAACCGTGCACCTTTATAGCAATGACATAGACACTGTTTCCAAATGAAGCGAAACAAGATTCCACATGACCCACACACCTAGGAGTCCCATCGGGTGTGTCCAAGATGATTTTCGGGCCTATGGAATGCTAGGCACAAACTGCGCACCAATCTTGTGTCAAGATTAGCGCTATCTCTAAATGGACTCAAAGGAGCTTCCACTTGAGCCTTGTCACCTAGGAGTACAACTAGGTGCATCCAAAATGATTTCTGGGCCTATGGTACATTCAGCGCAAATTGTGCACCTATCTTGCGGTAAGATTAGCACCATCTCTAAACGGAACAAAACGAGCTTCCACTTGAGCCTCGTCACCTAGGAGTACCATCGGGTGCGTCCAAATCGATTTTTGAGCATATTGTATGTTTGGCATGAACCGTCCAACTATCTTGCACTAACACTAAAACTGTCTCCAAATAGACAGGAACAAGATTCCACATGACCCACGTCACCTCGGAGTTCCATCGGATGCGTCCAAACCGATTTCCGATCCTATGGTAGGTTCGGCGCAAGCCGTGCACCTCATCAAGATTAGCACTATCTCCAAACGGACCAAAACGAGCTTCCACATGAGCCTCGTCACATAGGAGTTCCATTGGTTGTGTCCAAAATGATTTCCAAGCCTATGGTATGTTTGGTGCATACCGTGCACCAATCTTGCATCAAGTTTAGCACCATCTCTAATCGGACTGTAACGAGCTTCCACTTGAGTATCGTCACCTAGGAGTACCATCGGGTGCGTCCAAAATCATTTTTGAGCCTCTGGTACGTTATGCGCAAATCATGCACATTTCTTGTGTCAAGGTTAGCACTATCTCCAAATGAATGAAAATGAGCTTCCGCATGACCAACATCACCTAGGAGTTCCATCTTGTGCGTTCAATACGTTTTCCGAGCCTATGGTACGTTTGGCACAAATTGTGCACCTATATTGCGTCAAGATTAGCACTATCTGCAAATGGATTGAAATCAGCTTAAACTTGAGCCTCGTCCCCTAGGAGTACCATCGGGTGCATCCAAAATAATTTTTGAGCCTATGGAATGTTTGGCGCAAACCGTGCACCTATATAGCAACGACACTGACACTATTTCCGAATGAAGCGAAATAAGATTCCACATGACCCACACACCTAGGAGTCCCATCGGGTGCGTCCAAGAGGATTTTCGGGCCTATGGAATGCTAGGCACAAACTGCGCACCTATCTTGTGTCAAGATTAGCCCTATCTCCAAACGGACTCAAAGGAGCTTCCACTTGAGCCTTGTCACCTAGGAGTACCACCGGGTGCGTCCAAAATGATTTCTGAGCCTATTGTACGTTCAACGCAAATCGTGCACCTATCTTGCGGCAAGATTAGCACCATCTCCAAACGGAACGAAATGAGCTTCCACTTGAGCCTCGTCACCTAGGAGTACGATCGGGTGCGTCCAAATCCATTTCAGAGCGTATTGTACGTTTGACGTGAACCGTCCAACTATCTTGCACTGACACACTAAAACTGTCTCCAAATAGACTGGAACAAGATTCCACATGACCCACATCACCTCAGAGTTCCATCGGATGCGTCCAAACCGATTTCTAATCCTATGGTAGGTTTGGCGCAACCCGTTCACCTCGTCAAGATTAGCACTATCTCTAAACGGACCAAAACGAGCTTCCACTTGAGCCTCGTCACCTAGGAGTTCCATTGGTTCTGTCCAAAATGATTTCCAAGCCTATGGTATGTATGGCGCAAACCGTGCACCTATCTTGCATCAAGTTTAGCTGCATCTCTAATCGGACTGTAATGAGCTTCCACTTGAGCGTCGTCACCAAGGAGTACCATCAGGTGCGTCCAAAACGATGTCTGAGCCTATGGTATGTTTGGTGCAGACCGTGCAATTATCTTGCACCGACACTAAACCTGTCTCTAAATGGACTTAATCGAGATTCCCCATAACCCCCGACACCTAGGAGTTCCATTGGGTGCATCCAAAACGATTTTGAGCCTCTGGTATGTTCTGCGCAAACCATGCACATTTCTTGTGTCAAGGTTAGCACTATCTCCAAACGGACCAAAATGAGCTTCCATATGACCCGCATCACCTAGGAGTTCCATCTAGTGCGGTCAATACGTTTCCTGAGCCTATGGTACGTCTGGCGCAAACCGTGCACCTATATTGTGTCAAGATTAGCACTATCTACAAATGGACTGAAACGAGCTTCCACTTCAGCCTCGTCCACTGGGAGTACCATCAGGTGCATCTAAAACAATTTTCGAGCCTATGGTACGTTCGGCGCAAACCGTGCACCTATATTGCAACGACACTGACACTGTTTCCAAATGAACCAAAACAAGATTCCACATGACCCACTCACCTAGGTGTTCCATTGGGTGCGTCCAAGATGATTTCCAGGCCTATGGAACGCTAGGCACAAACTGCGCACCTATCTTGTGTCAAAATTAGCACTATCTCCAAACGGACTCAAACGAGCTTCCACTTGAGCCTTGTCACCTAGGAGTACCACCGGGTGCGTCCAAAATGATTTCTGAGCCTATGGTAGGTTCAGCGCAAATCGTGCACCTATCTTGCGGCAGGATTAGCACCATCTCCAAACGGAACGAAATGAGCTTCCACTTGAGCCTCGTCACCTAGGAGTACCATCGGGTGCGTCCAAATCGATTTGAGCGTATTGTACGTTTGGCGTGAACCGTCCAACTATCTTGCACTAACACTAACGCTGTCTCCAAACAGACTGGAACAAGATTCCACATGACCCACGTCACCTCGGAGTTCCATCGGATGCGTCCAAACCGATTTCCGATCCTATGGTAGGTTCGGCGCAACCTGGGCACCTCGTCAAGATTAGCACTATCTCCAAACGGACCAAAACGAGCTTCCACTTGAGCCTCATCACCTAGGAGTTCTACTGGGTGTGTCCAAAACGATTTCCAAGCCTATGGTATGTTTGGCGCAAACCATGCACCTGTCTTGCACCAAGTTTAGCACCATCTCCAATCAGACCGTAACGAGCTTCCACTTGAGCATCGCCAACTATGCGTACCATCGGGTGCCTCCAAAACGATTTCTGAGCCTTTGGTATGTCTGGCGTAGGCCGTGCAATTATCTTGCACCAACACTAAACTTGTCTCTAAACAGACTTAAGTGAGATTCCACATAACCCCCGACACCTAGGAGTTCCATTGGCTCCATCCAAAACGATTTTGGAGCCTCTGGTATGTTCTGCGCAAACAGTGCACCTATATTGCGTCAAGATTAGCACTATGTGCAAACACACTAAAACAAGCTTCCACTTGAGCCTTGTCCCCTAGCAGTACCATCGAGTGCATCCAAAACAATTTTCGAGTCTATGGTACGTTCGGCGCAAACCGTGCACCTATATTGCAATGACACTGACACTGTTTCCAAATGAACCGAAAAAAGATTCCACATGACCAAACCTAGGAGTTCCATCGGGTGCACCAAGACGATTTCCGGGCCTATGGAACGCTAGGCACAAACTGTGCACCTATCTGTGTCTTGATTAGCACTATCTCCAAACGGACTCAAACAAGCTTCCACTTGAGCCTTGTCACCTAGGAGTACCACTGGGTGCGTCCAAAACAATATCCGAGCCTATGGTATGTTCCGCGCAAACTATGCACCCAACTTGCGGTAAGATTAGCACCATCTCCAAACGGAACGAAACGAGCTTCCATTCGAGCCTCGACACCTAGGAGTACCATCGGGTGCGGCCAAATAAATTTCTGAGCGTATGGTACGTTTGGCGTGAACCGTCCAACTATCTTTCACCGACACTAACACTGTCTCCAAATAGACTGGAACAAGATTCCACATGACCCACGTCACCTCGGAGTTCCATCGGATGCGTCCAAACCGATTTATGAGCCTATGGTAGGTTCGGCGCAACCCGTGCACCTCGTCAAGATTAGCACTATCTCCAAATGGACCAAAACGAGCTTCCACTTGAGCCTTGTCACCTAGGAGTTCCATTGGGTGCATCCAAAACGATTTCCAGGCCTATGGTATGTTTGGTGCAAACCTTGCACCAAGTTTAGCACAATCTCCAATCAGACCGTAACGAGCTTCCACTTGAGCATCGCCACCTAGGAGTACCATCGGGTGCGTCTAAAATGATTTCTGAGCCTTTGGTATGTCTGGCACAGGCCATGCAGTTATCTTGCACCGACACTAACGCTATCTCCAAATAGACTGAAACAAGATTCCACATTACCCACGTCACCTCGGAGTTCCATCGGATGCGTCCAAACTGATTTCCGAGCCTATGGTTGGTTCGGCGCAACCCGTGCACCTCGTCAAGATTAGCACTATCTCCAAACGGACCAAAACGAGCCTCCACTTGAGACTCATCGCCTAGGAGTTCCATTGGGTGTGTCCAAAATGATTTCCAAGCCTATGGTATGTTTGGCGCAAACCGTGCACCTATCTTGCACCATGTTTAGCACCATCTCCAATCGGACCGTAATGAGCGTCCACTTGAGCATCACCACCTCGGAGTACCATCAGGTGCGTCCAAAATGATTTCTGAGCCTATGGTATGTTTGGCGCAGGCCATGCAATTATCTTGCACCAACACTAGACTTGTCTCTAAACGGACTTAAACGAGATTCCACATAACCCCCGACACCTAGGAGTTCCATTGGGTGTGTCCAAAATGATTTTCGAGCCTCTGGTACGTTCTGCGCAAACCGTGCACATTTCTTGTGTCAAGGTTAGCACTATCTCCAAACAGACCAAAACGAGCTTCCACATGACCCACATCACCTAGGAGTTCCACCTAGTGGGTTCTATACGTTTTTCGAGCCTATGGTACGTTTGGCGCAAACCGTGCACCTATATTGCATCAAGATTAGCACTATCTGCAAACGGACTGAAACGAGCTTCCACTTGAGCCTCGTCCCCTAGGAGTACCATCGGGTGCATCCAAAACAATTTTCGAGTCTATGGTATGTTCGGCGCAAACCGTTCACCTATATGGCAACGACACTGACACAGTTTCCAAATGAATCGAAACAAGATTCCACATGACCTACGAACCTAGGAATTCCATCAGGTGCGTCCAAGATGATTTCCTGGCCTATGGAATGCTAGGCACAAACTATGCACCTATCTTGTGTCAAGATTAGCACTATCTCCAAACGGACTCAAACGAGCTTCCACTTGAGCCTTGTCACCTAGGAGTACCATCGGGTGTGTCCAAACTGATTTCCGAGCCTATGGTATGTTTGGTGCATACCGTGCACCAATCTTGCATCAAGTTTAGCACCATCTCTAATCGTACTGTAACGAGCTTCCACTTGAGTATCGTCACCTAGGAGTACCATCGGGTGCGTCCAAAATCATTTTTGAGCCTCTGGTACGTTATGCGCAAATCGTGCACATTTCTTGTGTCAAGGTTAGCACTATCTCCAAATGAATGAAAATGAGCTTCCGCATGACCAACATCACCTAGGAGTTCCATCTTGTGCGTTCAATACGTTTTCCGAGCCTATGGTACGTTTGGCACAAATTGTGCACCTATATTGCGTCAAGATTAGCACTATCTGCAAATGGATTGAAATCAGCTTAAACTTGAGCCTCGTCCCCTAGGAGTACCATCGGGTGCATCCAAAATAATTTTTGAGCCTATGGAATGTTCGGCGCAAACCGTGCACCTATATAGCAACGACACTGACACTATTTCCGAATGAAGCAAAATAAGATTCCACATGACCCACACACCTAGGAGTCCCATCGGGTGCGTCCAAGAGGATTTTCGGGCCTATGGAACGCTAGGCACAAACTGCGCACCTATCTTGTGTCAAGATTAGCCCTATCTCCAAACGGACTCAAAGGAGCTTCCACTTGAGCCTTGTCACCTAGGAGTACCACCGGGTGCGTCCAAAATGATTTCTGAGCCTATTGTACGTTCAACGCAAATCGTGCACCTATCTTGCGGCAAGATTAGCACCATCTCCAAACGGAACGAAATGAGCTTCCACTTGAGCCTCGTCACCTAGGAGTACGATCGGGTGCGTCCAAATCCATTTCAGAGCGTATTGTACGTTTGACGTGAACCGTCCAACTATCTTGCACTGACACACTAAAACTGTCTCCAAATAGACTGGAACAAGATTCCACATGACCCACATCACCTCAGAGTTCCATCGGATGCGTCCAAACCGATTTCTAATCCTATGGTAGGTTTGGCGCAACCCGTTCACCTCGTCAAGATTAGCACTATCTCTAAACGGACCAAAACGAGCTTCCACTTGAGCCTCGTCACCTAGGAGTTCCATTGGTTCTGTCCAAAATGATTTCCAAGCCTATGGTATGTATGGCGCAAACCGTGCACCTATCTTGCATCAAGTTTAGCTGCATCTCTAATCGGACTGTAATGAGCTTCCACTTGAGCGTCGTCACCAAGGAGTACCATCAGGTGCGTCCAAAACGATGTCTGAGCCTATGGTATGTTTGGTGCAGACCGTGCAATTATCTTGCACCGACACTAAACCTGTCTCTAAATGGACTTAATCGAGATTCCCCATAACCCCCGACACCTAGGAGTTCCATTGGGTGCATCCAAAACGATTTTGAGCCTCTGGTATGTTCTGCGCAAACCATGCACATTTCTTGTGTCAAGGTTAGCACTATCTCCAAACGGACCAAAATGAGCTTCCATATGACCCGCATCACCTAGGAGTTCCATCTAGTGCGGTCAATACGTTTCCTGAGCCTATGGTACGTCTGGCGCAAACCGTGCACCTATATTGTGTCAAGATTAGCACTATCTACAAACGGACTGAAACGAGCTTCCACTTCAGCCTCGTCCACTGGGAGTACCATCAGGTGCATCTAAAACAATTTTCGAGCCTATGGTACGTTCGGCGCAAACCGTGCACCTATATTGCAACGACACTGACACTGTTTCCAAATGAACCAAAACAAGATTCCACATGACCCACTCACCTAGGTGTTCCATTGGGTGCGTCCAAGATGATTTCCAGGCCTATGGAACGCTAGGCACAAACTGCGCACCTATCTTGTGTCAAAATTAGCACTATCTCCAAACGGACTCAAACGAGCTTCCACTTGAGCCTTGTCACCTAGGAGTACCACCGGGTGCGTCCAAAATGATTTCTGAGCCTATGGTAGGTTCAGCGCAAATCGTGCACCTATCTTGCGGCAGGATTAGCACCATCTCCAAACGGAACGAAATGAGCTTCCACTTGAGCCTCGTCACCTAGGAGTACCATCGGGTGCGTCCAAATCGATTTGAGCGTAGTGTACGTTTGGCGTGAACCGTCCAACTATCTTGCACTGACACTAACGCTGTCTCCAAACAGACTGGAACAAGATTCCACATGACCCACGTCACCTCGGAGTTCCATCGGATGCGTCCAAACCGATTTCCGATCCTATGGTAGGTTCGGCGCAACCTGGGCACCTCGTCAAGATTAGCACTATCTCCAAACGGACCAAAACGAGCTTCCACTTGAGCCTCGTCACCTAGGAGTTCTACTGGGTGTGTCCAAAACGATTTCCAAGCCTATGGTATGTTTGGCGCAAACCATGCACCTGTCTTGCACCAAGTTTAGCACCATCTCCAATCAGACCGTAACGAGCTTCCACTTGAGCATCGCCAACTATGCGTACCATCGGGTGCCTCCAAAACGATTTCTGAGCCTTTGGTATGTCTGGCGTAGGCCGTGCAATTATCTTGCACCAACACTAAACTTGTCTCTAAACAGACTTAAGTGAGATTCCACATAACCCCCGACACCTAGGAGTTCCATTGGCTCCATCCAAAACGATTTTGGAGCCTCTGGTATGTTCTGCGCAAACAGTGCACCTATATTGCGTCAAGATTAGCACTATGTGCAAACACACTAAAACAAGCTTCCACTTGAGCCTTGTCCCCTAGCAGTACCATCGAGTGCATCCAAAACAATTTTCGAGTCTATGGTACGTTCGGCGCAAACCGTGCACCTATATTGCAATGACACTGACACTGTTTCCAAATGAACCGAAAAAAGATTCCACATGACCAAACCTAGGAGTTCCATTGGGTGCACCAAGACGATTTCCGGGCCTATGGAACGCTAGGCACAAACTGTGCACCTATCTGTGTCTTGATTAGCACTATCTCCAAACGGACTCAAACAAGCTTCCACTTGAGCCTTGTCACCTAGGAGTACCACTGGGTGCGTCCAAAACAATATCCGAGCCTATGGTATGTTCCGCGCAAACTATGCACCCAACTTGCGGTAAGATTAGCACCATCTCCAAACGGAACGAAACGAGCTTCCATTCGAGCCTCGACACCTAGGAGTACCATCGGGTGCGGCCAAATAAATTTCTGAGCGTATGGTACGTTTGGCGTGAACCGTCCAACTATCTTTCACCGACACTAACACTGTCTCCAAATAGACTGGAACAAGATTCCACACGACCCACGTCACCTCGGAGTTCCATCGGATGCGTCCAAACCGATTTATGAGCCTATGGTAGGTTCGGCGCAACCCGTGCACCTCGTCAAGATTAGCACTATCTCCAAATGGACCAAAACGAGCTTCCACTTGAGCCTTGTCACCTAGGAGTTCCATTGGGTGCATCCAAAACGATTTCCAGGCCTATGGTATGTTTGGTGCAAACCTTGCACCAAGTTTAGCACAATCTCCAATCAGACCGTAACGAGCTTCCACTTGAGCATCGCCACCTAGGAGTACCATTGGGTGCGTCTAAAATGATTTCTGAGCCTTTGGTATGTCTGGCACAGGCCATGCAGTTATCTTGCACCGACACTAACGCTATCTCCAAATAGACTGAAACAAGATTCCACATTACCCACGTCACCTCGGAGTTCCATCGGATGCGTCCAAACTGATTTCCGAGCCTATGGTTGGTTCGGCGCAACCCGTGCACCTCGTCAAGATTAGCACTATCTCCAAACGGACCAAAACGAGCCTCCACTTGAGACTCATCGCCTAGGAGTTCCATTGGGTGTGTCCAAAATGATTTCCAAGCCTATGGTATGTTTGGCGCAAACCGTGCACCTATCTTGCACCATGTTTAGCACCATCTCCAATCGGACCGTAATGAGCGTCCACTTGAGCATCACCACCTCGGAGTACCATCAGGTGCGTCCAAAATGATTTCTGAGCCTATGGTATGTTTGGCGCAGGCCATGCAATTATCTTGCACCAACACTAGACTTGTCTCTAAACGGACTTAAACGAGATTCCACATAACCCCCGACACCTAGGAGTTCCATTGGGTGTGTCCAAAATGATTTTCGAGCCTCTGGTACGTTCTGCGCAAACCGTGCACATTTCTTGTGTCAAGGTTAGCACTATCTCCAAACAGACCAAAACGAGCTTCCACATGACCCACATCACCTAGGAGTTCCACCTAGTGGGTTCTGAACGTTTTTCGAGCCTATGGTACGTTTGGCGCAAACCGTGCACCTATATTGCATCAAGATTAGCACTATCTGCAAACGGACTGAAACGAGCTTCCACTTGAGCCTCGTCCCCTAGGAGTACCATCGGGTGCATCCAAAACAATTTTCGAGTCTATGGTATGTTCGGCGCAAACCGTTCACCTATATGGCAACGACACTGACACAGTTTCCAAATGAATCGAAACAAGATTCCACATGACCTACGAACCTAGGAATTCCATCAGGTGCGTCCAAGATGATTTCCTGGCCTATGGAATGCTAGGCACAAACTATGCACCTATCTTGTGTCAAGATTAGCACTATCTCCAAACGGACTCAAACGAGCTTCCACTTGAGCCTTGTCACCTAGGAGTACCATCGGGTGTGTCCAAACTGATTTCCGAGCCTATGGTTGGTTCGGCGCAACCCGTGCACCTCGTCAAGATTAGCACTATCTCCAAACGGACCAAGATGAGCTTCCACTTGAGCCTCGTCACCTAGGAGTTCTATTGGGCGTGTCCAAAATGATTTCCAAGCCTATGGTATGTTTGGCGAAAACCATGCACCTGTCTTGCACCAAGTTTAGCACCATCTCCAATCAGACCATAATGAGCTTCCACTTGAGCATCGCCAACTAGGACTACCATCGGGTGCCTCCAAAATGATTTCTGAGCCTTTGGTATGTCTGGCGCAGGCCGTGCAATTATCTTGCACCAACACTAAACTTGTCTCTAAATGGACTTAAATGAGATTCCACATAACCCCCGACACCTAGGAGTTCCATTGGCTCCGTCCAAAACGACTTTGGAGCCTCTGGTATGTTCTGCGCAAACCATGCACCTATATTGCGTTAAGATTAGCACTATCTGCAAACGGACTGAAACAAGCTTCCACTTGAGCCTCGTCCCCTAGCAGTACCATCGAGTGCATCCAAAACAATTTTCGAGTCTATGGTATGTTCGGTGCAAACCATGCACCTATATTGCTACGACACTCACACTATTTCCAAATGAACCGAAAAAAGATTCCACGTGACCAAACCTAGGAGTTCCATCGGGTGCACCCAAGACGATTTTTGGGCCTATGGAACGCTAGGCACAAACTACGCACCTATCTTGTGTCCTGATTAGCACTATCTCCAAACGGACTCAAACAAGCTTCCACTTGAGCCTTGTCACCTAGGAGTACCACTGGGTGCGTCCAAAACAATATCCGAGCCTACGGTATGTTCCGCGCAAAACCGTGCACCCAACTTGCGGCAAGATTAGCAACATCTCCAAACGGAACGAAACAAGCTTCCATTCGAGCCTCGACACATAGCAGTACCATCGGGTGCGTCCAAATCAATTTCTGAGCATATGGTACGTTTGGCGTGAACCGTCCAACTATCTTGCACCGACACTAGCACTGTCTCCAAATAGACTGGAACAAGAGTCCACATGACCCACGTCACCTCGGAGTTCCATCGGATGCGTCCAAACCGATTTATGAGCCTATGGTAGGTTCGGCGCAACCCGTGCACCTCGTCAAGATTAGCACTATCTCCAAACGGACCAAAACGAGCTTCCACTTGAGCCTTGTCACCTAGGAGTCCTATTGGGTGTGTCCCAAACGATTTCCAGGCCTATGGTATGTTTGGCACAAACCGTGCAGCTATCTTGCACCAAGTTTAGCACGATCTCCAATCAAACCGTAACGAGCTTCCACTTGAGCATCGCCACCTAGGAGTACCATCAGGTGCGTCTAAAATGATTTCTGAGCCTTTGGTATGTCTGGCGCAGGCCATGCAGTTATCTTGCACCGACACTAACACTATCTCCAAATAGACTGAAACAAGATTCCACATTACCCATGTCACCTCGGAGTTCCATCGGATGCGTCCAAACTGATTTCCGAGCCTATGGTTGGTTCAGCGCAACCCGTGCACCTCGTCAAGATTAGCACTATCTCCAAACGGACCAAAACGAGCCTCCACTTGAGCCTCATCGCCTAGGAGTTCCATTGGGTGTGTCCAAAATGATTTCCAAGCCTATGGTATGTTTGGCGCAAACCGTGCACCTATCTTGCACCAAGTTTAGCACCATCTCCAATTGGACCGTATCGAGCGTCCACTTGAGCATCGCAACCTTGGAGTACCATCAGGTGCGTCCAAAATGATTTCTGAGCCTATGGAATGTTTGGTGCAGGCCGTGCAATTATCTTGCACCGACACTGGACTTGTCTCTAAACGGACTTAAATGAGATTCCACATAACCGGCGCAACCCGTGCACCTCGTCAAGATTAGCACTATCTCCAAACGGACCAAAATGAGCTTCCACTTGAGCCTTGTCACCTAGGAGTTCCATTGGGTGCGTCCAAAACGATTTCTAGGCCTATGGTATGTTTGGCGCAAACCATGCACCTATCTTGCACCAAGTTTAGCACGATCTCCAATCAGACCGTAACGAGCTTCCACTTGAGCATCGCCACCTAGGAGTACCATCGGGTGCATCTAAAATGATTTCTGAGCCTTTGGTATGTCTAGCGCAGGCCATGCAGTTATCTTGCACCGACACTAACACTATCTCCAAATAGACATAAACAAGATTCCACATTACCCACGTCAGCTCGGAGTTCCATCGGATGCGTCCAAACTGATTTCCGAGCCTATGGTTGGTTCGGCACAATCCGTGCACCTCGTCAAGATTAGCACTATCTCCAAACGGACCAAAACAAGCCTCCACTTGAGCCTCATTGCCTAGGAGTTCCATTGGGTGTGTCCAAAATGATTTCCAAGCCTATGGTATGTTTGGCGCAAACCGTGCACCTATCATGCACCAAGTTTAGCACCATCTCCAATCGGACCGTAACGAGCATCCACTAGAGCATCGCAACATAGGAGTACCATCAGGTGCGTCCAAAATAATTTCTAAGCCTATGGAATGTTTGGTGCAGGCCGTGCAATTATCTTGCACCGACACTGGACTTGTCTCTAAACGGACTTAAACGAGATTCCACATAGCCGGCACAACCCGTGCACCTCGTCAATATTAGCACTATCTCCAAACGAACCAAAACGAGCTTCCACTTGAGCCTTGTCACCTAGGAGTTCCATTGGGTGCGTCCAAAACGATTTCCAGGCCTATGGTATGTTTGGCGCAAACCGTGCACCTATCTTGCACCAAGTTTAGCACGATCTCCAATCAGACCGTATCGAGCTTCCACTTGAGCATCGCCACCTTGGAGTACCATCAGGTGCGTCCAAAATGATTTCTGAGCCTATGGAATGTTTGGTGCAGGCCGTGCAATTATCTTGCACCGACACTGGACTTGTCTCTAAACGGACTTAAACGAGATTCCACATAACCGGCGCAACCCGTGCACCTCGTCAAGATTAGCACTATCTCCAAACGGACCAAAATGAGCTTCCACTTGAGCCTTGTCACCTAGGAGTTCCATTGGGTGCGTCCAAAACGATTTCTAGGCCTATGGTATGTTTGGCGCAAACCATGCACCTATCTTGCACCAAGTTTAGCACGATCTCCAATCAGACCGTAACGAGCTTCCACTTGAGCATCGCCACCTAGGAGTACCATCGGGTGCATCTAAAATGATTTCTGAGCCTTTGGTATGTCTAGCGCAGGCCATGCAGTTATCTTGCACCGACACTAACACTATCTCCAAATAGACATAAACAAGATTCCACATTACCCACGTCAGCTCGGAGTTCCATCGGATGCGTCCAAACTGATTTCCGAGCCTATGGTTGGTTCGGCACAATCCGTGCACCTCGTCAAGATTAGCACTATCTCCAAACGGACCAAAACGAGCCTCCACTTGAGCCTCATTGCCTAGGAGTTCCATTGGGTGTGTCCAAAATGATTTCCAAGCCTATGGTATGTTTGGCGCAAACCGTGCACCTATCATGCACCAAGTTTAGCACCATCTCCAATCGGACCGTAACGAGCATCCACTAGAGCATCGCAACATAGGAGTACCATCAGGTGCGTCCAAAATAATTTCTAAGCCTATGGAATGTTTGGTGCAGGCCGTGCAATTATCTTGCACCGACACTGGACTTGTCTCTAAACGGACTTAAACGAGATTCCACATAGCCGGCACAACCCGTGCACCTCGTCAATATTAGCACTATCTCCAAACGAACCAAAACGAGCTTCCACTTGAGCCTTGTCACCTAGGAGTTCCATTGGGTGCGTCCAAAACGATTTCCAGGCCTATGGTATGTTTGGCGCAAACCGTGCACCTATCTTGCACCAAGTTTAGCACGATCTCCAATCAGACCGTATCGAGCTTCCACTTGAGCATCGCCACCTTGGAGTACCATCAGGTGCGTCCAAAATGATTTCTGAGCCTATGGAATGTTTGGTGCAGGCCGTGCAATTATCTTGCACCGACACTGGACTTGTCTCTAAACGGACTTAAACGAGATTCCACATAACCGGCGCAACCCGTGCACCTCGTCAAGATTAGCACTATCTCCAAACGGACCAAAATGAGCTTCCACTTGAGCCTTGTCACCTAGGAGTTCCATTGGGTGCGTCCAAAACGATTTCTAGGCCTATGGTATGTTTGGCGCAAACCATGCACCTATCCTGCACCAAGTTTAGCACGATCTCCAATCAGACCATAACGAGCTTCCACTTGAGCATCGCCACCTAGGAGTACCATCGGGTGCATCTAAAATGATTTCTGAGGCTTTGGTATGTCTAGTGCAGGCCATGCAGTTATCTTGCACCGACACTAACACTATCTCCAAATAGACTGAAACAAGATTCCACATTACCCACGTCACCTCGGAGTTCCATCGGATGCGTCCAAACTGATTTCCGAGCCTATGGTTGGTTCGGCACAATCCGTGCACCTCGTCAAGATTAGCACTATCTCCAAACGGACCAAAACGAGCCTCCACTTGAGCCTCATCGCCTAGGAGTTCCATTGGGTGTGTCCAAAATGATTTCCAAGCCTATGGTATGTTTGGCGCAAACCGTGCACCTATCATGCACCAAGTTTAGCACCATCTCCAATCGGACCGTAACGAGCATCCACTTGAGCATCGCAACATAGGAGTACCATCAGGTGCGTCCAAAATGATTTCTAAGCCTATGGAATGTTTGGTGCAGGCCGTGCAATTATCTTGCACCGACACTGGACTTGTCTCTAAACGGACTTAAACGAGATTCCACATAGCCGGCACAACCCGTGCACCTCGTCAATATTAGCACTATCTCCAAACGAACCAAAACGAGCTTCCACTTGAGCCTTGTCACCTAGGAGTTCCATTGGGTGCGTCCAAAACGATTTCCAGGCCTATGGTATGTTTGGCGCAAACCGTGCACCTATCTTGCACCAAGTTTAGCACGATCTCCAATCAGACCGTAACGAGCTTCCACTTGAGCATCGCCACCTTGGAGTACCATCAGGTGCGTCCAAAATGATTTCTGAGCCTATGGAATGTCTGGCGCAGGCCGTGCAATTATCTTGCACCGACACTGGACTTGTCTCTAAACGGACTTAAACGAGATTCCACATAACCGGCGCAACCCGTGCACCTCGTCAAGATTAGCACTATCTCCAAACGGACCAAAATGAGCTTCCACTTGAGCCTTGTCACCTAGGAGTTCCATTGGGTGCGTCCAAAATGATTTCTAGGCCTATGGTATGTTTGGCGCAAACCATGCACCTATCCTGCACCAAGTTTAGCACGATCTCCAATCAGACCATAACGAGCTTCCACTTGAGCATCGCCACCTAGGAGTACCATCGGGTGCATCTAAAATGATTTCTGAGGCTTTGGTATGTCTAGTGCAGGCCATGCAGTTATCTTGCACCGACACTAACACTATCTCCAAATAGACTGAAACAAGATTCCACATTACCCACGTCACCTCGGAGTTCCATCGGATGCGTCCAAACTGATTTCCGAGCCTATGGTTGGTTCGGCACAATCCGTGCACCTCGTCAAGATTAGCACTATCTCCAAACAGACCAAAACGAGCCTCCACTTGAGCCTCATCGCCTAGGAGTTCCATTGGGTGTGTCCAAAATGATTTCTAAGCCTATGGTATGTTTGGCGCAAACCGTGCACCTATCATGCACCAAGTTTAGCACCATCTCCAATCAGACCGTAACGAGCATCCACTTGAGCATCGCAACATAGGAGTACCATCAGGTGCGTCCAAAACGATTTCTAAGCCTATGGAATGTTTGGTGCAGGCCGTGCAATTATCTTGCACCGACACTAGACTAGTCTCTAAACGGACTTAAACGAGATTCCACATAGCCGGCACAACCCGTGCACCTCGTCAATATTAGCACTATCTCCAAACGAACCAAAACGAGGTTCCACTTGAGCCTTGTCACCTAGGAGTTCCATTGGGTGCGTCCAAAACGATTTCCAGGCCTATGGTATGTTTGGCGCAAACCGTGCACCTATCTTGCACCAAGTTTAGCACGATCTCCAATCAGACCGTAACGAGCTTCCACTTGAGCATCGCCACCTAGGAGTACCATCGGGTGCATCTAAAATGATTTCTGAGCCTCTGGTATGTCTGGGGCAGGCCATGCAGTTATCTTGCACCGACACTAACACTATCTCCAAATAGACTGAAACAAGATTCCACATTACCCACGTCACCTCGGAGTTCCATCGGATGCGTCCAAACTGATTTTCGAGCCTATGGTTGGTTCGGCGCAATCCGTGCACCTCGTCAAGATTAGCACTATCTCCAAACGGACCAAAACAAGCCTCCACTTGAGCCTCATCGCCTAGGAGTTCCATTGGGTGTGTCTGAAACGATTTCCAAGCCTATGGTATGTTTGGCGCAAACCGTGCACCTATCATGCACCAAGTTTAGCACCATCTCCAATCGGACCGTAACGAGCGTCCACTTGAGCATCGCAACCTAGGAGTACCATCAGGTGCGTCCAAAACGATTTCTGAGCCTATGGAATGTTTGGTGCAGGCCGTGCAATTATCTTGCACCGACACTGGACTTGTCTCTAAACGGACTTAAATGAGATTCCACATAACCCCCGACACCTAGGAGTTCCATTGGGTGTGTCCAAAATGATTTTCGAGCCTCTGGTACGTTCTGTGCAAACCGTGCACATTTCTTGTGTCAAGGTTAGCACTATCTCGAAACAGACCAAAACGAGCTTCCACATGACCCACATCACCTAGGAGTTCCACCTAGTGGGTTCTATACGTTTTTCGAGCCTATGGTACGTTTGGCGCAAACCGTGCACCTATATTGCGTCAAGATTAGCACTATCTGCAAACGGACTGAAACGAGCTTCCACTTGAGCCTCGTCCCCTAGGAGTACCATCGGGTGCATCCAAAACAATTTTCGAGTCTGTGGTATGTTCGGCGCAAACCGTTCACCTATATTGCAACGACACTGACACAGTTTCCATATGAATCGAAACAAGATTCCACACGACCCACTAACCTAGGAATTCCATCAGGCACAAACTACGCACCTATCTTGTGTCAAGATTAGCACTATCTCCAAACGGACTCAAACGAGCTTCCACTTGAGCCTTGTCACCTAGGAGTACCATCGGGTGCGTAGAAAACGATTTTTCCGAGCCTATGGTACGTTCAGCGCAAGCCATGCACATATCTTGCGGCAAGGTTAGCACCATCTCCAAATGGAACAAAACGAGCTTCCAATTGAGCCTCGTCACCTAGGAGTACCATCGGGTGCATCCAAATCGATTTCTGAGCGTATGGTACGTTTGGTGTGAACCATCCAACTATCTTGCATCGACACTAAAACTGTCTCCAAATAGACTGGAACAAGATTCCACATGACCCACGTCACCTCGAAGTTCCATCGGATGCGTCCAAACCGTTTTCCGAGCCTATGGTAGGTTCGGCGCAACCTGTGCACCTTGTCAAGATTTGCACTACCTCTAAACTTACCAAAACGAGCTTCCAATTGAGCCTCGTCACCTGGGAGTTCCATTGGGTGTGTCCAAAATGATTTCCAAGCCTATGGTATGTTTGGCGCAAATCATGCATCTATCTTGCACAAATTTTAGCACCATGTCCAATCAGACCGTAACGCGCTTCCACTTGAGCATCGCCACCTAGGAGTACTATCGGGTGCGTCCAAAATGATTTCTGAGCCTATGGTATGTTTGGCGCAGGACGTGCAATTATCTTGCACCGACACTAAACTTGTGCATTCCATTGGGTGTGTCAATACCGATTTTCGAGCCTCTGGTACATTCTGCGCAAGCCGTGCACATTTCTTGTGTCAAGGTTAGCACTATCTCCAAACAGACCAAAACAAGCTTCCACATGACCCACATCACCTAGGAGTTCCACCTACTGG
Source organism: Saccharum spontaneum (assembly GCA_022457205.1). NCBI lineage: Eukaryota > Viridiplantae > Streptophyta > Magnoliopsida > Poales > Poaceae > Saccharum > Saccharum spontaneum. Next base: position 41,301,170 of record CM039595.1, on the reverse strand, counting down.
GTTCTATACGTTTTTCGAGCCTATGGTACGTTTGGCACAAACCGTGCACCTATATTGCGTCAAGATTAGCACTATCTGCAAACGGATTGAAACGAGCTTCCGCTTGAGCCTCGTCCTCTAATAGTACCATTGGGTCCGTCCAAAACGATTTTTGAGCCTCTGGTACGTTCTGCGCAAACCGTGCACATTTCTTGTGTCAAGGTTAACACTACCTCCAAACAGACCAAAACGAGCTTCCACATGACCCACATCACCTAGGAGTACCACCTATTGGGTTCTATACATTTTTCGAGCCTATGGTACGTTTGGCGCAAATCGTGCACCTATATTGCGTCAAGATTAGCACTATCTGCAAACGGACTGAAATGAGCTTCCACTTGAGCCTCGTCCACTAGGAGTACCTTCGACGCAAACCGTGCACCTATATTGCAACGACACTGACACAGTTTCCAAATGAATCGAAACAAGATTCCACATGACCCAATCACCTAGGAATTCCATCGGGTGCGTCCAAGATGATTTCCGGGCCTATGGAACGCTAGGCACAAACTATTCACCTATCTTGTGTCAAGATTAGCACTATCTCCAAACGGACTCAAACGAGCTTCCACTTGAGCCTTGTCACCTAGGAGTACCACCGGGTGCGTAGAAAATGATTTCCGAGCTTATGGTACATTCAGCACAAACCGTGCACATATCTTGCCGCAATGTTAGCACCACCTCCAAACGGAATGAAACGAGCTTCCAATTGGGCCTCTTCACCTAGGAGTACCATCGGGTGCGTCCAAAACGATTTCTGAGTGTATGGTACGTTTGGTGGGAACCGTCCAACTATCTTGCACCGACACTAACACTGTCTCCAAATAGACTGAAACAAGATTACACATGACCCACGTCACCTCGGAGTTCCATTGGATGCGTCCAAACTGATTTCCGAGCCTATGGTTGGTTCGGCGCAACCCGTGCACCTCGTCAAGATTAGCACTATCTCCAAACGGACCAAAACGAGCTTCCACTTGAGCCTCATCGCCTAGGAGTTCCATTGGGTGTGTCCAAAATGATTTCCAAGCCTATGGTATGTTTGGCGCAAACCGTTCACCTGTCTTGCACCAAGTTTAGAACCATCTCCAATCGGACCGTAACGAGCTTCCACATGAGCATCGCCAGCTAGGAGTATCATCAGGTGCGTCCAAAATGATTTCTAAGCCTATGGTATGTTTGGCGTAGGCCGTGCAATTATCTTGCACCAACACTAAACTTGTCTCTAAATGGACTTAAACGAGATTCCACATAACCCCCGACACCTAGGAGTTCCATTGGGTGTGTCCAAAACGATTTTCGAGCCTCTGGTACATTCTGCACAAACCCTGCATGTTTCTTGTGTCAAGGTTAGCATTATCTCCAAACAGACCAAAACGAGCTTCCACATGACCCACATCACCTAGGAGTTCCACCTAGTGGGTTCTATACGTTTTTCGAGCCTATGGTACGTTTGGCGCAAACCGTGCACCTATATTGCGTTAAGATTAGCACTATCTGTAAACGGACTAAAACGAGCTTCCACTTGAGCCTCGTCCCCTAGGAATACCATCGGGTGCATCCAAAACAATTTTCGAGTCTATGGTATGTTCGGCGCAAACCGTTCACCTATATTGCAACGAATCTGACACAGTTTCCAAATGAATCGAAACAAGATTCCACATGACCCACTGACCTAGGAATCTGTCAGGTGCGTCCAAGATGATTTCCGGGCCAATGGAACGCTAGGCACAAACTACGCACCTATCTTGTGTCAAGATTAGCACTATCTCCAAACGGACTCAAATGAGCTTCCACTTGAGCCTTGTCACCTAGGAGTACCACCGGGTGCGTAGAACATGATTTCTGAGCCTATGGTACGTTTAGCGCAAACCGTGCACATATCTTGCGGCAAGGTTAGCACCATCTTCAAACGGAACGAAACGAGCTTCCAATTGAGCCTTGTCACCTAGGAGTACCATCGGGTGCGTCCAAATCGATTTCTGAGTGCATGGTATGTTTGGCGGGAACCGTCCAACTATCTTGCACCGACACTAACACTGTCTCCAAATAGACTGAAACAAGATTACACATGACCCACGTCACCTCGGAGTTTCATTGGATGCGTCCAAACCGATTTCTGAGCCTATGGTAGGTTCAACGCAACCCGTGCACCTCGTCAAAATTAGCACTATCTCCAAACGGACCAAAACGAGCTTCCATTTGAGCCTCATCAACTAGGAGTTCTATTGGGTGTGTCCAAAACGATTTCCAAGCCTATGGTATGTTTGGCGCAAACCATGCACCTGTCTTGCACCCAGTTTAGCACCATCTCCAATCAGACCATAACGAGCTTCCACTTGAGCATCGCCAACTAGGAGTACCATCAGGTGCCTACAAAACGATTTATGAGCCTTTGGTATGTCTGGAGTAGGCCGTGTAATTATCTTGCACCGACACTAAACTTGTCTCTAAACAGACTTAAACGAGATTCCACATAACCCCCGACACCTAGGAGTTCCATTGGCTCCGTCCAAAACGATTTTGGAGCCTCTGGTATGTTCTGCGCAAACCGTGCACCTATATTGCGTCAAGATTAGCACTATCTGCAAATGGACTGGAACGAGCTTCCAATTGAGCCTCCTCCCCTCGGAGTACCATCGAGTGCATCCAAAACAATTTTCGAGTCTATGGTACATTCGGCGCAAACCGTGCAGCTAAATTGCAACGACACAAGACACTGTTTCCAAATGAACCGAAACAAGATTCCACATGACTAAACCTAGGAGTTCCATCGGGGGCACCCAAGACGATTTCCGGGCCTATGGAACGCTAGGCACAAACTGCGCACCTATCTTGTTTCTTGATTAGCACTATCTCCAAACGGACTCAAACGAGCTTCCACTTAAGCCTTGTCACCTAGGAGTACCACTGGGTGCGTCCAAAACAATATCCGAGCCTATGGTATGTTCCGCGCAAACCGTGCACCGAACTTGCAGCAAGATTAGCACCATCTCCAAACGGAACGAAACGAGCTTCCATTCGAGCCTCGACACCTAGGAGTACCATCGGGTGCGTCCAAATCAATTTCTGAGCGTATGGTACGTTTGGCGTGAACCGTCCAACTATCTTGCACCGACACTAACACTGTCTCCAAATAGACTGGAACAAGATTCCACATGACCCACGTCACCTCAGAGTTCCATCAGATGCGTCCAAACCGATTTATGAGCCTATGGTAGGTTCGGCGCAACTCGTGCACCTCGTCAAGATTAGCACTATCTCCAAATGGACCAAAATAAACTTCCACTTGAGCCTCATCACCTAGGAGTTCCATTGGGTGCGTCCAAAACAATTCCAGGCCTATGGTTTGTTTGGCGCAAACCGTGCACCTATCTTGCACCATGTTTAGCACGATCTCGAATCAGACCGTAACAAGCTTCCACTTGAGCATCCCACCTAGGAGTACCGTCGGGTGCATCTAAAATGATTTCTAAGCCTTTGGTATGTCTGGCGCAGGCCATGCAGTTATCTTGCATCGACACTAACACTACCTCCAAATAGACTGAAACAAGATTCCACATTACCCACGTCACCTCGGAGTTCCATCGGATGCGTCCAAACTGATTTCCGAGCCTATGGTTGGTTCGGCGCAACCCGTGCACCTCGTCAAGATTAGCACTATCTCCAAATGAACCAAAACGAGCCTCCACTTGAGCCTCATCGCCTAGGAGTTCCATTGGGTGTGTCCAAAATGATTTCCAAGCCTATGGTATGTTTGGCGCAAACCGCGCACCTATCTTGCACCAAGTTTAGCACCATCTCCAATCGGACCGTAACGAGCTTCCACTTGAGCATCGCCACCTAGGAGTACCATCAGGTGCGTCCAAAATGATTTCTAAGCCTATGGTATGTTTGGCGTAGGCCGTGCAATTATCCTGCACCAACACTAAACTTGTCTCTAAACGGACATAAACGAGATTCCACATAACCCCCGACACCTAGGAGTTCCATTGGGTGTGTCCAAAATGATTTTCGAGCCTCTGGTACGTTCTGCACAAACCCTGCACATTTCTTGTGTCAAGGTTAGCATTATCTCCAAACAGACCAAAACGAGCTTCCACATGACCCACATCACCTAGGAGTTCCACCTAGTGCGTTCTATACGTTTTTCGAGCCTATGGTACGTTTGGCGCAAACCGTGCACCTATATTGCGTTAAGATTAGCACTATCTGTAAACAGACTAAAACGAGCTTCCACTTGAGCCTCGTCCCCTAGGAGTACCATCGGGTGCATCCAAAATAATTTTCGAGTCTATGGTATGTTCGACGCAAACCGTTCACCTATATTGCAATGACACTGACACAGTTTCCAAATGAATCGAAACAAGATTCCACATGACCCACTAACCTAGGAATTCCGTCAGGTGCGTACAAGATGATTTCTGGGCCTATGGAACGCTAGGCACAAACTACGCAACTATCTTGTGTCAAGATTAGCACTATCTCCAAACGGACTCAAATGAGCTTCCACTTGAGCCTTGTCACCTAGGAGTACCACCGGGTGCGTAGAACATGATTTCTGAGCCTATGGTCGTTCAGCGCAAACCGTGCACATATCTTGCGGCAAGGTTAGCACCATCTCCAAACGGAACGAAACGAGCTTCCAATTGAGCCTTGTCACCTAGGAGTACCATCGGGTACGTCCAAATCGATTTCTGAGTGCATGGTACGTTTGGCGGGAACCGTCCAACTATCTTGCACCGACACTAACACTGTCTCCAAATAGACTGAAACAAGATTACACATGACCCACGTCACCTCGGAGTTCCATTGGATGCGTCCAAACTGATTTCTGAGCCTACGGTAGGTTCAACGCAACCGTGCACCTCGTCAAGATTAGCACTATCTCCAAACGAACCGAAACGAGCTTCCACTTGAGCCTCATCACCTAGGAGTTCTATTGGGTGTGTCCAAAACTATTTCCAAGCCTATGGTATGTTCGGCGCAAACCATGCACCTGTCTTGCACCAAGTTTAGCACCATCTCCAATCAGACCGTAATGAGCTTCCACTTGAGCATCGCCAACTAGGGGTACCGTCGGGTGCCTCCAAAACGATTTATGAGCCTTGGTACGTCTGGAGCAGGCCGTGCAATTATCCTGCACCAACACTAACACTACCTCCAAATAGACTGAAACAAGATTCCACATTACCTACATCACCTCGGAGTTCCATCGGATGCGTCCAAACTAATTTCCGAGCCTATGGTTGGTTCAGCGCAACCCGTGCACCTCGTCAAGATTAGCACTATCTCCAACCGGACCAAAACGAGCCTCCACTTGAGCCTCATCGCCTAGGAGCTCCATTGGGTGTGTCCAAAACGATTTCCAAGCCTATGGTATGTTTGGCGCAAACCGTGCACCTATCTTGCACAAGGTTTAGCACCATCTCCAATCGGACCGTAACGAGCTTCCACTTGAGCATCGCCACCTAGGAGTACCATCGGGTGCCTCCAAAACGATTTCTGAGCCTTTGGTATGTCTGGCGCAGGCCATGCAGTTATCTTGCACCAACACTAAACTTGTCTCTAAACGGACTTAAACGAGATTCCACAAAACCCCCGACACCTAGGAGTTCCATTGGCTCCGTCCAAAATGATTTTTGAGCCTCTGGTATGTTCTGCGCAAACCATGCACCTATATTGCATCAAGATTAGCACTATCGGCAAACAAACTGAAACCAGCTTCCACTTGAGCCTTGTCCCCTAGGAGTACCATCGAGTGCATCCAAAACAATTTTCGAGTCTATGGTACATTCGGCACAAACCGTGCACCTATATTGCACCGACACTAACACTGTCTCCAAATAGACTAGAACAAGATTCCACATGACCCACGTCACCTCGGAGTTTCATCGGATGCGTCCAAACCGATTTATGATCCTATGGTATGTTCGGCGCAACCCGTGCACCTCGTCAAGATTAGCACTATCTCCAAACGGACCAAAACGAGCTTCCACTTGAGCCTTGTCATCTAGGAGTTCCATTGGGTGCGTCCAAAATGATTTCCAGGCCTATGGTATGTTTGGCACAAACCGTGCACCTATCTTGCACCAAGTTTAGCACGATCTCCAATCAGACCGTAACAAGCTTCCACTTGAGCATCCCACCTAGGAGTACCATCGGGTGCGTCTAAAATGATTTCTGAGCCTTTGGTTTGTCTGGCGTAGGCCATGCATTTATCTTGCACCGACACTAACACTATCTCCAAATAGACTAAAAAAAGGTTCCACATTACCCACGTCACCTCAGAGTTCCATCGGATGCGTCCAAACTGATTTCTGAGCCTATGGTTGGTTCGGCGCAACCCGTGCACCTCGTCAAGATTAGCACTACTCCAAACAGACCAGAACGAGCTTCCACTTGAGCCTCGTCACCTAGGAATTCTATTGGGTGTGTCCAAAACGATTTCCAAGCCTATGGTATGTTTGGCGCAAACCGTGCACCTGTCTTGCACCAAGTTTAGCACCATCTCCAATCAGACCGTAACGAGCTTCCACATGAGCATCGCCAACTAGGAGTACCATCGGCTGCGTCCAAAATGATTTCTGAGGCTTTGGTATGTCTGGCATAGGCCGTGCAATTATCTTGCACCGACACTAAACCTGTCTCTAAACGGACTTAAACGAGATTCCACATAACCCCCGACACCTAGGAGTTCCATTGGGTCCGTCCAAAACGATTTTCGAGCCTCTGGTACGTTCTGCGCAAACCGTGCACATTTCTTGTGTCAAGGTTAGGACTATCTCCAATTGGACCAAAACGAGCTTCCACATGACCCACATCACCTAGGAGTTCCACCTAGTGCGTTCTATACGTTTTTCGAGCCTATGGTACGTTTGGCGCAAACCGTGCACCTATATTGTGTCGAGATTAGCACTATCTGCAAACGGACTGGAACGAGCTTCCACTTGAGCCTCGTCCCCTAGGAGTACCATCGGGTGCATCCAAAACAATTTTCAAGTCTATGGTATATTCGGCGCAAACCGTTCACCTATATTGCAACGACTCTGACATAGTTTCCAAATGAATCGAAACAAGATTCCACATGACCCACTAACCTAGGAATTCCATCAGGTGCGTCCAAGATGATTTCCGGGCCTATGGAACGCTAGGCACAAACTATGCACCTATCTTGTGTCAAGATTAGCACTATCTCCAAACGGACTCAAACGAGCTTCCATTTGAGCCTTGTCACCTAGGAGTACCACTGGGTATGTCCAAAACAATTTTCGAGCCTGTGGTATGTTCCGCGCAAACCGTGCACATAACTTGCGGCAAGATTAGCACCATCTCCAAATGGAACGAAACGAGCTTCCATTCGAACCACGACACCTAGGAGTACCATCGGGTGCGCCCAAATCCATTTCTGAGTGTATGGTACATTTGGCGCGAATCGGCGCTACCGACTGAAACGAGCTTCCACTTGAGCCTCATCCCCTAGGAGTACCATCGGGTGCATCCAAAACAATTTTCGAGCCTATGGTACGTTCGGCACAAACCGTGCACCTATATTGCAACGACACTGACACTTTTTCCAAATGAACCGAAACAAGATTCCACGTGACCCACTCACCTAGGAGTTCAATCGGGTGCGTCCAAGACGATTTCCGGGCCTATGGAACGCTAGGCACAAACTGCGCACCTATCTTGTCTCAAGATTAGCACTATCTCCAAACGGACTCAAACGAGCTTCCACTAGAGCCTTGTCACCTAGGAGTACCACCGAGTGCGTCGAAACGATTTCCGAGCCTATGGTACGTTCACCACGAACCATGCACCTATCTTGCGGCAAGATTAGCACCATCTCCAAACGGAACGAAACAAGCTTCCACTTGGGCCTCGTCACCTAGGAGTTCCATCGGGGGTGTCCAAAATGATTTCCAAGCCTATGGTATGTTTGGTGCAAACCGTGCACCTATCTTGCGGCAAGATTAGCACCATCTCTAAACAGAACAAAACGAGCTTCCACTTGAGCCTCGTCACCTAGGAGTTCCATCGGGAGTGCCCAAAATGATTTCCAAGCCTATGGTATGTTTGGTGCAAACCGTGCACCTATCTTGCGGCAAGATTAGCACCATCTCTAAATGGAACGAAACAAGCTTCCACTTGAGCCTCGTCACCTAGGAGTACCATCGGGAGTGCCCAAAATGATTTCCAAGCCTATGGTATGTTTGGTGCAAACCGTGCACCTATCTTGCGGCAAGATTAGCACCATCTCTAAATGGAACGAAACAAGCTTCCACTTGAGCCTCGTCACCTAGGAGTACCACCGAGTGTGCCCAAAATGATTTCCAAGCCTATGGTATGTTTGGTGCAAACCGTGCACCTATCTTGCGGCAAGATTAGCACCATCTCTAAATGGAACGAAACAAGCTTCCACTTGAGCCTCGTCACCTAGGAGTACCATCGGGAGTGCCCAAAATGATTTCCAAGCCTATGGTATGTTTGGTGCAAACCGTGCACCTATCTTGCATCAAGTTTAGCACCATCTCCAATCGGACCGTAACGAGCTTCCACTTGAGCATCGTCACCTAGGAGTACCACCGAGTGTGTCCAAAATAATTTCTATGCCTATGATATATTTGGCGAAGACAGTGCAATTATCTTGCACCGACACTAAACCTGTCTCCAAATGGTCTTAAACGAGATACCACATAACCCCCGACACCTAGGAGTTCCATTGGGTGCGTCCAAAATGATTTTTGAGCCTCAGGTACATTCTGCGCAAACCGTGCAAATTTCTTGTGTCAAGGTTAGCTCTATCTCCAAACGGACCAAACGAGCTTCCGCATGACCCATATCACCTAGTAGTTCCATCTAGTGCGTTCAATACGTTTTCCGAGCCTATGGTACATTTGGCGCAAACCGTGCACCTATATTGCGTCAAGATTAGCACTATGTGCAAACGGACTGAAACGAGCTTCCACTTGAGCCTCGTCCCCTAGGAGTACCATCGGGTGCATCCAAAACAATGTTTGAGCCTATGCTACGTTCGGCACAAACCGTGCACCTATATTGCAATGACACTGACACTTTTTCCAAATGAACCGAAACAAGATTCCACATGACCCACTCACCTAGGAGTTCAATTGGGTACGTCCAAGACGATTTCCGGGCCTATGGAATGCTAGGCACAAACTGCGCACCTATCTTGTCTCAAGATTAGCACTATCTCCAAACGGACTCAAACGAGCTTCCACTAGAGCCTTGTCACCTAGGACTACCACCGAGTGCGTCGAAACGATTTCCGAGCCTATGGTACGTTCACCACGAACCATGCACCTATCTTGCGGCAAGATTAGCACCATCTCCAAACGGAACGAAACGAGCTTCCACTTGGGCCTCGTCACCTAGGAGTTCCATCGGGAGTGTCCAAAATGATTTCCAAGCCTATGGTATGTTTGGTGCAAACCGTGCACCTATCTTGCGGCAAGATTAGCACCATCTCTAAACAGAATGAAACGAGCTTCCACTTGAGCCTCATCACCTAGGAGGCCCATCGGGTGCGTCCAAATCGATTTCAGAGCGTATGCTACGTTTCGCGTGAACCGTCCAACTATCTTGCACCGACACTAACACTGTCTCCAAATAGACTGAAACAAGATTCCACATGACCCACATCACCTCAGAGTTCCATCGGATGCATCCAAACTGATTTCCGAGCCTATGGTAGGCTCGGCGCAACCAATGCACCTTGTCAAGATTAGCACTATCTCCAAATGGACCAAAACGAGCTTCCACTTGAGCGTCGTCACCTAGGAGTTCCATGGGGTGTGTCCAAAACGATTTCCAAGCCTATGGTATGTTTGGCGCAAACCGTGCACCTATTTGGCATCAAGTTTAGCACCATCTCCAATCGGACCGTAACGAGCTTCCACTTGAGCATCGTCACCTAGGAGTACCACCAGGTGTGTCCAAAATAATTTCTATGCCTATGATATATTTGACGAAGACAGTGCAATTATCTTGCAACGACACTAAACCTGTCTCCAAATGGACTTAAACGAGATACCACATAACCCTCGACACCTTGGAGTTCCATTGGGTACGTCCAAAATGATTTTTGAGCCTCTGGTACATTCTGCGCAAACCGTGCACATTTCTTGTGTCAAGGTTAGCACTATCTCCGAACGGACCAAATGAGCTTCCGCATGACCCATATAACCTAGGAGTTCCATCTAGTGCGTTCAATACGTTTTCCGTGCCTATGGTACGTTTGGCGCAAACCGTGCACCTATATTGCGTTAAGATTAGCACTATCTGCAATCGGACTGAAACGAGCTTCCACTTGAGCCTCGTCCCCTAGGAGTACTATCGGGTGCATCCAAAACAATTTTCGAGCCTATGGTACGTTCGGCACAAACCGTGCAACTATATTGCAACGACACTGACACTTTTTCCAAATGAACCGAAACAAGATTCCACATGACCCACTCACCTAGGAGTTCAATCGGGTGCGTCCAAGACGATTTCCGGGCCTATGGAACGCTAGGCTCAAATTGCGCACCTATCTTGTCTCAAGATTAGCACTATCTCCAAACGGACTCAAACGAGCTTCCACTAGAGCCTTGTCACCTAGGAGTACCACCGAGTGTGTCCGAAACGATTTCCGAGCCTATGGTACGTTCACCATGAACCATGCACGGCAAGATTAGCACCATCTCCAAACAGAACGAAATGAGCTTCCATTTGAGCCTCTCACCTAGGAGTTCCTTCGGGAGTGCCCAAAATGATTTCCAAGCCTATGGTATGTTTGGTGCAAACCGTGCACCTATCTTACGGCAAGATTAGCACCATCTCTAAATGGAACAAAACAAGCTTCCACTTGAGCCTCGTCACCTAGGAGTACCATCGGGTGCGTCCAAATCGATTTCAGAGCGTATGGTACGTTTCGCGTGAACCGTCCAACTATCTTGCACCGACACTAACACTGTCTCCAAATAGACTGAAACAAGATTCCACATGACCCACATCACCTCAGAGTCCATCGGATGCATCCAAACCGATTTCCGAGCCTATGGTAGGTTCTGCGCAGCCCGTGCACCTCATCAAGATTAGCACTATCTCCAAACGGACCAAAACGAGCATCCACTTGAGCCTCGTCACCTAGGAGTTCCATGGGGTGTGTCCAAAACGATTTCCAAGCCTATGGTATGTTCGACGCAAACCGTGCACCTATCTTGCATCAAGTTTAGCACCATCTCCAATCGGACCGTAACGAGCTTCCACTTGAGCATCGTCACCTAGGAGTACCACCGAGTGTGTCCAAAATAATTTCTATGCCTATGATATATTTGGAGAAGACAGTGCAATTATCTTGCACCGACACTAAACCTGTCTCCAAACGGACTTAAACGAGATACCACATAACCCCCGACACCTAGGAGTTCCATTGGGTGCGTCCAAAATGATTTTTGAGCCTCTGGTACATTCTGCGCAAACCGTGCACATTTCTTGTGTCAAGGTTAGCACTATCTCCAAACGGACCAAACGAGCTTCCGCATGACCCATATCACCTAGGAGTTCCATCTAGTGCGTTCAATACGTTTTCCGAGCCTATGGTACGTTTGGCGCAAACCGTGCACCTATATTGCGTCAAGATTAGCACTATGTGCAAACGGACTGAAACGAGCTTCAACGTGAGCCTCGTCCCCTAGGAGTACCATCGAGTGCATCCAAAACAATTTTCGAGCCTATGGTACGTTTGGCACAAACCGTGCACCTATATTGCAACGACACTGACACTTTTTCCAAATGAACCGAAACAAAATTCCACATGACCCACTCACCTAGGAGTTCAATTGGGTGTGTCCAAGACGATTTCCGGGCCTATGGAACGCTAGGCACAAACTGCGCACCTATCTTGTCTCAAGATTAGCACTATCTCCAAACGGACTCAAATGAGCTTCCACTAGAGCCTTGTCACCTAGGAGTACCACCGAGTGCGTCGAAACGATTTCCGAGCCTATGGTACGTTCACCATGAACCATGCACCTATCTTGCGGCAAGATTAGCACCATCTCTAAACGGAACGAAACGAGCTTCCACTTGAGCCTCATCACCTAGGAGTACCATCAGGTGCGTCCAAATCGATTTCAGAGCGTATGGTACGTTTTGCGTGAACCGTCCAACTATTTTGCACCAACACTAACACTGTCTCCAAATAGACTGAAACAAGATTCCACATGACCCACATCACCTCAGAGTTCCATCGGATGCATCCAAACCGATTTCCGAGCCTATGGTAGGCTCGGCGCAACCCATGCACCTTGTCAAGATTAGCACTATCTCCAAACGGACCAAAACGTGCTTCCACTTGAGCGTCGTCACCTAGGAGTTCCATGGGGTGTGTCCAAAATGATATCCAAGCCTATGGTATGTTTGGCGCAAACCGTGCACCTATCAGGCATCAAGTTTAGCACCATCTCCAATCGGACCGTAACGAGCTTCCACTTGAGCATCGTCACCTAGGAGTACCACCAGGTGTGCCCAAAATGATTTCCAAGCCTATGGTATGTTTGGTGCAAACCGTGCACCTATCTTGCGGCAAGATTAGCACCATCTCTAAATGGAACGAAACAAGCTTCCACTTGAGCCTCGTCACCTAGGAGTACCATCGGGAGTGCCCAAAATGATTTCCAAGCCTATGGTATGTTTGGTGCAAACCGTGCACCTATCTTGCATCAAGTTTAGCACCATCTCCAATCGGACCGTAACGAGCTTCCACTTGAGCATCGTCACCTAGGAGTACCACCAGGTGTGTCCAAAATAATTTCTATGCCTATGATATATTTGACGAAGACAGTTCAATTATCTTGCACTGACACTAAACCTATCGCCAAACGGACTTAAATGAGATACCACATAACCCCCGACACCTAGGAGTTCCATTGGGTGCGTCCAAAATGATTTTTGAGCCTCTGGTACATTGTGCGCAAACCGTGCATATTTCTTGTGTCAAGGTTAGCACTATCTCCAAACGGACCAAACGAGCTTCCGCATGACCCATATCACCTAGGAGTTCCATCTAGTGCGTTCAATACGTTTTCCGAGCCTATGGTACGTTTGGCGCAAACCGTGCACCTATATTGCGTCAAGATTAGCACTATCTGCAAACGGACTGAAACGAGCTTCCACTTGAGCCTCGTCCCCTAGGAGTACCATCGGGTGCATCCAAAACAATTTTCGAGCCTACGGTACGTTCGGCACAAACCGTGCACCTATATTGCAACGACACTGACACTTTTTCCAAATGAACCGAAACAAGATTCCACATGACCCACTCACCTAGGAGTTCAATCGGGTGCGTCCAAGACGATTTCCGGGCCTATGGAACGCTAGGCACAAACTGCGCACCTATCTTGTCTCAAGATTAGCACTATCTCCAAACAGACTCAAACGAGCTTCCACTAGAGCTTTGTCACCTAGGAGTACCACTGAGTGTGTCCGAAATGATTTCCAAGCCTATGGTACATTACCACGAACCATGCACGACAAGATTAGCACCATCTCCAAACAGAACGAAATGAGCTTCCACTTGAGCCTCGTCACCTAGGAGTTCCATCGGGAGTGCCCAAAATGATTTCCAAGCCTATGGTATGTTTGGTGCAAACCGTGCACCTATCTTGCGGCAAGATTAGCACCATCTCTAAATGGAACAAAACAAGCTTCCACTCGAGCCTCGTCACCTAGGAGTACCATCGGGTGCGTCCAAATCGATTTCAGAGCGTATGGTACGTTTCGCGTGAACCGTCCAACTATCTTGCACCGACACTAACACTGTCTCCAAATAGACTGAAACAAGATTCCACATGACCCACATCACCTCAGAGTTCCATCGGATGCATCCAAACCGATTTCCGAGCCTATGGTAGGTTCGGCGCAACCCGTGCACCTTGTCAAGGTTAGCACTATCTCCAAACGGACCAAAACGAGCTTCCACTTGAGCCTTGTCACCTAGGAGTTCCATGGGGTGTGTCCAAAATGATTTCCAAGCCTATGGTATGTTCGGCGCAAACCGTGCACCTATCTTGCATCAAGTTTAGCACCATCTCCAATCGGACCGTAACGAGCTTCCACTTGAGCATCGTCACCTAGGAGTACCACCGAGTGTGTCGAAAATAATTTCTATGCCTATGATATATTTGGCGAAGACAGTGCAATTATATTGCACCGACACTAAACCTGTCTCCAAACGGACTTAAACGAGATACCACATAACCCCCGACACCTAGGAGTTCCATTGGGTGCGTCCAAAATGATTTTTGAGCCTCTGGTACATTCTGCGCAAACCGTGCACATTTCTTGTGTCAAGGTTAGCTCTATCTCCAAACGGACCAAACGAGCTTCCGCATGACCCATATCACCTAGGAGTTCCATCTAGTGCGTTCAATACGTTTTCCGAGCCTATGGTACGTTGGGCGCAAACCGTGCACCTATATTGTGTCAAGATTAGCACTATCTGCAAACAGACTGAAACGAGCTTCCACTTGAGCCTCGTCCCCTAGGAGTACCATCGGGTGCATCCAAAACAATTTTCGAGCCTATGGTACGTTCGGCACAAACCGTGCACCTATATTGCAACGACACTGACACTTTTTCCAAATGAACTGAAACAAGATTCCACATGACCCACTCACCTAGGAGTTCAATCGGGTGCGTCCAAGATGATTTTCGGGCCTATGGAACGCTAGGCACAAACTACGCACCTATCTTGTCTCAAGATTAGCACTATCTCCAAACGGACTCAAACGAGCTTCCACTAGAGCCTTGTCACCTAGAAGTACCGCCGAGTGCGTCGAAACCATTTCCGAGCCTATGGTACGTTCACCACGAACCATGCACCTATCTTGCGGCAAGATTAGCACCATCTCCAAACGGAACGAAACGAGCTTCCACTTGGGCCTTGTCACCTAGGAGTTCCATCGGGAGTGTCCAAAATGATTTCCAAGCCTATGGTATGTTTGGTGCAAACTATGCACCTATCTTAAGGCAAGATTAGCACCATCTCTAAACGGAACGAAACGAGCTTCCACTTGAGCCTCATCACCTAGGAGTACCATCGGGTGCGTCCAAATCAATTTCAGAGCGTATGGTACGTTTCGCGTGAACCGTCCAACTATCTTGCACCGACACTAACACTATCTCCAAATAGACTGAAACAAGATTCCACATGACCCACATCACCTCAGAGTTCCATCAGATGCATCCAAACCGATTTCTGAGCCTATGGTAGGTCCGGCGCAACCCGTGCACCTCATCAAGATTAGCACTATCTCCAAACGGACCAAAACGAGCTTCCACTTGAGCCTCGTCACCTAGGAGTTCCATGGGGTGTGTCCAAAATGATTTCCATGCCTATGGTATGTTGGGCGCAAACCGTGCACCTATCTTGCATCAAGTTTAGCACCATCTCCAATCGGACCGTAACGAGCTTCCACTTGAGCATTGTCACCTAGGAGTACCACCGGGTGTGTCGAAAATAATTTCTATGCCTATGGTATATTTGGCGAAGACAGTTCAATTATCTTGCACCGACACTAAATCTGTCTCTAAACGGATTTAAACGAGATACCACATAACCCTCGACACCTAGGAGTTCCATTGGGTGCGTTCAAAACGATTTTTGAGCCTCTGGTACATTTTGCGCAAATCGTGCACATTTCTCGTGTCAAGGTTAGCACTATCTCCAAACGGACCAAATGAGCTTCCGCATGACCCATATCACCTAGGAGTTCCATCTAGTGCGTTCAATATGTTTTCCGAGCCTATGGTACGTTTGGCGCAAACCGTGCACCTATATTGCGTCAAGAATAGCACTATCTGCAAACGGACTAAAACGATCTTCCACTTGAGCCTCATCCCCTAGGAGTACCATTGGGTGCATCCAAAACAATTTTTGAGCCTATGGTACGTTCGGCACAAACCGTGCACCTATATTGCAACGACACTGACACTTTTTCCAAATGAACCGAAACAAGGTTCCACATGACCCACTCACCTAGCAGTTCAATCGGGTGCGTCCAAGACGATTTCCGGGCCTATGGAACGCTAGGCACAAACTACGCACCTATCTTGTCTCAAGATTAGCACTATCTCCGAACGGACTCAAACAAGCTTCCAGTAGAGCCTTGTCACCTAGGAGTACCACCGAGTGCGTCCGAAACGATTTCTGAGCCTATGGTACGTTCACCACGAACCATGCACCTATCTTGCGGCAAGATTAGCACCATCTCCAAACGGAACGAAACGAGCTTCCACTTGAGCCTCGTCACCTAGGAGTTATATCGGGAGTGTCCAAAATGGTTTCCAAGCCTATGGTATGTTTGGTGCAAACCGTGCACCTATCTTGCGGCAAGATTAGCACCATCTCTAAATGGAACAAAATTAGCTTCCACTAGAGCCTCGTCACCTAGGAGTACCATCGGGTGCGTCTAAATCGATTTCAGAGCGTATGGTACGTTTCGCGTGAACCGTCCAACTATCTTGCAACGACACTAACACTGTCTCCAAATAGACTGAAACAAGATTCCACATGACCCACATCACCTCAGAGTTCCATCGGATGCATCCAAAGTGATTTCCGAGCCTATGGTAGGTTCGGCGCAAGCCGTGCACCTCGTCAAGATTAGCAGTATCTCCAAACGGACCAAAACGAGCTTCGACTTGAGCCTCGTCACCTAGGAGATCCATGGGGTGTGTCAAAAACGATTTCCAAGCCTATGGTATGTATGGCACAAACCGTGCACCTATCTTGCATCAAGTTTAGCACCATCTCCAATCGTACCGTAACGAGCTTCCATTTGACCATCGTCACCTAGGAGTACCACCGGGTGTGTCCAAAATAATTTCTATGCCTATGATATATTTGGCGAAGATAGTGTAATTATCTTGCACCGACACTAAACCTGTCTCCAAACAGACTTAAACGAGATTCCACATAACCCCCGACACCTAGGAGTTCCATTGGGTGCGTCCAAAATGATTTTTGAGCCTCTAGTACATTCTGCGCAAACCGTGCACATTTCTTGTGTCAAGGTTAGCACTATCTCCAAACAGACCAAAACGAGCTTCCGCATGACCCATATCACCTAGGAGTTCCATCTAGTGCGTTCAATACGTTTTCCGAGCCTATGGTACGTTTGGCGCAAACCGTGCACCTATATTGCATCAAGATTAGCACTATCTGCAAATGGACTAAAACGAGCTTCCACTTGAGCCTCGTCCCCTAGGAGTACCATCGGGTGCATCCAAAACAATTTTTGAGCCTATGGTACGTTCAGCACAAACCGTGCACCTATATTGCAACGACAATGACACTTTTTTTCCAAATGAACCGAAACAAGATTCCACATGACCCACTCACCTAGGAGTTCAATCGGGTGCGTCCAAGACAATTTCCGGGCCTATGGAACGCTCGGGACAAATTGCGCACCTATCTTGTCTCAAGATTAGCACTATCCCCAAACGGACTCAAACGAGCTTCCACTTGAGCCTTGTCACCTAGGAGTACCACCGAGTGCATTCGAAATGATTTCTGAGCCTATGGTACGTTCACCACGTCACCTAGGAGTTACATCGGATGCGTCCAAAGTGATTTCCGAGCCTATGGTAGGTTCGGCGCAACCCGTGCACCTCGTCAAGATTAGCACTATCTCCAAATGGACCAAAACGAGCTTCCACTTGAGCCTCGTCACCTAGGAGTACCACCGAGTGCGTCCAAATCGATTTCAGAGCGTATGGTATGTTTGGCATGAACCGTCCAACTATCTTGCACCCACACTAACACTGTCTCCAAATAGACTGAAACAAGATTCCACATGACCCACATCACCTCAGAGTTCCATCGGATGTATCCAAACTGATTTCCGAGCCTATGGTACGTTCGGCGCAACCCGTGCACCTCGTCAAGATTAGCACTATCTCCAAACGGACCAAAACGAGCTTCCACTTGAGCCTCATCACCTAGGAGTTCCATGGGGTGTGTCCAAAACGATTTCCAAGCCTATGGTATATTTGGCGCAAACCGTGCACCTATCTTGCATCAAGTTTAGCACCATCTCCAATCGGACCGTAACGAGCTTCCACTTGAGCATCGTCACCTAGGAGTACCATCGGGTGTGTCCAAAATAATTTCTATGCCTATGATATATTTGGCGAAGACAGTGCAATTATCTTGCACCGACACTAAACCTGTCTCCAAACAGACTTAAACGAGATTCCACATAACCCCCGACACCTAGGAGTTCCATTGGGTGCGTCCAAAATGATTTTTGAGCCTCTAGTACATTCTGCGCAAACCGTGCACATTTCTTGTGTCAAGGTTAACACTATCTCCAAACAGACCAAAACGAGCTTCCGCATGACCCATATCACCTAGGAGTTCCATCTAGTGCGTTCAATACGTTTTCCGAGCCTATGGTACGTTTGGCGCAAACCGTGCACCTATATTGCATCAAGATTAGCACTATCTGCAAATGGACTAAAACGAGCTTCCACTTGAGCCTCGTCCCCTATGAGTACCATCGGGTGCATCCAAAACAATTTTTGAGCCTATGGTACGTTCAGCACAAACCGTGCACCTATATTGAACGACACTGACACTTTTTCCAAATGAACCGAAACAAGATTCCACATGACCCACTCACCTAGGAGTTCAATCGGGTGTGTCCAAGACGATTTCCGGGCCTATGGAACGCTAGGCACAAACTGCGCACCTATCTTGTCTAAAGATTAGCACTATCTCCAAACGGACTTAAACGAGCTTCCACTTGAGCCTTGTCACCTAGGAGTACCACCGAGTGCGTCTGAAATGATTTTCGAGCCTATGGTACGTTCACCATGAACCATGCACCTATCTTGCGGCAAGATTAGCACCATCTCCAAATGGAACGAAACGAGCTTCCACTTGAGCCTCGTCACCTAGGAGTTATATCGGGAGTGTCCAAAATGGTTTCCAAGCCTATGGTATGTTTGGTGCAAACCGTGCTCTTGCGGCAAGATTAGCACCATCTCCAAATGGAATGAAATGAGCTTCCACTTGAGCCTCGTCACCGAGGAGTACCACCGGGTGCGTCCAAATCGATTTCTGAGGGTATGGTACGTATGGCACGAACCGTCCAACTATCTTGCACCGACACAAACACTGTTTTCAAACAGACTGAAACAAGATTCCATATGACCCACTTCACCTAGGAGTTCCATCGGATGCATCCAAACCAATTTTCAAGCCTATGGTAGGTTCGGCGCAACCCGTGCACCTCGTAAATATTAGCACTATCTCCAAACGGACCAAAACAAGGTTGCACTTAAGCCTCGTCACCTAGGAGTTTCTTGTTGTGTGTCCAAAATGATTTCCAAGCCTATGGTATGTTTGACGCAAACCATGCACCTATCTTGCATCAAGTTTAGCACCATCTCCAATCAGACCGTAACGAGCTTCCACTTGAGCATCGTCACCTAGGAGTACCATCAGGTGCGTCCAAAATGATTTCTGTGCCTATGGTATAGTTGGTGAAGACCGTGCAATTATATTGCACCGAAACTAAACCTGTCTCCAAATGGACTTAAATGAGATTCCACGTAACCCCCGACACCTAGGAGTTCCATTGGGTGCGTACAAAATGATTTTTGAGCCTCTGGTATGTTCTGCGCAAACTGTGCACATTTCTTGTGTCAAGATTAGCACTATCTCCAAACGGACCAAAACGAGCTTCTGCTTGACCCATATCACCTATGAGTTCCATCTAGTGCGTTCAATACGTTTTCTGAGCCTATTGTACGTTCGGCGCAAACCGTGCACCAATATTGCGTCAAGATTAGCACTATCTGTAACGGACTGAAACGAGCTTCCACTTGAGCCTTGTCTCCTAGGAGTACCACCGAGTGCGTCCGAAACGATTTATGAGAATATGGTACGTTCATCGCGAACCGTGCACCAATCTTGCGGCAAGATTAGCACCATCTCCAAATGGAACGAAACGAGCTTCCACTTGCGTCTCGTCACCTAGGAGTACCATTGGGTGTGTCCAAATCGATTTCAGAGGGTATGGTACGTTTGGCGCGAACCGTCCAACTATCTTGCACCGACACTAATGGTGTCTCCAAATAGACTAAAACAAGATTCCACATGACCCACGTCACCTAGGAGTTACATCGGATGCGTCCAAAGTGATTTCTGAGCCTATGGTAGCTTCGGCGCAACCCGTGCACCTCGTCAAGATTAGCACTATCTCCAAATGGATCAAAACGAGCTTCCACTTGAGCCTCGTCACCTAGGAGTACCACCGAGTGCGTCCAATACGATTTCCGAGCCTTGCACCTATCTTGCGGCAAGATTAGCACCATCTCCAAATGAAATGAAATGAGCTTCCACTTCAGCCTCGTCACCTAGGAGTATCATCGGGTGCGTCCAAATTGATTTATGAGTGTATGGTACATTTAGCGCAAACCGTCCAACTATCTTGCACCGACACTAACACTATCTCCAAATTGACTGAAACAAGATTCCACATGACCCATGTCACCTAGGGGTTCCATCGGATGCATCCAAACCAATTTCTGAGCCTATGGTAGGTTCGGCGCAACCCGTGCACCTCGTCAAGATTAGCACTATATCCAAACGGACCAAAACAAGCTTCCACTCGAGCCTCATCACCTAGGTGTTCCATGGGGTGTGTCCAAAACGATTTCCAAGCCTATGGTATGTTTGGCGCAAACTGTGCACCTATGTTGCATCAAGTTTAGCACCATCTACAATCGGACCGTAACGAGCTTCCACTTGAGCATCGTCACCTAGGAGTACCATCGGGTGCATCCAAAATGATTTCTGTGCCTATGGTATATTTGGCGAAGATAGTGCAATTATCTTGCAACGACACTAACCTGTCTCCAAACAGACTTAAACGAGATTTCACATAACCCTCGACACCTAGGAGTTCTATTGGGTGCGCCCAAAACAATTTTTGAGCCTCTGGTACATTCTGCGCAAACCGTGCACATTT
>CM039595.1:41256684-41279987 GCA_022457205.1 Saccharum spontaneum | reverse complement strand
GAGCTTCCACTTGAGCCTCGTCACCTAGGAGTACCACCGAGTGCGTCCAATACGATTTCCGAGCCTATTGTACGTTCCGCGCGAACCTTGCACCTATCTTGCGGCAAGATTAGCACCATCTCCAAATGGAATGAAATGAGCTTCCACTTGAGCCTCGTCACCTAGGAGTATCATCGGGTGTGTCCAAATTGATTTATGAGTGTATGGTACTTTTAGTGCAAACCGTCCAACTATCTCCAAACGGACCAAAACGAGCTTCCACTTGAGCCTCGTCACCTAGGAGTTCCATTGGGTGTCTCCAAAATGGTTTCCAAGCCGATGTTTGGTGCAAACCGTGCACCTATCTTGCGGCAAGATTAGCACCATCTCCAAATGGAATGAAACGAGCTTCCACTTGAGCCTCGTCACCTAGGAGTACCATTTGGTGCGTCCAAATCAATTTCTGAGGGTATGGTACGTTTGCCGTGAACCGTCCCATTATCTTGCACCGACACTAACACTACCTCTAAATAGACTGAAACAAGATTCCACATGAGCCACGTCACCTAGGAGTTCCATCGGATGCGTCCAAACCGATTTCTGATCCTATGGTAGGTTCGGCGCAAAATGTGCACCTTGTCAAGATCAGCACTATCTCTAAACGGACCAAAACGAGCTTCCAAGCCTATGGTATGTTTGGTGCAAACCATGCACCTATCTTGCATCAAGTTTAGCACCATCTCCAATCAGACCGTAACGTGCTTCCACTTGAGCCTCGTCACCTAGGAGTACCATCAGGTGCGTCCAAATCGATTTCTGAGTGTATGGTACGATTGGTGCGAATCGTCCAACTACCTTGCACTAACACTAACACTATCTCCAAATAGACAGAAACAAGATTCCACATGACTCACGTCACCTAGGAGTTCCATCAGGTCTGTCCAAACTGATTTCCGAGCCTATGGTAGGTTCAGCGCAACCCGTGCACCTCGTCAAGATTAGCACTACTCCAAACGGACCAAAACAAGCTTCCACTTGAGCCATGTCACCTAGGAGTTCCATTGGGTGTGTCCAAAATGATTTCCAAGCCTATCGTATGTTTGGTGCAAACCGTGCACCTATCTTGCATCAAGTTTAGCACCATCTCCAATCAGACCGTAACAAGCTTCCACTTCGGCATCGTCACCTAGGAGTACCATCGGGTGCGTCCAAATCGATTTTCTGAGCCTATGGTATGTTTGGCGCAGACCGTGCAATTATCTTGCACCGAAACTAAACCTATCTCCAAACGGACTTAAACGAGACTCCACATGGCCCCCGACACCTACGAGTTCCATTGGGTGCGTCCAAAATGATTCTCGAGCCTCCGGTACGTTCTGCGCAAACCGTGCACCTTTCTTGCAGAAAGATTAGCACCATCTCCAAACGGAACGAAACGAGCTTCCACTTGAGCCTCATCACCTAGGAGTTACATCGGATGCATCCAAACTGATTTCCGAGCCTATGGTAGGTTCGGCGCAACCCGTGCACCTCGTCAAGATTAGCACTACTCCAAACGGACCAAAATGAGCTTCCACTTGAGCCTCGTCACCTAGGAGTTCCATTGGGTGTGTCCAAAATAATTTCCGAGCCTATGGTATGTTGGGTGCAAACCATGCACCTATCTTGCATCAAGTTTAGCACCATCTCCAATCGAACCGTAACGAGCTTCCACTTGAGCATCATCACCTAGGAGTACCATCGGGTGCGTCCAAATCGATTTCTGAGCCTATGGTATGTTTGGCACAGACCGTGCAATTATCTTGCACAGAAACTAAACCTATCTCCAAACGGACTTAAACGAGATTCCACATGGCCCCCGACACCGAGGAGTTCCATTGGGTGCTTCCAAAATGATTCTTGAGCGTCCGGTACGTTATGCGCAAACCGTGCACCTATCTTGCAGAAAGATTAGCACCATCTCCAAACGGAACGAAACGAGCTTCCACTTGAGCCTCGTCACCTATGAGTTCCATTAGGTGTGTCCAAAACAATTTCCAAGCCTATGGTATGTTTGGTGCAAACCGTGAACCTATCTTGCATCAAGTTTAGCACCATCTCCAATTGGACCGTAACGAGCTTCCACTTGAGCCTCGTCACCTAGGAGTACCATCGGGTGCGTCCAAAACGATTTATGTGCCTATGGTATATTTGGTGGAGACCGTGCAATTATCTTGCACCGCACTAAACCTATCTCCAAACGGACTTAAACGAGATTTCACATGGCCCCCAACACCTAGGAGTTCCATTGGTCGCATCCAAAATGATTCTCGAGCCTCTGTTACGTTCTGCGCAAACCGTGCACCTATCTTGCAGAAAGATTAGCACCATCTTCAAACGGAACGAAACAAGCTTCCACTTGAGACTCGTAACCTATGAATACCATCGGGTGCATCCATATCGATTTCTGAGGGTATGGTACGTTTGCCGCGAACTGTCCCACTATCTTGCACTGACACTAACACTGTCTCTTAATAGACTAAAACAAGATTCCACATGACCCATGTCACCGAGGAGTTCCATCGGATGTGTCCAAACCGATTTCCGATCCTATGGTAGGTTCGGTGATACCCGTGCACCTCGTCAAAATTAGCATTATCTCCAAACGGACCAAAACGAGATTCCACTTAAGCCTCATCACCTAGGAGTTCCATTGGATGTGTCCAGAACGAATTCCAAGCCTATGGTTTGTTTGATGCAAACCGTGCACCTATCTTGCATCAAGTTTAGCACCATTTCCAATCAGACCGTAATGAGCTTTCACTTGAGCCTCGTCACCTAGGAGTACCATCAGGTGCGTCCAAATCGATTTCTGAGTGTATGGTATGATTGGTGCGAATCGTCCAACTATCTTGCACTAACACTAACACTGTCTCCAAATAGACTGAAACAAGATTCTACATGACTCACGTCACCAAGGAGTTCCATCGGATGCGTCCCAACTGATTTACGATCCTATGGTAGCTTCGGCGCAACCCGTGCACCTTGTCAAGATTAGCACTACTCCAAACGGACCAAAACGAGCTTCCACTTGAGCCTCGTGACCTAGGAGTTCCATTGGGTGTGTCCAAAATGATTTCCAATCCTATGGTATACTTTGTGCAATCCGTGCACCTATCTTGCATCAAGTTTAGCACCATCTCCAATCAGACCTTAACGACCTTCCACTTGAGCATCGTCACCTAGGAGTACCATCGGGTGCGTCCAAATCGATTTCTGAGCCTATGGTATGTTTGACGCAGACCGTGCAATTATCTTGCACCGAAACTAAACCTATCTCCAAACGGACTTAAACGAGATTCCACATGGCCCCCGACACCTAGGCGTTCCATTGGGTGCGTCCAAAATGATTCTCGAGCCTCCGGTACGTTCTGCGCAAACCGTGCACCTATCTTGCAGAAAGATTAGCACCATCTCCAAACGGAACGAAACGAGCTTCCACTTGAGCCTCGTCACCTATGAGTTCCATTAGGTGTGTCCAAAACGATTTCCAAGCCTATGGTATGTTTGGTGCAAACCGTGCACCTATCTTGCATCAAGTTTAGCACCATCTCCAATCGGACCGTAATGAGCTTCCACTTGAGCCTCGTCACCTCGGAGTACCATCGGGTGCGTCCAAAACGATTTATGTGCCTATGGTATATTTGGTGGAGACCGTACAATTATCGTGCACCGACACTAAACTGTCTCCAAACGGACTTAAACGAGATTTCACATGGCCCCCGACACCTAGGAGTTCCATTGGTCGCATCCAAAATGATTCTCGAGCCTCCGTTACGTTCTGCGCAAACCGTGCACCTATCTTGCAGAAAGATTAGCACCATCTTCAAATGGAACGAAACGAGCTTCCACTTGAGACTCGTCACCTATGAGTACCATCGGGTGCATCCATATCGATTTATGAGGTTATGGTACGTTTGTCGTGAACCGTCACACTATCTTGCACTGACACTAACACTGTCTCTAAATAGACTGAAACAAGATTCCACATGACCCACGTCACCTAGGAGTTCCATCGGATGCGTCTAAACCGATTTCCGATCCTATGGTAGGTTCGGTGCAACCCGTGCACCTCGTCAAGATTAGCATTATCTCCAAACAGACCAAAACGAGCTTCCACCTAAGCCTCATCACCTAGGAGTTCCATTGGGTGTGTCCAAAACGATTTCCAAGCCTATGGTATGTTTGGTGCAAACCGTGCACCTATCTTGCATCAAGTTTAGCACCATCTCCAATCAGACCGTAACGAGCTTCCACTTGATCATCGTCACCTAGGAGTACCATCGGGTGCGTCCAAATCGATTTCAGAGCGTATGGTACGATTGGTGCGAATCGTCCAACTATCTTGCACTGACACTAACACTGTTTCCAAATAGACTGAAATAAGATTCCACATGATTCACGTCACCTAGGAGTTACATCAGATGCGTCCAAACAGATTTCCGAGCCTATGGAAGGTTCGGCGCAACCCGTGCACCTCGTCAATATTAGCACTACTCCAAATGGACCAAAACGAGCTTCCACTTGAGTCTCGTCACCTAGGAGTTCCATTGGATGTGTCCAAAATGATTTCCAAGCCTATGGTAGGTTCCGCGCAACCCGTGCAATTCGTCAAGATTAGCACTATCTCCAAACGGACCAAAACAAGCTTCCACTTAAGCCTCGTCACCTATGAGTTCCATGGGGTGTGTCCAAAATGATTTCCAAGCCTATGGTATGTTTGGCGCAAACCGTGCACCTATCTTGCATCAAGTTTAGCACCATCTCCAATCGGACCGTAACGAGCTTCCACTTGAGCATCGCCACCTAGGAGTACCATCGGGTGCGTCCAAAACGATTTACGTGCCTATGGTATATTTGGTGAAGACCGTGCAATTATCTTGCACCGACACTAAACCTGTCTCCAAACTGACTTAAACGAGATTCCACATGGCCCCTGACACCTAGGAGTTCCATTGGGCGCATCCAAAATGATTCTCGAGCCTCCGGTATGTTCTGCGCAAACCGTGCACCTATCTTGCAGAAAGATTAGCACCATCTCCAAACGGAACGAAACGAGCTTCCACTTGAGCCTCCTCACCTATGAGTACCATCGGGTGCATCCATATCGATTTCTGAGGGTATGGTACGTTTGCCGTGAACCGTCCCACTATCTTGCACTGACACTAACACTGTCTCCAAATAGACAAAAACAAGATTTCACATGACCCACGTTACCTAGGAGTTCCATCAGATGCGTCCAAACTGATTTCCGAGCCTATGGTTGGTTCGGCGCAACCCGTGCACCTCGTCAAGATTAGCACTATCTACAAACGGACCAAAACGAGCTTCCACTTCAGCCTCAACACCTAGGAATTCCATTGGGTGTGTCCAAAACGATTTCCAAGCCTATGGTATGTCTGGTGCAAACCATGCACCTATATTGCATCAAGTTTAGCACCATCTCCAATCGGACCGTAACGAGCTTCCACTTGAGCATCGTCACCTAGGAGTACCATCGGGTGCGTCCAAATCGATTTCCTAGCCTATAGTATGTTTGGCACAGACCATGCAATTATCTTGCACTGACACTAAACCTATCTCCAAACGGACTTAAACGAGATTCCACATGGCCCCCGACACCTAGGAGTTCCGTTCGGTGCGTCCAAGACGATTCTCGAGCCTCCGGTACGTTCTGCACAAACTGTGCCCCTATCTTCCAGAAAGATTAGCACCATCTTCAAACAGAACGAAACGAGCTTCCACTTGAGCCTCGTCACCAATGAGTACCATCAGGTGCGTCCATATCGATTTCTGAGGGTATGGTACGTTAGCCGCGAACCATCCAACTATCTTGCACTGACACTAACTCGGTCTCCAAATAGACTGAAACATGATTCCACATGATCCTCATCACCTAGGAGTTCCATCGGATGCGACCAAACCGATTTCTGATCCTATGGTAGGTTCGGCACAACCCGTGCACCTCGTCAAGATTAGCACTATCTCCAAACGGACAAAAACGAGCTTCCACTTGAGCCGTGTCTCCTAGGAGTTCCATTGGGTGTGTCCAAAACAATTTCCAAGCCTATGTTTGGTGCAAACCATGTACCAATCTTGCGGCAAGATTAGCACCATCTCCAAATAGAACAAAACGAGCTTCCACTTGAGCCTCGTCTCCTAGGAGTACCATCGGATGCGTCCAAATCAATTTCTAAGGGTATGGTACGTTTGCCATGAACCATCCCACTATCTTGCACTGACACTAAACCTATCTCTAAACGGATTTAAATGAGATTCCACATGGCCCCTGACACCTAGGAGTTCCATTGGGTGCGTCTAATATGATTCTCGAGCCTCCGGTATGTTCTGCGCAAACCGTGCACCTATCTTGCAGAAAGATTAGCACCATCTACAAACGGAATGAAACGAGCTTCCACTTGAGCCTCTTCACCTATGAGTTCCATTAGGTGTGTCCAAAACGATTTCCAAGCCTATGGTATGTTTGGTGCAAACCGTGCACCTATCTTGCATCAAGTTTAGCACCATCTCCAATCGGACCGTAACGAGCTTCCACTTGAGCCTCGTCACCTAGGAGTACCATCGGGTGCGTCCAAATCAATTTCAGAGCTTATGGTACGATTGTGCGAGCTGTCCAACTATATTGCACTGGCACTAACACTGTCTCCAAATAGACTGAAACAAGATTCCACATGACCCACGTCACCTAGGAGTTCCATCGGATGCATCTAAACCAATTTCCGAGCCTATGGTAGGTTCCGCGCAACCCGTGCACCACGTCAACATAGCACTATCTCCAAACGGACCAAAACAAGCTTCCACTTCAGCCTCGTCACCTATGAGTTCCATGGGGTGTGTCCAAAATGATTTCTAAGCCTATGGTATGTTTGGTGCAAACCGTGCACCTATCTTGCATCAGTTTAGCACCATCTCCAATCGGACCATAACGAGCTTCCACTTGAGCATCGTCACCTAGGAGTACCATCGGGTGCATCCAAAATGAGTTATGTGCCTATGGTATATTTGGTGAAGACCGTGCAATTATCTTGCACTGACACTAAACCTGTCTCCAAACGGACTTAAACGAGATTCCACATGGCCCCCGACACCTAGGAGTTCCATTGGGCGCGTCCAAAATGATTCTCGAGCATCCAGTACGTTCTGCGCAAACTATGCACCTATCTTGCAGAAAGATTAGCACCATCTCCAAACGGAACGAAACGAGCTTCCACTTGTGCCTCGTCACCTATGAGTACCATCGGGTGCGTCCATATCCATTTCTGAGGGTATGGTACATTTGCCGCGAACCGTCCCACTATCTTGCACCGACACTAACACTGTCTCCAAATAGACTGAAACAAGATTCCACATGACC
This sequence comes from Saccharum spontaneum, assembly GCA_022457205.1. Lineage (NCBI taxonomy): Eukaryota > Viridiplantae > Streptophyta > Magnoliopsida > Poales > Poaceae > Saccharum > Saccharum spontaneum. Next base: position 41,272,594 of record CM039595.1, on the reverse strand, counting down.
CATGTCACCTAGGAGTTCCATCGGATGCATCCAAACCGATTTCTGATCCTGTGGTAGGTTCAGCGCAACCCGTGCACCTCGTCAAGATTAGCACTATCCCCAAATAGACCAAAATGAGCTTCCACTTAAGCCTCATCACCTAGGATTTCCATTGGGTGTGTCCAAAATGATTTCCAAGCCTATGGTATGTTTGGTGCAAACCGTGCACCTATCTTGCATCAAGTTTAGCACCATCTCCAATCGGACCGTAACAAGCTTCCGCTTGAGCCTCGTCACCTAGGAGTACCATCGTGTGCGTCCAAATCAATTTCTGAGTGCATGGTACGATTGGTGCGAATCATCCAACTATCTTGCACTGACACTAACACTGTCTCCAAATAGACTAAAACAAGATTCCACATGACTCACGTCACCTGGGAGTTCCATCGGATGCGTCCAAACTGATTTCCGAGCCTATGGTAGGTTTGGCGCAACCCGTGCACCTCGTCAAGATTAGCACTACTCCAAACGGACCAAAACGAGCTTCCACTTGAGCATCGTCACCTAGGCATACCATCACGTGCGTCCAAATCGATTTCTGAGCCTATGGTATGTTTGGCGCAGACCACGCAATTATCTTGTACCGACACTAAACCTATCTCCAAACGGACTTAAACGAGATTCCACATGGCCCCTGATACCTAGGAGTTCCGTTCAGTGCGTCCAAAATGATTCTTAAGCCTCTAGTACATTCTGCGCAAACCGTGCACCTATCTTGCAGAAAGATTAGCACAATCTTCAAACGGAACGAAACGAGCTTCCACTTGAGCCTCGTCACCTATGAGTACCATCGGGTGCGTCCATATCAATTTCTGAGGGTATGGTATGTTTGTCGCGAACCGTCTAACTATCTTGCACTGACACAAACTCTGTCTCCAAACAAACTGAAACAAGATTCCACATGACCCACGTCACCTAGGAGTTCCATCGGATGCGTCCAAACCGATTTCGGATCCTATGGTAGGTTCGGCGCAACCTGTGCACCTCGTCAAGATTAGCACTATCTCCAAACGGACCAAAACGAGCTTCCACTTGAGCCTCGTCACCCAGGAGTTCCATTGGGTGTGTCCAAAATGATTTCCAAGCCTATGTTTGGTGCAAACCATGCACCTATCTTGCGGCAAGATTAGCACCATCTCCAAACAGAACGAAACGAGCTTCCACTTGAGCCTTGTCACCTAGGAGTACCATCGGGTGCATCCAAACTAATTTCTGAGGGTATGGTACGTTTGGCGTGAACCGTCCCACTATCTTGCACCGACCCTAACACTGTATCCAAATAGACTAAAACAAGATTCCACATGACCCACGTCACCTAGGACTTCCATCGCATGCGTCCAAACCGATTTCTGATCCTATGGTAGGTTCGGCACAACCCGTGCACCTCGTCAAGATTAGCACTATCTCCAAACGGACCAAAACGAGCTTCCAATTAAGCCTCATCACCTAGGAGTTCCATTGGCGGTGTCCAAAATGATTTCTAACCCTATGGTATGTTTGGTGCAAACCGTGCAGCTATCTTGCATCAAGTTTAGCACCATCTCCAATCAAACAGTAACGAGCTTCCACTTGAGCCTCGTCACCTAGGAGTACCGAGACTAAACCTATCTCCAAACGGACTTAAACGAGACTCCACATGGCCCCCGACACCTAGGAGTTCCATTAGGTGCGTCCAAAATGATTCTTGAGCCTCCAGTACGTTCTGCGTAAACCGTGCACCTATCTTGCAGAAAGATTAGCACCATCTCCAAACGGAATGAAACAAGGTTCCACTTGAGCCTCGTCACCTATGAGTACCATCGGGTGCGTCCATATCAATTTCTGAGGGTATGGTAGGTTTGGTCTGAACCGTCCAACTATCTTGCACTGACACTAACACTATCTCCAAAAAGAGTGAAACAAGATTTCACATGACTCACGTTACCTAGGAGTTCCATCGAATGTGTCTAAACTGATTTCCGAGCCTATGGTAGGTTCGGCGCAACCCGTGCACCTTGTCAAGATTAGCACTATCTCCAAACAGACCAAAACGAGCTTCCACTTGAGTCTCGTCACCTAGGAATTCCATTGGGTGTGTCCAAAACGATTTCCAAGCCTATGGTATGTTTGTTGCAAACCGTGCACCTATCCTGCATCAAGTTTAGCACCATATCCAATCGGACCATAACGAGCTTCCACTTGACGCTCGTCACCTAGGAGTACCATCGGGTGCGTCCAAATCAATTTCAGGGCGTATGGTACGATTAGTGCGAATCGTCCAACTATCTTGCACAACACTAACACTGTCTCCAAATAGACTAAAACAAGATTCCACATGACTCATGTCACCTAGGAGTTCCATCGGATGCGTCGAAACTGATTTCCGAGCCTATGGTAGGTTCGGCGCAACCCGTGCAGCTCGTCTAGATTAGCACTACTCCAAACAGACCAAAACGAGCTTCCGCTTGAGCCTCGTCACCTAGGAGTTCCATTGGGTGTGTCCAAAATGATTTCCAAGCCTATGGTATGTTTGGTGCAAACCGTGCACCTATCTTGCATCAAGTTTAGCACCATCTCCAATCAGACCGTAACGAGCTTCCACTTGATCATCGTCACCTAGGAGTACCATCGGGTGCATCCAAACCGATTTCAGAGCATATGGTACGATTGGTGCGAGCCGTCCAACTATCTTGCACCGGCACTTACACTGTCTCCAAATAGACAGAAACAAGATTCCACTTGACCCACGTCACCTAGGAGTTCCATCGGATGCATCTAAACCAATTTCTGAGCCTATGGTAGGTTCCACGCAACCCGTGCACCACGTCAAGATTAGCACTATCTCCAAACAGACCAAAACAAGCTTCCACTTCAGCCTCGTCACCTATGAGTTCCATGGGGTGTGTCCAAAACGATTTCCAAGCCTATGGTATGTTTGGCGTAAACCATGCACCTATCTTGCATCAAGTTTAGCACCATCTCCAATCGGACCGTAACGAGCTTCCACTTGAGCATCGTCACCTAGGAGTACCATCGAGTGCGTCCAAAACGATTTATGTGCCTATGGTATATTTGGTGAAGACCGTGCAATTATCTTGCACCGACACTAAACCTGTCTCCAAACGGACTTAAACGAGATTCCACATGGCCCCCGACACCTAGCAGTTCCATTAGGTGCGTCCAAAATGATTCTCGAGCCTCCAGTACGTTCTGCGCAAACATGCACCTATCTTGCAGAAAGATTAGCACCATCTCCAAACGGAATTAAACAAGGTTCCACTTGAGCCTCGTCACCTATGAGTACCATCGGGTGCGTCCATATCGATTTCTGAGGGTATGGTACGTTTGGAGCGAACCGTCCAACTATGTTGCACCGACACTAACACTATCTCCAAATAGACTGAAACAAGATTTCACATGACTCACATTACCTAGGAATTCCATCGGATGTGTCCAAACTGATTTCCGAGCCTATGGTAGGTTCGGCACAACCCGTGCACCTCGTCAAGATTAGCACTATCTCCAAACGGACCAAAACGTGCTTTCACTTGAGCCTCGTCACCTAGGAATTCCATTGGGTGTGTCCAAAACGATTTCCAAGCCTATGGATGTTTGGTGCAAACCGTGCACTTATCCTGCATCAAGTTTGGCCCATCTCCAATCGGACCGTAACGAGCTTCCACTTGAGCCTCGTCACCAAGGAGTACCATTGGGTGCGTCCAAATCGATTTCAGGGCGTATGGTATGATTAGTGTGAACCGTCCAACTATCTTGCGCCGACACTAACAATGTCTCCGAATAGACTGAAACAAGATTCCTCATGACTCACATCTCCTAGGAGTTCCATCGGATGCGTCAAAACTGATTTCCGAGCCTATGGTAGGTTCGGCGCAACCCGTGCACCTCGTCAAGATTAGCACTACTCCAAACAGACCAAAAGGAGCTTCCGCTTGAGCCTCGTCACCTAGGAGTTCCATTGGGTGTGTCCAAAATGATTTCCAAGCCTATGGTATGTTTGGTGCAAACCGTGCACCTATCTTGCATCAAGTTTAGCACCATCTCCAAGCAGACCGTAACGAGCTTCCACTTGATCATCGTCACCTAGGAATACCATTGGGTGCGTCCTAACCGATTTCAGAGCATATGGTACTATTGGTGCGAGCCGTCCAACTATCTTGCACCCACACTAACACTGTCTCCAAATAGACTGAAACAAGATTCCACACGACCCACGTCACCTAGGAGCTCCATCGGATGCATCTAAACCAATTTCCGAGCCTATGGTAGGTTCCGCGCAACCCGTGCACCACGTCAAGAATAGCACTATCTCCAAACGGACCAAAACAAGCTTCCACTTCAGCCTCGTCACCTATGAGTTCCATGGGGTGTGTCCAAAATGATTTCCAAGCCTATGGTATGTTTGGTGCAAACCGTGCACCTATCTTGCATCAGTTTAGCACCATCTCCAATCGGACCATAACGAGCTTCCACTTGAGCATCGTCACCTAGGAGTACCATCGGGTGCATCCAAAACGAGTTATGTGCCTATGGTATATTTGGTGAAGACCCTGCAATTATCTTGCACCGACACAAAACCTGTCTCCAAACAGACTTAAACGAGATTCCACATGGCCCCCAACACCTAGGAGTTCCATTGGGCGCGTCCAAAATGATTCTCGAGCATCCAGTACATTCTGCGCAAACCGTGCACCTATCTTGCAGAAATATTAGCACCATCTCCAAACGGAACGAAACGAGCTTCCACTTGAGCCTCGTCACCTAGGAGTTCCATTGGGTGTGTCCAAAATGATTTCCAAGCCTATGGTATGTTTGGTACAAACCGTGCACCTATCTTGCATCAAGTTTAGCACCATCTCCAAGCAGACCGTAACGAGCTTCCACTTGATCATCGTCACCTAGGAGTACCATCGGGTGCATCCTAACCAATTTCAGAGCATATGGTACTATTGGTGCGAGCCGTCCAACTATCTTGCACCCGCACTAACACTGTCTCCAAATAGACTGAAACAAGATTCGACATGACCCACGTCACCTAGGAGTTCCATCGGATGCATCTAAACCAATTTCCGAGCCTATGGTAGGTTCCGCGCAACCCGTGCACCATGTCAAGAATAGCACTATCTCCAAACGGACCAAAACAAGCTTCCACTTCAGCCTCGTCACCTATGAGTTCCATGGGGTGTGTCCAAAATGATTTCCAAATCTATGGTATGTTTGGTGCAAACCGTGCACCTATCTTGCATCAGTTTAGCACCATCTCCAATCGGACCATAACGAGCTTCCACTTGAGCATCGTCACCTAGGAGTACCATCGGGTGCATCCAAAACGAGTTATGTGCCTACGGTATATTTGGTGAAGACCGTGCAATTATCTTGCACCGACACAAAACCTGTCTCCAAACAGACTTAAACGAGATTCCACATGGCCCCCGACACCTAGGTGTTCCATTGGGCGCGTCCAAAATGATTCTCGAGCATCCAGTACATTCTGCGCAAACCGTGCACCTATCTTGCAGAAATATTAGCACCATCTCCAAACGGAATGAAACGAGCTTCCACTTGTGCCTCGTCACCTATGAGTACCATTGGGTGTGTCCATATCCATTTCTGAGGGTATGGTACATTTGCCGCGAACCATCCCACTATCTTGCACCGACACTAACACTGTCTCCAAATAGACTGAAACGAGATTCCACATGACCCACGTCACCTAGGAGTTCCATCGGATGCGTCCAAACTGATTTCTGATCCTATGGTATGTTCAGCGCAACCCGTGCACCTCGTCAAAATTAGCACTATCTCCAAATGGACCAAAATGAGCTTCCACTTAAGCCTCATCACCTAGGAGTTCCATTGGGTGTGTCCAAAACGATTTCCAAGCCTATGGTATGTTTGGTGCAAACCGTGCACCTATCTTGCATCAAGTTTAGCACCGTCTCCAATCGGACCGTAACAAGCTTCCACTTGAGCCTCGTCACCTAGGAGTACCGTCGAGTGCGTCAATTCGATTTCTGAGTGTATGGTACGATTGGTGCGAATCGTCCAACTATCTTGCACTGACACTGACACTGTCTCCAAATAGACTAAAACAAGATTCCACATGACTCACGTCACCTAGGAGTTCCATCGGATGCGTCCAAACTGATTTCCGAGCCTATGGTAGGTTTGGCGCAACCCGTGCACCTCGTCAAGATTAGCACTACTCCAAACGGACCAAAACGAGCTTCCACTTGAGCATCGTCACCTAGGAGTACCATCGGGTGCATCCAAAACGAGTTATGTGCCTATGGTATATTTGGTGAAGACCGTGCAATTATCTTGCACCGACACAAAACCTGTCTCCAAACAGACTTAAACGAGATTCCACATGCCCCCCGACACCTAGGAGTTCCATTGGGCACGTCCAAAATGATTCTCGAGCATCCAGTACATTCTGCGCAAACCGTGCACCTATCTTGCAGAAATATTAGCACCATCTCCAAACGGAACGAAACGAGCTTCCACTTGAGCCTCGTCACTTAGGAGTTCCATTGGGTGTGTCCAAAATGATTTCCAAGCCTATGGTATGTTTGGTGCAAACCGTGCGCCTATCTTGCATCAAGTTTAGCACCATCTCCAAGCAGACCGTAACGAGCTTCCACTTGATCATCGTCACCTAGGAGTACCATCGGGTGCGTCCTAACCGATTTCAGAGCATATGGTACTATTGGTGCGAGCCGTCCAACTATCTTGCACCCGCACTAACACTGTCTCCAAATAGACTGAAATAAGATTCGACATGACCCACGTCACCTAGGAGTTCCATCGGATGCATCTAAACCAATTTCCGAGCCTATGGTAGGTTCCGCGCAACCCGTGCACCACGTCAAGAATAGCACTATCTCCAAACGGACCAAAACAAGCTTCCACTTCAGCCTCGTCACCTATGAGTTCCATGGGGTGTGTCCAAAATGATTTCCAAACCTATGGTATGTTTGGTGCAAACCGTGCACCTATCTTGCATCAGTTTAGCACCATCTCCAATCGGACCATAACGAGCTTCCACTTGAGCATCGTCACCTAGGAGTACCATCGGGTGCATCCAAAACGAGTTATGTGCCTATGGTATATTTGGTGAAGACCGTGCAATTATCTTGCACCGACACAAAACCTGTCTCCAAACAGACTTAAACGAGATTCCACATGGCCCCCGACACCTAGGTGTTCCATTGGGCGCGTCCAAAATGATTCTCGAGCATCCAGTACATTCTGCGCAAACCGTGCACCTATCTTGCAGAAATATTAGCACCATCTCCAAACGGAATGAAACGAGCTTCCACTTGTGCCTCGTCACCTATGAGTACCATTGGGTGTGTCCATATCCATTTCTGAGGGTATGGTACATTTGCCGCGAACCGTCCCACTATCTTGCACCGACACTAACACTGTCTCCAAATAGACTGAAACAAGATTCCACATGACCCACGTCACCTAGGAGTTCCATCGGATGCGTCCAAACTGATTTCTGATCCTATGGTATGTTCAGCGCAACCCGTGCACCTCGTCAAAATTAGCACTATCTCCAAATGGACCAAAATGAGCTTCCACTTAAGCCTCATCACCTAGGAGTTCCATTGGGTGTGTCCAAAACGATTTCCAAGCCTATGGTATGTTTGGTGCAAACCGTGCACCTATCTTGCATCAAGTTTAGCACCGTCTCCAATCGGACCGTAACAAGCTTCCACTTGAGCCTCGTCACCTAGGAGTACCGTCGAGTGCGTCCAATTCGATTTCTGAGTGTATGGTACGATTGGTGCGAATCGTCCAACTATCTTGCACTGACACTGACACTGTCTCCAAATAGACTAAAACAAGATTCCACATGACTCACGTCACCTAGGAGTTCCATCGGATGCGTCCAAACTGATTTCCGAGCCTATGGTAGGTTTGGCGCAACCCGTGCACCTCGTCAAGATTAGCACTACTCCAAACGGACCAAAACGAGCTTCCACTTGAGCATCGTCACCTAGGAGTACCATCGGGTGCATCCAAAACGAGTTATGTGCCTATGGTATATTTGGTGAAGACCGTGCAATTATCTTGCACCGACACAAAACCTGTCTCCAAACAGACTTAAACGAGATTCCACATGGCCCCCGACACCTAGGAGTTCCATTGGGCACGTCCAAAATGATTCTCGAGCATCCAGTACATTCTGCGCAAACCGTGCACCTATCTTGCAGAAATATTAGCACCATCTCCAAACGGAACGAAACGAGCTTCCACTTGAGCCTCGTCACTTAGGAGTTCCATTGGGTGTGTCCAAAATGATTTCCAAGCCTATGGTATGTTTGGTGCAAACCGTGCACCTATCTTGCATCAAGTTTAGCACCATCTCCAAGCAGACCGTAACGAGCTTCCACTTGATCATCATCACCTAGGAGTACCATCGGGTGCGTCCTAACCGATTTCAGAGCATATGGTACTATTGGTGCGAGCCGTCCAACTATCTTGCACCCGCACTAACACTGTTTCCAAATAGACTGAAACAAGATTCGACATGACCCACGTCACCTAGGAGTTCCATCGGATGCATCTAAACCAATTTCCGAGCCTATGGTAGGTTCCGCGCAACCCGTGCACCACGTCAAGAATAGCACTATCTCCAAACGGACCAAAACAAGCTTCCACTTCAGCCTCGTCACCTATGAGTTCCATGGGGTGTGTCCAAAATGATTTCCAAACCTATGGTATGTTTGGTGCAAACCGTGCACCTATCTTGCATCAGTTTAGCACCATCTCCAATCGGACCATAACGAGCTTCCACTTGAGCATCGTCACCTAGGAGTACCATCGGGTGCATCCAAAACGAGTTATGTGCCTATGGTATATTTGGTGAAGACCGTGCAATTATCTTGCACCGACACAAAACCTGTCTCCAAACAGACTTAAACGAGATTCCACATGGCCCCCAACACCTAGGTGTTCCATTGGGCGCGTCCAAAATGATTCTCGAGCATCCAGTACATTCTGCGCAAACCGTGCACCTATCTTGCAGAAATATTAGCACCATCTCCAAACGGAACGAAACGAGCTTCCACTTGTGCCTCGTCACCTATGAGTACCATTGGGTGCGTCCATATCCATTTCTGAGGGTATGGTACATTTGCCGCGAACCGTCCCACTATCTTGCACCGACACTAACACTGTCTCCAAATAGACTGAAACAAGATTCCACATGACCCACGTCACCTAGGAGTTCCATCGGATGCGTCCAAACTGATTTCTGATCCTATGGTATGTTCAGCGCAACCCGTGCACCTCGTCAAAATTAGCACTATCTCCAAATGGACCAAAATGAGCTTCCACTTAAGCCTCATCACCTAGGAGTTCCATTGGGTGTGTCCAAAACGATTTCCAAGCCTATGGTATGTTTGGTGCAAACCGTGCACCTATCTTGCATCAAGTTTAGCACCGTCTCCAATCGGACCGTAACAAGCTTCCACTTGAGCCTCGTCACCTAGGAGTACCGTCGAGTGCGTCCAATTCGATTTCTGAGTGTATGGTACGATTGGTGCGAATCGTCCAACTATCTTGCACTGACACTGACACTGTCTCCAAATAGACTAAAACAAGATTCCACATGACTCACGTCACCTAGGAGTTCCATCGGATGCGTCCAAACTGATTTCCGAGCCTATGGTAGGTTTGGCGCAACCCGTGCACCTCGTCAAGATTAGCACTACTCCAAACGGACCAAAACGAGCTTCCACTTGAGCATCGTCACCTAGGAGTACCATCGGGTGCATCCAAAACGAGTTATGTGCCTATGGTATATTTGGTGAAGACCGTGCAATTATCTTGCACCGACACAAAACCTGTCTCCAAACAGACTTAAACGAGATTCCACATGGCCCCCGACACCTAGGAGTTCCATTGGGCACGTCCAAAATGATTCTCGAGCATCCAGTACATTCTGCGCAAACCGTGCACCTATCTTGCAGAAATATTAGCACCATCTCCAAACGGAACGAAACGAGCTTCCACTTGAGCCTCGTCACTTAGGAGTTCCATTGGGTGTGTCCAAAATGATTTCCAAGCCTATGGTATGTTTGGTGCAAACCGTGCACCTATCTTGCATCAAGTTTAGCACCATCTCCAAGCAGACCGTAACGAGCTTCCACTTGATCATCGTCACCTAGGAGTACCATCGGGTGCGTCCTAACCGATTTCAGAGCATATGGTACTATTGGTGCGAGCCGTCCAACTATCTTGCACCCGCACTAACACTGTCTCCAAATAGACTGAAACAAGATTCGACATGACCCACGTCACCTAGGAGTTCCATCGGATGCATCTAAACCAATTTCCGAGCCTATGGTAGGTTCCGCGCAACCCGTGCACCATGTCAAGAATAGCACTATCTCCAAACGGACCAAAACAAGCTTCCACTTCAGCCTCGTCACCTATGAGTTCCATGGGGTGTGTCCAAAATGATTTCCAAACCTATGGTATGTTTGGTGCAAACCGTGCACCTATCTTGCATCAGTTTAGCACCATCTCCAATCGGACCATAACGAGCTTCCACTTGAGCATCGTCACCTAGGAGTACCATCGGGTGCATCCAAAACGAGTTATGTGCCTATGGTATATTTGGTGAAGACCGTGCAATTATCTTGCACCGACACAAAACCTGTCTCCAAACAGACTTAAACGAGATTCCACATGGCCCCCGACACCTAGGTGTTCCATTGGGCGCGTCCAAAATGATTCTCGAGCATCCAGTACATTCTGCGCAAACCGTGCACCTATCTTGCAGAAATATTAGCACCATCTCCAAACGGAACGAAACGAGCTTCCACTTGTGCCTCGTCACCTATGAGTACCATCGGGTGCGTCCATATCCATTTCTGAGGGTATGGTACATTTGCCGCGAACCGTCCCACTATCTTGCACCGACACTAACACTGTCTCCAAATAGACTGAAACAAGATTCCACATGACCCACGTCACCTAGGAGTTCCATCGGATGCGTCCAAACTGATTTCTGATCCTATGGTATGTTCAGCGCAACCCGTGCACCTCGTCAAAATTAGCACTATCTCCAAATGGACCAAAATGAGCTTCCACTTAAGCCTCATCACCTAGGAGTTCCATTGGGTGTGTCCAAAACGATTTCCAAGCCTATGGTATGTTTGGTGCAAACCGTGCACCTATCTTGCATCAAGTTTAGCACCGTCTCCAATCGGACCGTAACAAGCTTCCACTTGAGCCTCGTCACCTAGGAGTACCGTCGAGTGCGTCCAATTCGATTTCTGAGTGTATGGTACGATTGGTGCGAATCGACCAACTATCTTGCACTGACACTGACACTGTCTCCAAATAGACTAAAACAAGATTCCACATGACTCACGTCACCTAGGAGTTCCATCGGATGCGTCCAAACTGATTTCCGAGCCTATGGTAGGTTTGGCGCAACCCGTGCACCTCGTCAAGATTAGCACTACTCCAAACGGACCAAAACGAGCTTCCACTTGAGCATCGTCACCTAGGAGTACCATCGGTGCATCCAAAACGAGTTATGTGCCTATGGTATATTTGGTGAAGACCGTGCAATTATCTTGCACCGACACAAAACCTGTCTCCAAACAGACTTAAACGAGATTCCACATGGCCCCCGACACCTAGGAGTTCCATTGGGCACGTCCAAAATGATTCTCGAGCATCCAGTACATTCTGCGCAAACCGTGCACCTATCTTGCAGAAATATTAGCACCATCTCCAAACGGAACGAAACGAGCTTCCACTTGAGCCTCATCACTTAGGAGTTCCATTGGGTGTGTCCAAAATGATTTCCAAGCCTATGGTATGTTTGGTGCAAACCGTGCACCTATCTTGCATCAAGTTTAGCACCATCTCCAAGCAGACCGTAACGAGCTTCCACTTGATCATCGTCACCTAGGAGTACCATCGGGTGCGTCCTAACCGATTTCAGAGCATATGGTACTATTGGTGCGAGCCGTCCAACTATCTTGCACCCGCACTAACACTGTCTCCAAATAGACTGAAACAAGATTCGACATGACCCACGTCACCTAGGAGTTCCATCGGATGCATCTAAACCAATTTCCGAGCCTATGGTAGGTTCCGCGCAACCCGTGCACCACGTCAAGAATAGCACTATCTCCAAACGGACCAAAACAAGCTTCCACTTCAGCCTCGTCACCTATGAGTTCCATGGGGTGTGTCCAAAATGATTTCCAAACCTATGGTATGTTTGGTGCAAACCGTGCACCTATCTTGCATCAGTTTAGCACCATCTCCAATCGGACCATAACGAGCTTCCACTTGAGCATCGTCACCTAGGAGTACCATCGGGTGCATCCAAAATGAGTTATGTGCCTATGGTATATTTGGTGAAGACCGTGCAATTATTTTGCACCGACACAAAACCTGTCTCCAAACAGACTTAAACGAGATTCCACATGGCCCCCGACACCTAGGTGTTCCATTGGGCGCGTCCAAAATGATTCTCGAGCATCCAGTACATTCTGCGCAAACCGTGCACCTATCTTGCAGAAATATTAGCACCATCTCCAAACGGAATGAAACGAGCTTCCACTTGTGCCTCGTCACCTATGAGTACCATTGGGTGTGTCCATATCCATTTCTGAGGGTATGGTACATTTGCCGCGAACCGTCCCACTATCTTGCACCGACACTAACACTGTCTCCAAATAGACTGAAACAAGATTCCACATGACCCACGTCACCTAGGAGTTCCATCGGATGCGTCCAAACTGATTTCTGATCCTATGGTATGTTCAGCGCAACCCGTGCACCTCGTCAAAATTAGCACTATCTCCAAATGGACCAAAATGAGCTTCCACTTAAGCCTCATCACCTAGGAGTTCCATTGGGTGTGTCCAAAACGATTTCCAAGCCTATGGTATGTTTGGTGCAAACCGTGCACCTATCTTGCATCAAGTTTAGCACCGTCTCCAATCGGACCGTAACAAGCTTCCACTTGAGCCTCGTCACCTAGGAGTACCGTCGAGTGCGTCCAATTCGATTTCTGAGTGTATGGTACGATTGGTGCGAATCGTCCAACTATCTTGCACTGACACTGACACTGTCTCCAAATAGACTAAAACAAGATTCCACATGACTCACGTCACCTAGGAGTTCCATCGGATGCGTCCAATCTGATTTCCGAGCCTATGGTAGGTTTGGCGCAACCCGTGCACCTCGTCAAGATTAGCACTACTCCAAACGGACCAAAACGAGCTTCCACTTGAGCATCGTCACCTAGGAGTACCATCGGGTGCATCCAAAACGAGTTATGTGCCTATGGTATATTTGGTGAAGACCGTGCAATTATCTTGCACCGACACAAAACCTGTCTCCAAACAGACTTAAACGAGATTCCACATGGCCCCCGACACCTAGGAGTTCCATTGGGCATGTCCAAAATGATTCTCGAGCATCCAGTACATTCTGCGCAAACCGTGCACCTATCTTGCAGAAATATTAGCACCATCTCCAAACGGAACGAAACGAGCTTCCACTTGAGCCTCGTCACTTAGGAGTTCCATTGGGTGTGTCCAAAATGATTTCCAAGCCTATGGTATGTTTGGTGCAAACCGTGCACCTATCTTGCATCAAGTTTAGCACCATCTCCAAGCAGACCGTAACGAGCTTCCACTTGATCATCGTCACCTAGGAGTACCATCGGGTGCGTCCTAACCGATTTCAGAGCATATGGTACTATTGGTGCGAGCCGTCCAACTATCTTGCACCCGCACTAACACTGTCTCCAAATAGACTGAAACAAGATTCGACATGACCCACGTCACCTAGGAGTTCCATCGGATGCATCTAAACCAATTTCCGAGCCTATGGTAGGTTCCGCGCAACCCGTGCACCACGTCAAGAATAGCACTATCTCCAAACGGACCAAAACAAGCTTCCACTTCAGCCTCGTCACCTATGAGTTCCATGGGGTGTGTCCAAAATGATTTCCAAACCTATGGTATGTTTGGTGCAAACCGTGCACCTATCTTGCATCAGTTTAGCACCATCTCCAATCGGACCATAACGAGCTTCCACTTGAGCATCGTCACCTAGGAGTACCATCGGGTGCATCCAAAACGAGTTATGTGCCTATGGTATATTTGGTGAAGACCGTGCAATTATCTTGCACCGACACAAAACCTGTCTCCAAACAGACTTAAACGAGATTCCACATGGCCCCCGACACCTAGGAGTTCCATTGGGCGCGTCCAAAATGATTCTCGAGCATCCAGTACATTCTACGCAAACCGTGCACCTATCTTGCAGAAATATTAGCACCATCTCCAAACGGAACGAAACGAGCTTCCACTTGTGCCTCGTCACCTATGAGTACCATCGGGTGCGTCCATATCTATTTCTGAGGGTATGGTACATTTGCCGCGAACCGTCCCACTATCTTGCACCGACACTAACACTGTCTCCAAATAGACTGAAACAAGATTCCACATGACCCACGTCACCTAGGAGTTCCATCGGATGCGTCCAAACTGATTTCTGATCCTATGGTATGTTCAGCGCAACCCGTGCACCTCGTCAAAATTAGCACTATCTCCAAATGGACCAAAATGAGCTTCCACTTAAGCCTCATCACCTAGGAGTTCCATTGGGTGTGTCCAAAATGATTTCCAAGCCTATGGTATGTTTGGTGCAAACCGTGCACCTATCTTGCATCAAGTTTAGCACCGTCTCCAATCGGACCATAAAAAGCTTCCACTTGAGCCTCGTCACCTAGGAGTACCATCGAGTGCGTCCAATTCGATTTCTGAGTGTATGGTACGATTGGTGCGAATCGTCCAACTATCTTGCACTGACACTGACACTGTCTCCAAATAGACTGAAACAAGATTCCACATGACTCACGTCACCTAGGAGTTCCATCGGATGCGTCCAAACTGATTTCCGAGCCTATGGTAGGTTTGGCGCAACCCGTGCACCTCGTCAAGATTAGCACTACTCCAAACGGACCAAAACGAGCTTCCACTTGAGCATCGTCACCTAGGAGTACCATCGGGTGCATCCAAAACGAGTTATGTGCCTATGGTATATTTGGTGAAGACCGTGCAATTATCTTGCACCGACACAAAACCTGTCTCCAAACAGACTTAAACGAGATTCCACATGGCCCCCGACACCTAGGAGTTCCATTGGGCGCGTCCAAAATGATTCTCGAGCATCCAGTACATTCTACGCAAACCGTGCACCTATCTTGCAGAAATATTAGCACCATCTCCAAACAGAACGAAACGAGCTTCCACTTGAGCCTCGTCACCTAGGAGTTCCATTGGTTGTGTCCAAAATGATTTCCAAGCCTATGGTATGTTTGGTGCAAACCATGCACCTATCTTGCATCAAGTTTAGCACCATCTTCAAGCTGACCGTAACGAGCTTCCACTTGATCATCGTCACCTAGGAGTACCATCGGGTGCGTCCTAACCGATTTCAGAGCATATGGTACTATTGGTGCGAGCCGTCCAACTATCTTGCACCCGCACTAACACTGTCTCCAAACAGACTGAAACAAGATTCCACATGACCCACGTCACCTAGGAGTTCCATCGGATGCATCTAAACCAATTTCCGAGCCTATGGTAGGTTCCGCGCAACCCGTGCACCACGTCAAGAATAGCACTATCTCCAAACGGACCAAAACAAGCTTCCACTTCAGCCTCGTCACCTATGAGTTCCATGGGGTGTGTCCAAAATGATTTCCAAGCCTATGGTATGTTTGGTGCAAACCGTGCACCTATCTTGCATCAGTTTAGCACCATCTCCAATCGGACCATAACGAGCTTCCACTTGAGCATCGTCACCTAGGAGT
>CM039595.1:41198066-41256584 GCA_022457205.1 Saccharum spontaneum | reverse complement strand
ACTCTTCATTGGAGAAACTTTCAGATAAACGAAGTCCCCAACTTCAAACTCGAGCGGTTTTCTACGACGATCAGCATAACTTTTCTGTCTAGCTTGGGCTACAGCCATATGTTTTTGGATGGTACGAACTTGTTCCTCAGCCTCCTGAACAAAATCAATACCATAATACCTTCTTTCACCAGCTTCTACCCAGTTTAGTGGAGTTCTACACTTACGACCGTACAAAGCTTCGAACAGGGCCATCTTGATACTCTCTTGGTAACTATTATTGTATGAAAATTCGGCTAGAGGCAACCATTTTTTCTAAGAACCCTTGGATGAAATGACGCATGCCCGCAACAGATCTTCCAAGATTTGGTTAACTCGTTCCGTCTGACCAGACGTCTGGGGGTGATAAGCAGAGCTTCTCACTAACTTGGTTCCCAGAAGGTGATGCAAGTGCTCCCAAAAGCGAGCAGTGAACTGGGGACCACGGTCAGAAACGATAGTACGAGGTACCCCATGGAGCCAGACTATCTGATTGAAGTACAACTCAGCATAGTCAGTGGGACGATAGTCCACTCTAACTGGAATGAAATGAGCTGATTTGGTCAAACGATCCACAATTACCCAGATGGAGTTATGATTTTTGATAGTAGGAGGAAGTCCGACAATGAAATCCATGCTTATCTCTTCCCATTTCCAGCCTGAGATAGAAAGTGGTTGAAGTAACCCAGCTTTCATGTGTACCGCTTTAACTCTACAGCAAGTGTCACATCTAGCAACGTATGCCGCTATCTCCTTCCGCATCTTGGTCCACCAATAAAGTGGCTTCAAATCATAATACATCTTATTACTACTAGGATGGATGGACAACTTGGACAAATGTGCTTCGGACAGGATCTGATCTCTAAGCTCTCGGTCCTTAGGTACCACTAATCTATCCTTAAACCACAGCACACCTTCTTCATCTACCCTGAAGTGCTTAGTTTCTTCCTCTTTAATCTTGCGTTTTATGTGGAATATACCAGGATCAGTCTTCTGGAGCTCAATAATTCTGCTTTTGAGAGTACAACTGACAGTGATGTTGTACAAGACTGCCGGATGTAGAAGGCGAGATTGGTGAAAATCAGTTTCCACCAAGGAATGGCAATGAGACTTACGGCTTAACGCATCCGCAACCACATTTGCCTTGCCAGGATGATAGTGTACTTGAAGGTTATAATCCTTAATCAACTCGAGCCATCTTCTCTGACGCATATTTAACTCGGGTTGGGTGAAGATGTATTTGAGGCTTTTGTGGTCTGTATAGATATTGCAGACATTGCCCAGCAGATAATGCCACCATACTTTCAAAGCATGAACAACTGCAGCCAGTTCTAAGTCATGCGTTGGATAATTCACCTCATGCTTCCGAAGTTGCCGAGAGGTATATGCAATTACTTGGCCGTCCTGCATCAATACACCTCCCAAACCTATACCTGAGGCATCACAATAAACATCAAACGGTTTCTCGATATCTGGTTGTGCCAGAATCGGAGCCGAGGTTAGGAGGGTTCGCAGTTGGTGAAAAGCGCATCACACTTAGGAGTCCAGACAAACCTGGTGTCTTTTTGCAGCAACCGAGTCATGGGCTTGGCTATTTTTGAGAAATCCGGGATGAAGCGACGATAATAGCCAGCCAACCAAAGAAAACTCCGGACCTCATGAACCGAAGTAGGAGCCTTCCAATTCAATACTTCCTGTACCTTGGTGGGATCCACCATAATTCCCCCATCAGACAACACATGCCCAAGGAAAGGTACTTCACGAAGCCAGAATTCACACTTACTGAAGTTCGCATACAGTTGATGTTCACGCAGTCTGGTGAGGACAATACGTAGGTGTTCAGCGTGTTCTTCCTCATTTTCAGAATATATCAAGATGTCATCAATAAACACCACCACAAACTTGTCCAACTCGGGCATAAACACCGAATTCATCAAGCACATGAAGTGTGTGGGGGAATTTGTCAGGCCAAAAGACATAACAAGATACTCATAAAGGCCGTATCTTGTCGAGAAGGCTGTTTTTGGAATATCTTCAGGCCGGATTTTAATCTGATGGTACCCAGACCTCAGATCAATCTTGGAAAAGACTTTAGCTTTGAACAACTGATCGAACAAGATATCGATACGTGGCAGAGGATACTTATTTTTGATAGTGACTGCATTCAGAGGTCTATAATCTACACACATCCGCAAGGTCTGATCCTTCTTCTTCACAAAGATAGCAGGGCATCCCCACGGAGACGAGCTAGGACGAATCAACCCCTTCTTCAAAAGTTCATTCAACTGCACCTTAAGTTCAGCTAACTCATTCGGAGGCATCCTATAAGGTCTCCTAGAGATGGGTGCCGTGCTAGGCAACAACTCAATTTTAAATTCCACATCCCGATCCGGAGGAAGCCCCGGCAAATCATCAGAAAAAACGTCAGGAAACTCACTCACTATGGGAATTTTAGCCAATGCTTTTGCTTGCACAACATGAACTTCCCCAGATAATTCAACTTTTCTAGGAAGTTGTACTAGAAAACCCTTTTGATCTGTAGGATCTCTGAGCATAACTACCCGAGTGGATGTATCGATGAGTACCCCATTCTGACTCATCCAATTCATGCCCAAAATAACATCTATGTCTAATCCCGGCAAAACCAATAAAGCAAGCGAATAATTTCGCCCTTCTATCTCAAACTCAAGGTTCCCCACTACTTTATTCGTGGAAATATTCCCACTTGCCGCACTAATGCAATAACCCACACCTTCAACAGTATGTAACTTGTGTGCAAACTTTGATGCAAACTTAGGACTGATAAAGGAATGCGAAGCACCTGAATCAAAAAGTACCACTGTAGGGTGTTGGTCAACTAGGAACTTACCAGCAGTGACAACCTCACCAGATGGGATTTCCTCAATACTATTATAATGAGCGTGTCCCTGACGGCCACCTTGGTTGATATTCTTCTTAGGGTAAGGACAGTTCCGGGACCAATGGCCTGACTTGTTGCAGTTCCAGCAAGGCATGTTGCTGGGAGGAACACTAGAGCTGCTCTGACTAGAATTTCCCTTTGGCAGAGCGACTGTATAAGCCTTGCGGAACCTAGTTTTAACAGCAGGCTTCTTCTGTGGTGGACGGAACTTGGTATGCTGAGCAGGTGGGCGAGGGGAAGACCTAGGTGCAGCTGAGGTCCGAGACTGCGAAGCACTCGCCTCAAGGGCCCTTTTACGGCTCTTAGTGGCAGAATAAATAGCATTATTGTTCTCCTGGGTCAAAGCATCACTGATAAAATCATTGAAGGTAGTACACTTGCTAGTGCCCATAGTCTTCATCAGCTTTGGGCCGAGGCCCCTTTTGAAGCTAGCAATTTTCTTGGCATCGGTATCCACAAACTTTGTGGCATACCTTACCAGGTTGTTGAAAGATTGCAGATATTCAGTCAAGCTTTTATTTCCCTACAACAGCCTCATGAATTATGTGTGCTTGATTGCCATAAGACCTGGAGGAATATAGTTCCTACGGAATGCTGCCTTGAACTGGTCCCAAGCAATCGGGACATTTGCAGGCAGTGTGGAACGATAGTGGCTCCACCAAATACCCGCTGGACCATGCAGCTGATGAGAAGCATATTCAGTTTTTAGCTCATCGGTCAAGCGAAGCAGACGAAACTTTTGTTCAATAGTGTTCAACCACTCATCGGCTTGCAGTGGTTCTTCCGTCTCCTTAAAGAGCGGGGGCTTAGTATCAAGAAAGTCCTTGAAATCACTGTACTGATTGGGTCTGGGCCCTGGCGGCCATGACGAGCCTCCCGGTTGGCAAGCTGGCACATAGCATCTGCCAGCATGCGCTGCCCTTCTACCACGGACTGCATCAGCTCAGCCGGAGTAGGTGGTGGTGGAGGGGGTGGCTGTTCCTCATCCTCATTGCCACGACCCCGACGGAGATTGTACGACATCTGCAAAATGCATAGCCAATGAGCACTGACGATGTGGGAAATTTGTAGATGAATTATTGTAAATATGTCAAACTGACTTCATGAAATGGACTTCGCAAATAATCAAGGCACAATAATTCATCACAACCGCACAATCCATTCAAGCGCATCAATTCACGCAATCACGCAAGGGGATCCAATCCAGATGTATTTTGATAAAGGCTAACTCACAGGAAGCACAACAGTGACTGAACCGTTTACTTTAATACCTATGTGATTTTTGACCCTTTTGCACGGTACTTGGATTTGATCTCAAAATTTTTAGTTGACTGAGAAAGGCTACTTCAAACTGACCACAAAGAGACTTCTCAACGGTAGAGTTCCATGGTGGATCATGACTAGCCACCTCGATACCAGCGCGTGCCAAGCAGCACAGCCTTATGTCGCGCGCCATAGGAGGCCCTCGGTTTCGTCGCGGCACCGAAGGGTGCTAATCGTGACACCATCAGCGAACACAACACAATAAGACATCCAATTGTGATCGAAATTAACAGGTTCCAACTAAACATCCAGGAAACATAGGGTTCGGCCTTACATCCCAAAGTCAAGTTATTACAAAGCCTCACTCCCACACAGAGAGGGCACAAAAGATGATCCTAACATCGTAGCTACGCGATGACTACTCTAAGCATCGTTCTCAGAGTCGGTATCAAGGATCTCCCCGCCATCCTCATCACTAACAGGCTCTAACTCCTCGTCTTCCTCTTCTTCTGGCTCTTCCTCTGGTGCGGCATCTTGGGGCCCATTGACCTCCGCTTCATCCTCATCTTCATCCATGAAGATTCCCGAACCCATGTCCTCATCGGCGTTGTTGTTTCAAGGCAGCAGGGGATTAAGCTCGTTGTTCAGGCGGTGCACTTCTTCATGAAGGTTGTCATTGTATTCTTCAGCATTCTCCAACTGTTGCTCAAGCTCAAACTGACGAGCTCTCAGAACGTTCTCCTCGTGCTAGGCTTCATCCCTCTGGTTCATGACGTGGACCAGCATGCGTTGACAGTTGCGATTTGCTACCGTCAACCTCTGGACTGCAAGGGTTTCCTGATCATGGTCACGGATCACTTGCTCCAGTTGCTGACGCGCTGCATTCCTGGCAGCAGTCACTTCGGCCAACTCCGCCCGCAGCCTTTCCACCTCAGTGGGCTCGGGGCGGGGCTCACGTGGAGCTAGCTAGTGGCGAGGAGCCCTTCCTCCGGTCGACTTACGGGCGGTCCTCTTAGTACGTGCCATCTGTATCAAAAAGGTACGACTTAAGGTGAGGATAATTTAGGGGATACGAGATTTAATTTAGTCGGGACTATTGAAATTTTTAAGGAGGGAGTAAAATGACGTGTATGACATAATTAAACATGATGCATGCACGTTCCGTACGCCCTCTCACCTTAGTAGAAATCTAAAGTTCTAGCGCTAGGCGGTGGCATACATACGTTCTCTCATATAAGCGAAACTATCGGTCTACTCGTTACGCTGTTAGTGTACCTGCAGAAAATCTCATTTCAGCCCAACAGTTTCCCAATATAAGCACACAAGAAAAGCAGTAATTTAAATAATTTCCATATACACATCCCCTGATGTATATATTTCAGTATCAAAGCAACCCGATTTATAGATGCCCACAATTAAGTGCGTGCATAATTACATGGTTTGAACATGTAATTATGCAAGTCACCAAAACTACTCTCCCCTAGACCGACAGTTGGACGATCATGCTCTCACAACTCACACTTACCAGAGCGTCGAGGCAATTGATCCATACATTACCACCCAAGTGGATCGCATCCATACAATATCACACCGTATGGACGACGAAACAAAAACAAACAAGACCCCCAAGTTAGTACTTATAATAAGCCACCTAAGAGTACTTATTTGGGCTAAGGGATGTGATCACTGGCATACCTATAAAAATAATTTTTATAGTTTCAACCCTTTTCATAAACAAATACTTTTGTTTTTAATTACTCGTATGATGTGTTTAATGTTGAATTATGCTCCGATACCAGCTGTAACAGAACCGATCAAATTATAAGAGCACAAGTACAAAAACAAGCACCGAAGCGCTCAAATTTTCGAACTTGAGCCCATATAATCCCGGTAGTCAATCGAAACCACGAAGGATTTCAAACCAACTTGCTTACAACCAAGATCGCATCATTCAACATACAACATCATACGTTACATTTCACAAGTAGTTCAGAAATAAGTTTACACCACGGAGTTGCAATTATTACAAACCAAGTTTGAAAAGCATAACACACACCAGTTGTTTAACTACTACCAGTCTTGTTGGTCAACAACCCGCAAAAGCATGAGGAAAGTACATAAAAGATGATCACGCCCTAGTGATCTAGTCTTCATCACCCGCAGGGTGGAGACACGTCTTGCAGAAGCCTTGATAGAGCATATCATCTGCAACAGGGGCGAATAAACCCTGAGTACTGGAATGTACTCAGCTAGACTTACCCGTCAAAAACCAGAAATAAAATGACACCAAGGATCATGCAAGG
The DNA here is from genome assembly GCA_022457205.1 of Saccharum spontaneum. Classification (NCBI taxonomy): domain Eukaryota; kingdom Viridiplantae; phylum Streptophyta; class Magnoliopsida; order Poales; family Poaceae; genus Saccharum; species Saccharum spontaneum. The sequence continues at coordinate 41,250,071 of CM039595.1, read as the reverse complement.
CTTACACAAGAGGCTAGCTGGCACCACATTTTGCATAAAGGCATAAGTAGTTGAAACTCTTATAACCTATACTAGCAGTTATTTTTAGCATTTACCTGTCATCTATCTTAGCACCTGTACTACACATACACTTGAGTATCATCAAACAATTATTAACCTTTTATCCATAGCTGGTATAAATTGTGGCAACAATGTATCATTCACTTAACCATCTGTTCAATTAATGAGATCTACATTGCCGCTGCTCAATTCAAGTGCTCACTAACCGGGAGCGACGGTGATTCGAATCGAATTCCTATCCAGCTGGAGGGGTACTTCTAACACTCACCGAGTCACGCCTGGCGAGGGCTGCTCAGGTCATCTTTCGTACAGTTTAGGAACCGCGGGTCCGAATGATGTCGCGTCCCCAAGGGCGACACTCTGCCAGGTGATAGGGACTCTAACCCCCCTTGGTCCCACGCCAATGTCCCCAAGCACATCCTTTCTCTCCTCCAAGATGCAACCTACCATTCGATTCCCGGCCTGAACCATACTACTCGACTTCGCGGTCGGAATGACTTATCTGGCCAACTAAGTGTTAGACTGCGTTCAACATGACTCAAGGACGTACATCGAATCAGTCCTTAAACGACTCAGACGGGCATAGCTCCACACCCAAGACATGAAGTGTCTTGCGGCTGTACTATCAAACTTCCGCCAGGTCTCAATTTCATTTTAAAGCATGGTTCCATCCACGATAGCCATAAAGCCACTCGTGACTCCTTCCTACATCTCGCGAATGACCGGAAATCACCCGACTTCTACCGTACTAAGCAGGGCTAAGCATTGACACGTGCCTAAACCTAGTATAGGATTAAGTACGATATCTGGACAAGGACAGGTAAAATGCAGCAAGTGTTTTCATATAACTCCTATAACTTAATGCAATAAACAATTAAAAATACTCAAGATAGATTTATAAAATGATGGGTTCAGCATGCACCGGGGCTTGCCTTTGAGAAAAGTCGAAGGCCGGTGGTCAGGGCACTCCGGCAAGTCTTCAGCGGCGTCTCCTTCGCCGACCGGTTCTGTTGGCTCCTCCGGCTGGTTCTGGGCTTCCTCCGGAATCACTTGTTCAAATTCGAGGAGCGTTACCCCCTCCGGAACACCTATTGCATGAGTGCATAATAAATCTCATGGATGCATAATGAAAGATGCAGTATGCTCGGAGTGAAATGCATTACAACATTCTTAAAGCTCTATTCCAATCACTTCAAATAGTAGGTGCAAATTTCCTCTCCGATAGAGAAGTACTCACCTAAACTACTCAACCTAAGATATAGCTGTTCTTCTTCGGTTAAGGCCCTAACACCTAACAATTACAAGAGTAGCATTACTTAGGTTACCACATCCAACAGTAAAATACCACAGTAAAACATTCTGGACAGCAGCTACTTGTTTCTAACATAACTGGAGATTCCCAACTCCAAAAGATATGATCTAAGACAATCTGGAAAGCTTAAGAAATGCACTACAAATCATTTTCAGACCTCAACCCTCAACTCCTAAGTTTTCCATGTTGAATTTCATAAGTTCCAGAATCTGTCCTCTCCAAACAGAGAGTAACCAATTCTGGACTGTCACTTTAAACAGCAATAACTCCTAAACTACTGAGCCAAATGCTCCCCAATTTTGACACAAGCTGGTTACTCAAGTTTACTTCAACTTTGGTATTTACAAGTTTTCCAGCAACCATCTTTATCAAAGGTCAAACCTAGAAATACTACCAGCTGTCCAGAAAATCTAGAATTGGAAGGATTAAATATTTATTTATGTGGCAAACATCCCTTAAGACCAAACTAATGTTACCAAAAGTTCACGTAGGTCACAAAAACATCAGAAAGTAAGGTGTGCCCACCTAGAACATTTATTTATACTTATTTCTTAATTTACTTAATTAATTAAGTGGAATTTTAAACATATATGTAAACTGTTCGTAAAATTCTACCAAAATTACAGGGGACTCTCTGACCCAAAAAGAGACTACTGTAAAAATTTGAACTAAATTTGTTCACAGGAACTCCTTATACAAAATTCACAAGTCCAAAAGGCTGATTTTTGCATAATTAATAAATCATATTGAATAGTATCAAACAACAGATTTCATAATTTTCTTGGACACTTTAGGGTACCAAGACATTCTCCAAAAAGTTATAAGAACATTGCACATGTAGAAAAATTACTAAAATTCATTTAAGTATTTCCTAAAATAACAAGATAGCATTATAAATTGAAAAGTACTTAAGCACTACTGTGCAAATTTTTACCAGAGCTACAGCAAGTATAAAATAGCCTACCCACCAAATTTCACAATTTTTGGAAGACTACAGCTCAAGTTATATATTTAACAAATTTGCATTCATTTCAAAACATATTTGAAAGATCTATTAAATTCTCCCAAAAACTAAACATCACATACCAGATTTATATTTTTCTAAAATACTACACATCATGTAGATCCTAACAAAATTTATCTCATAATTTTTTGGGCAAGTAAAACCCTAGATCTACATTTTCCAAACAACAACAAAATCTGTGACAATATGAAAAAGAAAAACATCACTGAACCCTAACCGCTACAGTGTTGGGCCGGCCCGGTTCACCAGCGTGGCCCAGCCAGCGTGCAGCCCATCCCGGCTCCCGCCCGCGCGCGGCAACAGACAGGTGGCCCCCGCGTGTCAGTGAAAGGGGACAGGGGAGCGGGCGGCAGTGAGCTCCGGCGAGCGATTCCTCGCCGCCGGTGGCTCCTCCGACCAATCCAAGTTCACCGACGTCTTGCCCAAACCCAACCGCACCGAGGCTAGCCCTTTTCCCCAAAGCTACTGCACCGCAGCACCTAGGCCGACGGCAATGGCGGACGGCCGTGGTGTCTGGCGGTACGCCGGCGAGTCCCGGCCGTCGCACGACCGACCGAAGGGTGCATCACCTTCCTGGACTCCTAGCGGACCTCTCGAGACCACTCACACAGACGGGGATGGAGCGGAGCTGCTTGACAGCGTGAGCACCTGGCCGGCCGCCATGGCGCGGCCGTGCGCGGTCTCGTTCTGGCCTGGCTAACCCGATGCTGGCGGTAGCATCTTTACCCTAGCATCTACACGTGACAGGGAGGAGGCAACGTGAGTGAGGGCAGGCGGAGAACTACGGTGTGGTGCTGGCCACGGTGAACCGAACATGGCGGAGCTCAGATGAGCTTTTGGCAGCGGGCGGTGGTGGCAATGCAGCTCACCTCGGGCTCAATCAACTCTACCGGCTGGTCGAGGAGGTGCAGGGCAGTGTGGCGGAGGGACAGACGTGGTCTGGTGAGCGGTGGTGCGGTGGTGAGTGCGCGCGAGCTCGGAGACGGCTGCGGCGGCAATGGTGTCTCCGGTTTCCGCCTCGGTGAGCCCGGCCAGAGCGAGAGGGAGGGAGAAAAGAGTGAGCGCGAGTGAGGGGGTGGAGGTGGCCGCTCGGTGTTCAAACTCACGCCTGGGCTCGGACGTGGAGGGGATGGCAGCGCTCGGTCGCCACGCGTCGCCGTTCTTCTGCCCGAGCGCCACGACACACCGGTGTTCGAGCTCATTGACTGAAACCGAGTCTTCCATGACCGACTGACAGGGCAACTTCGTCGACGATTAACTCCTAAACCAGCTCGAGTTAGTGAAACCTCAAAATATCAAAGTTGTAGACCTATGTGATCACTACAAGTTTGCTGTAACACCCCAGGTGTTTGTCACCAGTTAAGCAGTGGGTTTGAGCTCAAACATGATAGATTAAGTGGAGATGAGGATGTCAAGGTCAACCTATGGACAGGAGCCCCAACCTAAACTTGGATGCTGCACCATTGCTTTACATATAGTCTATTTTCAAGATATATGCTCGGGTGGTGTTATTGCAATATCTTCATGTGTCTCACCTTAGTACCTATCTATATTGGTCACTGGCAAAGTTTCATGACGTTTGGAATCAAAAAGTCACATGAAATGATAAGTTATATGCTTGTTGGAATGACTTTACTAAGTGCTGGAATTGCATTATTAAGTGGATGGAAATATAGGTCATCGACCAAACCTTGCAACCTTGCCCAAAAGACTCTAGATGGACTCTACAACAAAAGTCATGAAAGGTTCGTGTTGAGCAAATGCCTAGAAAATGCTCCAATTGATCAAAAAGGATAATTTAAGATTTATCGTGGTCCTACTTTGGTCAAAGTAGAAATATAGGTTCTATACCAGTTTTGGGGTTGGACCTTAAATGAAAGTTGAAGTCTATATCATGTAGAACAAACTTTGTTTTTGAACCCAGAGCTAGATCAACTTGGAACTAAGTCAAACAGAGGTTCGAAGTTGGAACCTGCTGCTGATTTCAGGACTTAGAAATATTCTAAGTCTAGAATTCGTCGACATCGGCATTGGCGTCTCGCGTTCTCCAAATTTTGTTAAGCAACTCAAATTGGTCCAAAGATAAAAGTTGGAGTGTACATGATAGCGAAGAGCATGTATAAAGATGGCACTCGTTGGACCTTGTCTTGACCATCGATTTTTGGAGTTTGTTAATCGCCGTCAACACATTGACAATGCCACTTTGGAGACTAAATTACCCACTGTTATGATGCTCAAATGACTAGAGTGCCTTAATCAAAAATGTAGAGCATGCTGAGGTGAACAAACTTTATTTTTGGCCCAAGGTCTGATTCGGCCTGGAAGTGGCCCAAATCGGCTCCCCACCTCGCCCACACCGACGCCCGCCACGTGCTCGATGCAATGCCGACGTGGTCACCGTGCATGGCCGCCGCGCGCTCCCACCTCCGCCACGCGCCCCACGTCCTCTGCCGCTGCTGCCTACTCCTGTCCGCGCGATTGGGATGCCCGGAGCTTCCTCATTCGCCTCCCCACTCCCGTTCTCGCCGCGACGCGCGCACAGAGCGCCGCCTGCCATGGCCGCCATGGCCGAGCTCGGCTCCGCCGCATCCCCGCTGTTTTGCCCGTCTTTCTTCCAAGCCGACCGCACCATCACCTTCCCCTCGCCGCGCCGCCCCTCCCGCGCCTCTTCCCTGGCTCCAACCGTCGCCGGAATGCCGCGGCCGCCGTGCCTCAGTCGTCGCCGCCGCCTGCTACCGTGGCCGCACCGCCACGGACCGCGTCGCGCCGAGCTGGGAAGCCCAACAGGTGCGCGAGGACCTCCTCGTGCTTCCCCACCCCTCAGCCACGGCCGACGACGACCACAACCACCGAATCCGCGAGCTCTACTGCCTCCTGTACTGTAAATCGCGACCAGGGACCTCGAGGAAGAATTCGACTAAAGGGAGGGGTCATTCTGCACTGTCATAGACTCATGTGAATAGTGCGCGAGGACTGATTTGTAATTATTTTTGCAGGAACTTTGGAAAATCATAGTAAATTGTAGAAAAATCGTAAAATAGCAAATGAGGACTTTTTGGAATCCTTGTGAAATTCTCTATGCAGTAGATCTATAATATTGCATGTTTTAGTTTAAAGTTTTCTCTGTAAAAATAGATTTGTGCAGCTAGGTTTTCATTGCTAGATGTATTTGTCATTTTCATAACTGTAGATCTAGGGCTCCAAATGAAGTGAAATTTTTGTGGCATGCTACTCATATGATGATTGATGTGTGGTAAAAATTTCATGAATTTTGGTTATCATTTGTGTGAGTTATTAGTGTATCTTGCTCTCACATGAATTCTTGTAATAGCAACTTGTCTTTTTCATAGAGGTTGACATATATGTCCAAATGACTTGAAATTTGTACAGTAGACTATTGGGTGTATGTAAGATCTACTGTAATATTTATAGATTTTATTATGGACTTTTGATATATGTTTATTATTTCACCTTGCTATTTAAATAAATTAAGAAATGCATTAAAAGAAATTATTTAATGGTGAGCACTATGCTTTTTGGTGATCATTTAATATGCACTTTATGATGGTTACATTGGTTGTGGCCAAATGTATGTTTGGAATGTAAGTTAATATTTATTCTTGCAATCGATGCTTTCCTGGACAGTTTCTGGGACTTTGGTAATTGCGCCATGAAAATGATGTTTGCTGAGAAACATGTTTATAACAAAGTTGTAGATAACTCATTAATCTAGCTTGTGTTAAATTTTGGTGGCATTTGGCCTTATAGTTTGTGAGTAATGACTGTTTCAATTTGGGTTCCAGAAATAGTTGTTCTCTGGAATCTCTGGACCAGATTCTGTAATTATGCATGTTTGACTTGGTTAACTTAAGAATCATGCTAAGATGATTAAAGATGAATTATAGAAAATTTCATAAGCTTTCCAGAATGTCTTGTTGCATGGCTATTGGATTTGTATAACTCCAGTTATGATCCAAACATGTAGATGTTGTTTGCAGTCCAGAAATTGTCAGATGCTAATTATGGTTGTTTACTCCATGTGTTGCTAAGTGTGACTTATACCCTTGATAATGGTCAAGTTAAGATACTTATGATCTTGTTAAACTTGTGTTATGCTTAATGTGCTTGCCCTCTTTAATTGGTTGTGTGATGTTAGTTAATTAGCTTTTGGTGTCTATGTCTTAATCGTGTGTTTACATGAATGATTATGTGATGCATCTTGTGTTACCATTCATCATATTCATACGCATGCATCTTGCATCTCATTTAGGTTCGCTAGATGCACCACGCGAAGGACGTGATGTTCAAGCCAAACCTGAAGACGGTGTTTGGTGGACCTATCCCGAAGATGGAAGGACTAAACAAGTGTCGGGTTGGGAGATGCTCGCCGAGCGAGTGTCATCTGTCAATCACTAACCCAGTGTTTGATCTCAGGCAAGCCCCGGAGCATTCTAAGCCTCCTATTTTATAAAAGCAATTGAGTATATATATATGTTATATATGTATTGTTGCATTAAGTTATAGGAGTTGATTGAAAACACTTGCTGCATATATATATCCTTTTCCTTGTCCCGTAAATATGCCTGAAATCCTATTGTTGGTTCGGGATCGAAAATATTGCTTAGCCCTGCTTAGACCGGTAGCGATCGGTGATTTCCTGTCACCGGCAACTATAGGTGGTTACTGGAATACTTTAGCTATGGAATGGATGATATCCTGGAAATAACCAAGTGTTGATGAATAATTGGAGACCGGGCGGAATAAGTATGGGGCAACCAGACAGGGTTCTGGGGTGCTTGTAGTTTTCGCCTGTGTCGATTAAGGACCGTCCGTTGTTGGGCCTCGGGTCATGTTGAACGCATGCCTCACATTTAGCTGGCCGAATAAAGTACCTTTCGACCGCGAAGCCGGGAGATTATTCGGGCCGAGTGGATTGCCCGCAACGCACTGTACCGGAGCAGTAGTGGCAGGAAACGGGGGCGCGATGATAAGGCCAAAGAGCAGTCGGGCGGCCCCCGGGTACATGTGGTTCCTGGCAAGCTCGCGACTTTACCTGAATAGTTGACTCGGTGACCAATACCTCACTTTAGCGGGTGAGTGAGGTTTGTGTGAGGAATAAATTACCAGCTGGTTAATAATCGATTCGAATCGCCATCGCTCCTGGATAGTGAGCACTTGACTCGAGTTACTGCATCATAGTAATGATGATGGAACACAGATGGTTATGTGGATAATGTTGGAAATGCTAAACCTGAGATGGTAACCTTTGATGTTAATGGTTAATCAAGTGATTGCTTTAGCATAGGTGCTTACCTAGATTGAGTAGGTTATAATAAATATGATGAAAAAGGACTTAATTTAGTTTATTCATGATAACTTATGCTTTTCGCAAATGAGTCAAGCTAGTCCACTGAAAGAAAGCCTTGCATACTCCTTGGTGTCATATTATTTCTGGTTTATGACGGGTAAGTCTAGCTGAGTACCTTCTCGTACTCAGGGTTTATTCCCACTTGTTGCAGGTTATGATATAACATAGCTACTGCAAGAATTGGAAGACTCCGGCTGTAGTGGCGGAGTGTGATCATGGGCATGATCCTTCTGAGCTATCTTATCTCTCATGCTTTTATGGGAAAATCGACCTTGGTACTGGCATGTATTTGAACTAAGGTGATATTAGTTTTCAAACTACTTTGCTTCCGCTACTTTTGAACTTGAGTTGTAATAACTCTACTGAACTCCGATATATGTTGAATTACTTATGAAATGGATGTAACATATGACCTGTTATGTTGGACCACTACGATCTTGGCTTGTATGTTGGATGGTTTGAAATCCCTCGTGATTTTATTGGACTACCGGAGTTATGGGAGCTTAAGTACATGAATTTAATTGCTCCGGCGATTGTTTTTGTACTTTTGTTCTTATAATTTGGGCGGTTCCGTGACAGCTGGTATCAGAGCAAGGTTCAACACTAAACATGTCATATGTGTATTTAAAACAAAGGTTTTTGTTTGCAAAACTCAGTTTTTGACAACTTATAGCTACTGCATATATAGGTTTGTTCAAATCTGAATTTTAAATCTAAGTATGCCAGTGGTCATTTCCTTTATGCCCAATTAAGGACCCTTAGGTGGCTTAATTAAGTACTAACTTGGGGGTTTTAAATTTTTGCATCTATGTCCAAGCCAAGGTATGTATGAGTGATAACTTGACCGCACCGTTACCCTGTGGTCGAATGGTAGTGGTAACCTTCATATATGAAATAGCCATATATGTCGTTAGAGTTACATTCTTGCAACGTCGCACCTACGCCAAGGTAAGTGTGAGCTGGGAGAGCATGACCGTTCAACCATCGGTCTAGGGGAGAGTTAGCTATGGTTACTGACATAATTACGTGTTTAACCATGTAATTATGAAAGTACTTAATTGTGGGTACATTTGTTGGGTAGCTTTGATACCGAAGTATATGCATCAGGGGATGTATGTATGGAGAGTATTTAGTTTACTGCTTTCATTGTGTGCTATATTGGGAATTGCTGGGCTGCAATGAAATTTTCTGCAGGTACGCTAACCACGAATGCGTAAGTTGAATGTAGTTGACGACTAGCCCTATATCGAGAGAATGCGTATTATGCCACCGACATAGAACGTGATTGCCACCTTTGGCTGGCAATCTTGTGAGGACGAATAGGACGAAGCATGCATCGTCATGATTGTTGCTTTGTGCATATAACTATGCTCCTCCCACCTTTGTCCTAATAAATAAGTAACTTGTGATTGATGTGTATGCACTAAGTTGATTACTTTAGCATGCTTTTGTTTTAGCTAAACTTGTAGTTAGCTCTTGTTGAAAAATGCTTGTTAGGTGTGAACCTTATGCTTAGTATTGGATGCTTAAGCTAACCTGACTAATAATCTCAAGTGTCCGCTTAAAACTGTGATGCTGTGTAGATGCTTGTTATATAGGTAGTGTCATAGTTGTCACCTCTTTTGTCCTCGGTGAGCATATGAGTGTTGAAGATGCTTTATCCTAGAACAACACTCACGTTACATAATCGCATGGTCATCGTCTCTAATTAGATTCTTCCGTAGGAGCCAGAGCCTTAGACGTGGTTGCTAGCCCTTGAATGTTTTTGTATCCATGCCTTGCTTGAACCGTAGGCCCTAGCGTAGTCCCCTTATATGTTTGCTTAGGCCTTGGACGTCCGCTACCTTTTGGAGAATGCCCTTGTTCCATTGACCCACCAAGTTACGTCCTAACGAACGTCGATCTTGACCACAGTGGTTGCTTGCCAAGTTTTGGAGACCATACCCAATTCCATGTTGGACCTCCCGATTGTCTCTCCTACAGATGATCCAAGCAACGCTAATCTCTCGTTGTCTGATCTAGAAATCTTTGCTTGCGAAATTAGGTGGCTATCTTATCAACCCAATCTCTGATCGGTGTATCATTTTGTTCTAGAAGTCTGCTAAAGTCCATCTCAACTTCTAACGTCTCTCAACGTTATTAATCTTGATCTCATATTGTTGTCCAACGTGACCGAGAACCCTTGCTCAGTGTCTTCGGCAATTAAGCTATGTTCCCTTGCGCCGTGTTTTAATCCTCGGATCGCCTCCATGTTGACTCTAAACCTTGTAACTACCCTTGCTTGCTACTCCTCCCTTGTCTGGTACTTGTTCTTACCACCCAATCGGTGCCACTTGAAATTCCACTTTGTTTGTGCGTTTAATAATGGTGTTACGATTAGCATTCTATGGTGCCGCGACGAAACCGAGAGCCTCCTGTGGGCGCGCACGCAAGGTTGTGCTGCTCGGCACGCGCTGGTATCAGGGTTGCTAGTCATGATCCATTATGAAACGACAGTCGACGTGTTAATTCTCGTGACCGTTTTCCTTGGTTATCTCCCTATATCTTATCTGAAGATTCATATCTTAGACCTTATGTAGTAGATATCCCTTGAAGTTGCTAAGAAGATGACCTTTGAAGAACAGTCACCGACATAAACATTAACAGACTGCAAGAGGTGGTAGACAAGTGACTCCCCGAAGTGTCCTTGTACGACGTCGGTCATCGATTTTGCAATGTATGTCATCCTTGTTGAATCGAATGGGCACCTAACACTAAATGATTGGACAAGTTATCCATTGGAAAAGAACCGATCGTCACATGGTGCATATGACCTAACTATCAAAGTCTTGATCCTTGTGTAGATGACAGTCATACAGATGAAATCAACTCTCTCTGGTGTGACTCCTTATCTGTAGACTTCGATGCCGACCACTTGTTTGTGCTTTGACTGTAACTATTGTGGTGGTCAAGAGTAAAGGTTGGAACTTTGAGAATTGAGAGACAACTGATTAGTTACCAGTAAGAAGGTTAATCTCCAGTCACATAATGATTCTTTGATAGCCATGATGGTTACGTCTCAACGAACAATAGTAAGCAAAGAGGCCATGAAGCCGTTCAGCAATGCAGGTGTTGCATCTTCTCCAAATGTGCTATCAAGTCAATTCCATCTTGGACAATCACGTATATAGTGCAAAATATTGTATTCGCTAAGTAAAGAACTAGAGAAAGCATGTCCATAGTTTCGATCTGCATCATTGTGCCCCTAAGTACCACAAACAGTTTTGGTTTAAGGTTCTATTGGACGAAGTGCCAAAAAAAATATTCAGAAAAGGTTCCTTATCTACGAAGGGATGCCCTCCATGTGGAATAATGCTTTGTGCTTTGTGAAAACAGCCCACAACTCCAATGCTTGTGCATCGTCAAGTTGGTGTTTAGATCAACGGCGGAAATTGTTCCCTGAGAAACATGTCAGGAAGACTATAGCCTTCATCCGCAGCTAGAGAAAGGCTTCTGCTACTATGAGAAAGATCAGAGAGTGCAAAACACACACCTCAACATGTGAAGCAAAAGAAAAGGAAGAACACGAAATCTGTCCTGAATTTTTGTGGCACTACACCGGTTATCTTCAAGTCAACGGCTAGTGACTCAAACAAAGTTGGATTGACCCCAAACTTGGTAACCTCATTCCTTGCTCAGGACCCTTCAATGTCTTAAGTTGGTATGAGTATTGGTTGAGTAAAACATAGGATTTGAGAGATGTCTTGTCAGCCTGGTTTACTGCCATTTCAGAACAGAGCTATTTTGGTGGATGGGTTGTTGGATAGTCAAATGGTGTCCGTTTGAGCTCAATTTTGGCGAGTAGTTAGAAGACCCATGGACCTATATGCCCACCAATATTTGTGCATATTGGAGCAGTAGTTTATGTGATATGAATAGAAAATAAAAGGGTACAGGATCGGTAATTTCTCTGTTGACTGCGATCATCCCTTGCATTGGAAGGTTATGTTTGTAATGCATGCCAAGAACTTGCAATCGATAGGTATCTTGCTGTTAGACAACCCTCAGTACCCTTGGAAAGACTAATTGCACCCCTATGTTCCTTTGTATAAGAGAATCTTCTTAGGTAACATTTGGCAGACATCCAGTACCGACAGAGTCAGCTATCATTTTTATTGTTCCCTCAATAGACTCAGATAATACAGTGTTGGCATCAGAGAAAGAGAACTGCATACGTGGAGAAATATGTGATTTTCCATCCGTTGGCATCTGAATGAGTGAGTCATCTATGACCGGTATAGACCTTGTCTATTGGTTAGACGGTTTCTGATAGCCTCAAAGAATGATTATCTCGTATATGGATCCAACCCTTATCGGAAGTTGCACATGTTATGCCACTAGAAAAGTAAATGCTATGAGTAATTAGTCCATGCTCGTAGTACCCTCTGTGCACCATGAACGAAGTACCGTATCGTCTTGGATTCCTCCTAAAGTAACAATACTTCATGGAAGTCAGTGAAGGAAATTCTTCAGACAAAAGTTTCTACATAGAGCGAGTATCAGAAAGTGTCTTGCCCAATTAGCCTCTCTGCTACTTGAAGCTAAGTAGCCTAATGCACTTGCAGATGTTGGAATTGGATAACATATTTCTCTTCCCTTGAAAAGTCCTTCGCACCGAATCTCGGGACGCGATTCTTTTAAGGGGGGAGGGCTGTAACACCCCAGGTGTTTGTCACCAGTTAAGCAGTGGGTTTGAGCTCAAACATGATAGATTAAGTGGAGATGAGGATGTCAAGGTCAACCTATGGACAGGAGCCCCAACCTAAACTTGGATGCTGCACCATTGCTTTACATATAGTCTATTTTCAAGATATATGCTCGGGTGGTGTTATTGCAATATCTTCATGTGTCTCACCTTAGTACCTATCTATATTGGTCACTGGCAAAGTTTCATGACGTTTGGAATCAAAAAGTCACATGAAATGATAAGTTATATGCTTGTTGGAATGACTTTACTAAGTGCTGGAATTGCATTATTAAGTGGATGGAAATATAGGTCATCGACCAAACCTTGCAACCTTGCCCAAAAGACTCTAGATGGACTCTACAACAAAAGTCATGAAAGGTTCGTGTTGAGCAAATGCCCAGAAAATCCTCCAATTGATCAAAAAGGATAATTTAAGATTTATCGTGGTCCTACTTTGGTCAAAGTAGAAATATAGGTTCTATACCAGTTTTGGGGTTGGACCTTAAATGAAAGTTGAAGTCTATATCATGTAGAACAAACTTTGTTTTTGAACCCAGAGCTAGATCAACTTGGAACTAAGTCAAACAGAGGTTCGAAGTTGGAACCTGCTGCTGATTTCAGGACTTAGAAATATTCTAAGTCTAGAATTCGTCGACATCGGCATTGGCGTCTCGCGTTCTCCAAATTTTGTTAAGCAACTCAAATTGGTCCAAAGATAAAAGTTGGAGTGTACATGATAGCGAAGAGCATGTATAAAGATGGCACTCGTTGGACCTTGTCTTGACCATCGATTTTTGGAGTTTGTTAATCGCCGTCAACACATTGACAATGCCACTTTGGAGACTAAATTACCCACTGTTATGATGCTCAAATGACTAGAGTGCCTTAATCAAAAATGTAGAGCATGCTGAGGTGAACAAACTTTATTTTTGGCCCAAGGTCTGATTCGGCCTGGAAGTGGCCCAAATCGGCTACCCACCTCGCCCACACCGACGCCCGCCACGTGCTCGATGCAATGCCGACGTGGTCACCGTGCATGGCCGCCGCGCGCTCCCACCTCCGCCACGCGCCCCACGTCCTCTGCCGCTGCTGCCTACTCCTGTCCGCGCGATTGGGATGCCCGGAGCTTCCTCATTCGCCTCCCCACTCCCGTTCTCGCCGCGACGCGCGCACAGAGCGCCGCCCGCCATGGCCGCCATGGCCGAGCTCGGCTCCGCCGCGTCCCCGCTGTTTTGCCCGTCTTTCTTCCAAGCCGACCACACCATCACCTTCCCCTCGCCGCGCCGCCCCTCCCGCGCCTCTTCCCTGGCTCCAACCGTCGCCGGAATGCCGCGGCCGCCGTGCCTCAGTCGTCGCCGCCGCCTGCTACCGTGGCCGCACCGCCACGGACCGCGTCGCGCCGAGCTGGGAAGCCCAACAGGTGCGCGAGGACCTCCTCGTGCTTCCCCACCCCTCAGCCACGGCCGACGACGACCACAACCACCGAATCCGCGAGCTCTACTGCCTCCTGTACTGTAAATCGCGACCAGGGACCTCGAGGAAGAATTCGACTAAAGGGAGGGGTCATTCTGCACTGTCATAGACTCATGTGAATAGTGCGCGAGGACTGATTTGTAATTATTTTTGCAGGAACTTTGGAAAATCATAGTAAATTGTAGAAAAATCGTAAAATAGCAAATGAGGACTTTTTGGAATCCTTGTGAAATTCTCTATGCAGTAGATCTATAATATTGCATGTTTTAGTTTAAAGTTTTCTCTGTAAAAATAGATTTGTGCAGCTAGGTTTTCATTGCTAGATGTATTTGTCATTTTCATAACTGTAGATCTAAGGCTCCAAATGAAGTGAAATTTTTGTGGCATGCTACTCATATGATGATTGATGTGTGGTAAAAATTTCATGAATTTTGGTTATCATTTGAGTGAGTTATTAGTGTATCTTGCTCTCACATGAATTCTTGTAATAGCAACTTGTCTTTTTCATAGAGGTTGACATATATGTCCAAATGACTTGAAATTTGTACAGTAGACTATTGGGTGTATGTAAGATCTACTGTAATATTTATAGATTTTATTATGGACTTTTGATATATGTTTATTATTTCACCTTGCTATTTAAATAAATTAAGAAATGCATTAAAAGAAATTATTTAATGGTGAGCACTATGCTTTTTGGTGATCATTTAACATGCACTTTATGATGGTTACATTGGTTGTGGCCAAATGTATGTTTGGAATGTAAGTTAATATTTATTCTTGCAATCGATGCTTTCCTGGACAGTTTCTGGGACTTTGGTAATTGCGCCATGAAAATGATGTTTGCTGAGAAACATGTTTATAACAAAGTTGTAGATAACTCATTAATCTAGCTTGTGTTAAATTTTGGTGGCATTTGGCCTTATAGTTTGTGAGTAATGACTGTTTCAATTTGGGTTCCAGAAATAGTTGTTCTCTGGAATCTCTGGACCAGATTCTGTAATTATGCATGTTTGACTTGGTTAACTTAAGAATCATGCTAAGATGATTAAAGATGAATTATAGAAAATTTCATAAGCTTTCCAGAATGTCTTGTTGCATGGCTATTGGATTTGTATAACTCCAGTTATGATCCAAACATGTAGATGTTGTTTGCAGTCCAGAAATTGTCAGATGCTAATTATGGTTGTTTACTCCATGTGTTGCTAAGTGTGACTTATACCCTTGATAATGGTCAAGTTAAGATACTTATGATCTTGTTAAACTTGTGTTATGCTTAATGTGCTTGCCCTCTTTAATTGGTTGTGTGATGTTAGTTAATTAGCTTTTGGTGTCTATGTCTTAATCGTGTGTTTACATGAATGATTATGTGATGCATCTTGTGTTACCATTCATCATATTCATACGCATGCATCTTGCATCTCATTTAGGTTCGCTAGATGCACCACGCGAAGGACGTGATGTTCAAGCCAAACCTGAAGACGGTGTTTGGTGGACCTATCCCGAAGATGGAAGGACTAAACAAGTGTCGGGTTGGGAGATGCTCGCCGAGCGAGTGTCATCTGTCAATCACTAACCCAGTGTTTGATCTCAGGCAAGCCCCGGAGCATTCTAAGCCTCCTATTTTATAAAAGCAATTGAGTATATATATATGTTATATATGTATTGTTGCATTAAGTTATAGGAGTTGATTGAAAACACTTGCTGCATATATATATCCTTTTCCTTGTCCCGTAAATATGCCTGAAATCCTATTGTTGGTTCGGGATCGAAAATATTGCTTAGCCCTGCTTAGACCGGTAGCGATCGGTGATTTCCTGTCACCGGCAACTATAGGTGGTTACTGGAATACTTTAGCTATGGAATGGATGATATCCTGGAAATAACCAAGTGTTGATGAATAATTGGAGACCGGGCGGAATAAGTATGGGGCAACCAGACAGGGTTCTGGGGTGCTTGTAGTTTTCGCCTGTGTCGATTAAGGACCGTCCGTTGTTGGGCCTCGGGTCATGTTGAACGCATGCCTCACATTTAGCTGGCCGAATAAAGTACCTTTCGACCGCGAAGCCGGGAGATTATTCGGGCCGAGTGGATTGCCCGCAACGCACTGTACCGGAGCAGTAGTGGCAGGAAACGGGGGCGCGATGATAAGGCCAAAGAGCAGTCGGGCGGCCCCCGGGTACATGTGGTTCCTGGCAAGCTCGCGACTTTACCTGAATAGTTGACTCGGTGACCAATACCTCACTTTAGCGGGTGAGTGAGGTTTGTGTGAGGAATAAATTACCAGCTGGTTAATAATCGATTCGAATCGCCATCGCTCCTGGATAGTGAGCACTTGACTCGAGTTACTGCATCGTAGTAATGATGATGGAACACAGATGGTTATGTGGATAATGTTGGAAATGCTAAACCTGAGATGGTAACCTTTGATGTTAATGGTTAATCAAGTGATTGCTTTAGCATAGGTGCTTACCTAGATTGAGTAGGTTATAATAAATATGATGAAAAAGGACTTAATTTAGTTTATTCATGATAACTTATGCTTTTCGCAAATGAGTCAAGCTAGTCCACTGAAAGAAAGCCTTGCATACTCCTTGGTGTCATATTATTTCTGGTTTATGACGGGTAAGTCTAGCTGAGTACCTTCTCGTACTCAGGGTTTATTCCCACTTGTTGCAGGTTATGATATAACATAGCTACTGCAAGAATTGGAAGACTCCGGCTGTAGTGGCGGAGTGTGATCATGGGCATGATCCTTCTGAGCTATCTTATCTCTCATGCTTTTATGGGAAAATCGACCTTGGTACTGGTATGCATTTGAACTAAGGTGATATTAGTTTTCAAACTACTTTGCTTCCGCTACTTTTGAACTTGAGTTGTAATAACTCTACTGAACTCCGATATATGTTGAATTACTTATGAAATGGATGTAACATATGACCTGTTATGTTGGACCACTACGATCTTGGCTTGTATGTTGGATGGTTTGAAATCCCTCGTGATTTTATTGGACTACCGGAGTTATGGGAGCTTAAGTACATGAATTTAATTGCTCCGGCGATTGTTTTTGTACTTTTGTTCTTATAATTTGGGCGGTTCCGTGACATTTGTAAAAGACGTCATGGGCTGGTTCCGCTTAGTTGGTGAGATACAGTGCCCTCAAGTGGTGCCCGGTGAAACTGAGACGTGGTTTCAGTGATTAAAGCTGACTGAAACCCTAACTTCTTGACACTAGATCTCCTAAACCATTGAGAACCAGGTATGGTTGATGTTGGCAATGTTGTAGAGCTACATGAGGACTACAATTTTGTCAATATGAGTGGAAGCTGGTTTGGCCTGGTTTGCAAACTACAAGCTCCTAAAGTAGGCCACAGTAAAACTGGAGGGACACTTGGAGACTTAGAAAAATTCTAAGTGTTGAGGCAGCCCCTCTAGCTGACTCGTGGCCCATTTTTGAGCATGTTCTGGTCAGTTTTATGAGATTGTCATATTGAGACTTTTGTTCCCCATAAAATTCTCTACAACTTTGCTTAAGGGTGCTCCTCCATGCAAGGTCTCTAAGCTAGACTTTTTAATTGGTCAAACTAGAGCATCCTAGGGCTAAATGGTGGTCAACCACCTCTTGGAGGGCATTTTGGTGATTTTGGTCAACATGAACCTTGCTCCATGAGTAACCCTAAGTATAACTAAGGTGTTGTGAGGCATAATTGGCTACTCTACCCTTTAGTTACACCAACTACCAAGTATCACATGATGTGAGCCAAACAAAAATCTAAAAACAATCACATTTGTTGCAACCACATAAATAACATGAATGATGCATGCTTATGCTTATGCAAATGCAATGCAATTATGGACCTAAACACTTGAGGTGTTATACTAATCTTGCCACAAGATAGGTGCACAGTTTGTGTTGAACGTAGCATAGGCTCGAAAATTGTTTTGGACGCACCCGGTTATACTCCTAGGTGACAATGATCAAGTGGAAGCTCGTTTGAGTCCGTTTGGAGATAGTGCTAATCTTACAACAAGATAGGTGCGCAGTTTGTGCCTAGCGTTCGATAGGCCCAGAAATGTCTTGGATGCACCCGATGGTACTGTTAGGTGATGAGGCTCAAGTGGAAGCTCGTTTCATTCCATTTGGATATGGTGCTAATCTTGCGACAATACAGGTGGACGGTTTGCGCTGAACGTAGCATAGGCTCAGAAATCGTTTTGGGCGCACCCGGTGGTACTCCTAGGTGACAAGGCTCATGTGGAAGCTTGTTTGAGTCCGTTTGGAGATAGTGCTAATCCTGACACAAGATAGGTGCACAGTTTGTGCCTAGCGTTTCATAATCCAAAAAATCATCTTGGACGCCCCCGATAGAACTCCTAGGTGGGTGGGTCCTGTGGAATCTTGTTTCGGTTCATTTGGAAACAGTGTCAGTGTCATTGCAATATAGGTGCACGGTTTGCGCCGAACGTACCATAGGCTCGAAAATTGTTTTGGATGCACCCGATGGTACTCCTAGAGGATGAGGTCCAAGTGTAAGCTCATTGCAGTCCGTTTGCAGATAGTGCAAATCTTGACACAGTATAGGTGCACAATTTACGCCAATCGTACAATAGGCTCAGAAAATGTATTGAACGCACTAGATTGAACTCCTAGGTGATGTGGGTCATGTGGAAGCTCGTTTTGGTCTGTTTGGAGATAGTGCTAACCTTGATGCAATATATGTGCACAGTTTGCGCAGAACGTACTAGAGGCTCGAAAATCATTTTGGACGTAGCCAATGGAACTCTTAGGTGTTGGGGGTCATGTGGAATCTCGTTTAAGTCCGTTTGGAGATAGGTTTAGTGTCGGTGCACGATAATTGCATGGTCTGAGCCAAGGTACCATAGGCTCATAAATCGTTTTGGACGCACCCGATGGTACTCCTAGGTGACGATGCTCATGTGGAAGCTCATTACGGTCCAATTGGAGATGGTGCTAAACTTGATGCAAGATAGGTGTCTGATTTGCGCCAAACATACCATAGGCTTGTAAATCGTTTTGGACACACTCAATGGAACTCCAAGGTGACGATGCTCATGTGGAAGCTCGTTACGGTCCGATTGGAGATGGTGCTAAACTTGATGCAAGATAGGTGCACGGTTTGCGCTGAACGTAGCATAGGCTTGGAAATTGTTTTGGACACCCGGTGGTACTCCTAGGTGACATGGCTCAATTGGAAGTTCGTTTGAGTTCGTTTGGAGATAGTGCTAATCTTGATACAAGATAGGTGCGCAGTTTGTGCCTAGCATTCCATAAGCCAGAAAATCATCTTGGACGCACCCGATGGAACTCCTAGGTGGGTGGGTCATGTGGAATCTTGTTTCGGTTCATTTGGAAACAGTGTCAGTGTCATTGCAATATAGGTGCACGGTTTACGCCGAACGTACCATAGGCTCGAAAATTGTTTTAGATGCACCCGATGGTACTCCTAGAGGACGAGGCTCAAGTGGAAGCTTGTTTCAGTCCGTTTGCGTATAGTGCTAATCTTGATGCAAAAGTACCATAGGCTCAAAAAACGTATTGAACACACTAGATGGAACTCATAGGTGATGTGGGTTATGTGGAAGCTCGTTTTGGTCCGTTTGGAGATAGTGCTAACCTTGACGCAATATATGTGCACAGTTTGCGTAGAACGTACCAGAGGCTCGAAAATCATTTTGGACATACCTAATGGAACTCCTAGGTGTTGGGGGTCATGCGGAATCTTGTTAAAGTCCGTTTGGAGATAGGTTTAGTGTTGGTGCACGATAATTGCATGGTCTACGCCAACGTACCACAGGCTCAGAAATCATTTTGGAGCTCGTTTCGGTCCGATTGGAGATGGTGCTCAACTTGATGCAAGATAGGTGCACGGTTTGCGCCAAACATACCATAGGCCTGTAAATCATTTTGGACACACCGAATGGAACTCCAAGGTGACGAGGCTCAAGTGGAAACTCGTTTTGGTCTATTTGGAGAGAGTGCTAATCATGACGAGGTGCACGGTTTGCGCCGAACGAACCATAGGCTCGAAAATCAGTTTGGACGTATCCGATGGAACTCCTAGGTGACGTGGGTCATGTGGAATCTTGTTTCAGTGTATTTAGAGACAGTGTTAGTGTCGGTGCAAGATAGTTAGACGGTTCGCGCCAAACGTACCACACGATCATAAATCGATTTGGACGCACCCGATGGTACTCCTAGGTGACGAGGCTCAAGTGGAAGCTCATTACGGTCCGATTGGAGATGGTGCTAAACTTGATGCAAGATAGGTGCCCGATTTGCGCCAAACATACCATAGGCTTATAAATCGTTTTGGACACACCCAATGGAACTCCAAGGTGACGATGCTCATGTGGAAGCTCGTTACGGTCCGATTGGAGATGGTGCTAAACTTGATGCAAGATAGGTGCACGGTTTGTGCCAAACATACCATAGGCTTGTAAATTATTTTGGACACACCCAATGGAACTCCAAGGTGATGAGGCTCAAGTGGAAGCTCGTTTTGGTCTCTTTGGAGATAGTGCTAATCTTGACAAGGTGCACGGTTTGCGCCGAACCTACCATAGGCAAGAAAATCGGTTTCGACGCATCCGATGGAACTCCTAGGTGACGTGGGTCATGTGGAATCTTGTTTCAGTGTATTTGGTGACAGTTTTAGTGTCGGTGCAAGATAGTTGGACGGTTCGCGCCAAATGTACCATACGATCATAAATTGATTTGGACGCACCCGATGGTACTCCTAGGTGACGAGGCTCAAGTGGAAGCTCGTTTTGTTCCGTTTGGAGATGGTGCTAATCTTGTTGCAAGATAGGCGTACGGTTTGCGCTGAATATACCATAGGCTCGAAAATTGTTTTGGACACACCCGGTGGTACTTCTAGGTGACAAGGCTCAAGTGGAAGCTCGTTTGAGTCCGTTTGGAGATAGTGCTAATCTTGACACAAGGTAGGTGTGCGGTTTGTGCCTAGTGTTCCATAGGCCCGAAAACGTCTTGGACGCACCCGATGATACTCCTAGGTGATGGGGCTCAAGTGGAAGCTCATTTCGTTCCATTTGGAGATGGTGCTAATCTTGCCGCAAGAAAGGTGCACGGTTTGCGCTGAACGTAGCATAGGCTCGGAAATTGTTTTGGACGCACCCGGTGGTACTCCTAAGTGACAAGGCTCAAGTGGAAGCTCGTTTGAGTTCGTTTGGAGACAGTGCTAATCTTGACACAAGATAGGTGCGCAGTTTGTGCCTAGCGTTCCATAGGCCCGGAAACGTCTTGGACGCACCCGACGGTACTCCAAGGTGACGAGGCTCAAGTGGAAGCTCGTTTCATTCCATTTGGATATGGTTCTAATCTTGACGCAAGATAGGTGGACGGTTTGCGGTGAACATAGCATAGGCTCAGAAATCGTTTTGGACGCATCCGATGGTACTCCTAGGTGACAGTGCTCATGTGGAAGCTCATTACGGTCCGATTGGAGATGGTGCTAAACTTGATGCAAGATAGGTGCACGGTTTGCGCCAAACATACCATAGGCTTGTAAATCATTTTGGACACACCCAATGGAACTCCAAGGTGACGAGGCTCAAGTGGAAGCTCATTTTGGTCTGTTTGGAGATACTGCTAATCTTGACGAGGTGCACGATTTGCGCTGAACCTAGCATAGGCTCGAAAATCGGTTTGGACGCATCCGTTGGAACTCCTAGGTTACGTGGGTCATGTGGAATCTTGTTTCGGTGTGTTTGGAGACAGAGTTAGTGTCGGTGCAAGACAGTTGGATGGTTCACGCCAAACGTACCATACGATCATAAAACGATTTGGACGCGCCCAATGGTACTCCTAGGTGACGAGGCTCAAGTGGAAGCTCATTTTGTTCAGTTTGGAGATGGTGCTAATCTTGCCACAAGATAGGTGCAAGGTTTGCGCTGAACACACCATAGGCTTGAAAATTGTTTTGGATGCACCCGGTGGTACTCCTAGGTGACAAAGCTCAAGTGGAAGCTCGTTTGGGTCCGTTTGGAGATAGTGCTAATTCTGACACAAGATAGGTGCGTAGTTTGTGCCTAGTGTTCCATAGGCCTGGAAACATCTTGGACGCACTTGATAATACTCCAAGGTGATGGGGCTCAAGTGGAATCTCGTTTCGTTCCATTTGGAGATGGTGCTAATCATGCCGCAAGATAGGTGCACGGTTTGCGATGAACGTAGCATAGGCTCGAAAATTGTTTTGGATGCACCCGATGGTACTCCTAGAGGATGAGGTCCAACTGTAAGCTCATTGCAGTCTGTTTGCAGATAGTGCAAATCTTGACGCAGTATAGGTGCACAATTTACGCCAATCGTACAATAGGCTCAGAAAATGTATTGAACGCACTAGATTGAACTCCTAGGTGATGTGGGTCATGTGGAAGCTCGTTTTGGTCTGTTTGGAGATAGTGCTAACCTTGATGCAATATATGTGCACAGTTTGCGCAGAACGTACCAGAGGCTCGAAAATCATTTTGGACGTAGCCAATGGAACTCCTAGGTGTTGGGGGTCATGTGGAATCTCATTGAAGTCCGTTTGGAGATAGGTTTAGTGTCGGTGCATGATAATTGCATGGTCTGAGCCAACGTACCATAGGCTCAGAAATCGTTTTGGACGCACCCGATGGTACTCCTAGGTGACGATGCTCATGTGGAAGCTCATTACGGTCCAATTGGAGATGGTGCTAAACTTGATGCAAGATAGGTGCCTGATTTACGCCAAACATACCATAGGCTTGTAAATCGTTTTGGACACACCCAATGGAACTCCAAGGTGACGATGCTCATGTGGAAGCTCGTTACGGTCCGATTGGAGATGGTGCTAAACTTGATGCAAGATAGGTGCACAGTTTGCGCTGAACGTAGCATAGGCTTGGAAATTGTTTTGGACACACCCGGTGGTACTCCTAGGTGACATGGCTCAATTGGATGCTCGTTTGAGTTCGTTTGGAGATAGTGCTAATCTTGACACAAGATAGGTGCGCAGTTTGTGCCTAGCATTCCATAAGCCAGAAAATCATCTTGGACGCACCCGATGGAACTCCTAGGTGGGTGGGTCATGTGGAATCTTGTTTCGGTTCATTTGGAAACAGTGTCAGTGTCATTGCAATATAGGTGCACGGTTTACGCTGAACGTACCATAGGCTCGAAAATTGTTTTAGATGCACCCGATGGTACTCCTAGAGGACGAGGCTCAAGTGGAAGCTTGTTTCAGTCCGTTTGCGTATAGTGCTAATCTTGACGCAAAAGTACCATAGGCTCAAAAAACGTATTGAACACACTAGATGGAACTCGTAGGTGATGTGGGTTATGTGGAAGCTCGTTTTGGTCCGTTTGGAGATAGTGCTAACCTTGACGCAATATATGTGCACAGTTTGCGTAGAACGTACCAGAGGCTCGAAAATCGTTTTGGACATACCTAATGGAACTCCTAGGTGTTGGGGGTCATGTGGAATCTTGTTAAAGTCCGTTTGGAGATAGGTTTAGTGTCGGTGCATGATAATTCCATGGTCTACGCCAACGTACCACAGGCTCAGAAATAATTTTGGAGCTCGTTTCGGTCCGATTGGAGATGGTGCTCAACTTGATGCAAGATAGGTGCACGGTTTGCGCCAAACATACCATAGGCCTGTAAATCATTTTGGACACACCGAATGGAACTCCAAGGTGACGAGGCTCAAGTGGAAACTCGTTTTGGTCTATTTGGAGAGAGTGCTAATCATGACGAGGTGCACGGTTTGCGCCGAACCTACCATTGGCTCGAAAATCAATTTGGACGTATCCGATGGAACTCCTAGGTGACGTGGGTCATGTGGAATCTTGTTTCAGTGTATTTAGAGACAGTGTTAGTGTCGGTGCAAGATAGTTAGACGGTTCGTGCCAAACGTACCACACGATCATAAATCGATTTGGACGCACCCGATGGTACTCCTAGGTGACGAGGATCAAGTGGAAGCTCGTTACGGTCCGATTGGAGATGGTGCTAAACTTGATGCAAGATAGGTGCCCGATTTGCGCCAAACATACCATAGGCTTGTAAATCGTTTTGGACACACCCAATGGAACTCCAAGGTGACGATGCTCATGTGGAAGCTCGTTACGGTCCGATTGGAGATGGTGCTAAACTTGATGCAAGATAGGTGCACGGTTTATGCCAAACATACCATAGGCTTGTAAATCATTTTGGACACACCCAATGGAACTCCAAGGTGATGAGGCTCAAGTGGAAGCTCGTTTTGGCCTCTTTGGAGATAGTGCTAATCTTGACAAGGTGCACGGTTTGCGCCGAACCTACCATAGGCAAGAAAATCGGTTTCGACGCATTCGATGGAACTCCTAGGTGACATGGGTCATGTGGAATCTTGTTTCAGTGTATTTGGTGACAGTTTTAGTGTCGGTGCAAGATAGTTGGACAGTTCGCGCCAAACGTACCATACGATCATAAATCGATTTGGACGCACCCGATGGTACTCCTAGGTGACGAGGCTCAAGTGGAAGCTCGTTTTGTTCCGTTTGGAGATGGTGCTAATCTTGTTGCAAGATAGGCGTACGGTTTGCGCTGAATATACCATAGGCTCGAAAATTGTTTTGGACACACCCGGTGGTACTCCTAGGTGACAAGGCTCAAGTGGAAGCTCGTTTGAGTCCGTTTGGAGATAGTGCTAATCTTGACACAAGATAGGTGCGCGGTTTGTGCCTAGTGTTCCATAGGCCCGAAAACGTCTTGGACGCACCCGATGATACTCCTAGGTGATGGGGCTCAAGTGGAAGCTCGTTTTGTTCCATTTGGAGATGGTGCTAATCTTGCCGCAAGAAAGGTGCACGGTTTGCGCTGAACGTAGCATAGGCTCGGAAATTATTTTGGACGCACCCGGTGGTACTCCTAAGTGACAAGGCTCAAGTGGAAGCTCGTTTGAGTTCGTTTGGAGACAGTGCTAATCTTGACACAAGATAGGTGCGTAGTTTGTGCGTAGCGTTCCATAGGCCCGGAAACGTCTTGGACGCACCCGACGGTACTCCAAGGTGACGAGGCTCAAGTGGAAGCTCGTTTCATTCCATTTGGATATGGTTCTAATCTTGACGCAAGATAGGTGGACGGTTTGCGGTGAACATAGCATAGGCTCAGAAATCGTTTTGGACGCATCCGATGGTACTCCTAGGTGACAGTGCTCATGTGGAAGCTCGTTACGGTCCAATTGGAGATGGTGCTAAACTTGATGCAAGATAGGTGCACGGTTTGCGCCAAACATACCATAGGCTTGTAAATCGTTTTGGACACAACCAATGGAACTCCAAGGTGACGAGGCTCAAGTGGAAGCTCATTTTGGTCTGTTTGGAGATAGTGCTAATCTTGACGAGGTGCACGATTTGCGCTGAACCTAGCATAGGCTCGAAAATCGGTTTGGACGCATCCGTTGGAACTCCTAGGTTACGTGGGTCATGTGGAATCTTGTTTCAGTGTGTTTGGAGACAGAGTTAGTGTCGGTGCAAGACAGTTGGATGGTTCACGCCAAACGTACCATACGATCATAAAACGATTTGGACGCGCCCAATGGTACTCCTAGGTGACGAGGCTCAAGTGGAAGCTCGTTTTGTTCAGTTTGGAGATGGTGCTAATCTTGCCACAAGATAGGTGCAAGGTTTGTGCTGAACACACCATAGGCTTGAAAATTGTTTTGGATGCACCCGGTGGTACTCCTAGGTGACAAGGCTCAAGTGGAAGCTCGTTTGGGTCCGTTTGGAGATAGTGCTAATCCTGACACAAGATAGGTGCGTAGTTTGTGCCTAGTGTTCCATAGGCCCGAAAACATCTTGGACGCACTTGATAATACTCCAAGGTGATGGGGCTCAAGTGGAATCTGGTTTCGTTCCATTTGGAGATGGTGCTAATCATGCCGCAAGATAGGTGCACGGTTTGCGATGAACGTAGCATAGGCTCGAAAATTGTTTTGGATGCACCCGATGGTACTCCTAGAGTATGAGGTCCAAGTGTAAGCTCATTGCAGTCCGTTTGCAGATAGTGCAAATCTTGACGTAGTATAGGTGCACAATTTACGCCAATCGTACAATAGGCTCAGAAAATGTATTGGACGCACTAGATTTTCATTCCATTTGGATATGGTTCTAATCTTGACGCAAGATAGGTGGACGGTTTGCGGTGAACATAGCATAGGCTCAGAAATCGTTTTAGACGCATCCGATGGTACTCCTAGGTGACAGTGCTCATGTGGAAGCTCGTTACGGTCCAATTGGAGATGGTGCTAAACTTGATGCAAGATAGGTGCACGGTTTGCGCCAAACATATCATAGGCTTGTAAATCGTTTTGGACACAACCAATGGAACTCCAAGGTGACGAGGCTCAAGTGGAAGCTCATTTTGGTCTGTTTGGAGATAGTGCTAATCTTGACGAGGTGCACGATTTGCACTGACCCTAGCATAGGCTCGAAAATCGGTTTGGACGCATCCGTTGGAACTCCTAGGTTACGTGGGTCATGTGGAATCTTGTTTCAGTGTGTTTGGAGACAGAGTTAGTGTTGGTGCAAGACAGTTGGATGGTTCACGCCAAACGTACCATACGATCATAAAACGATTTGGACGCGCCCAATGGTACTCCTAGGTGACGAGGCTCAAGTGGAAGCTCGTTTTGTTCAGTTTGGAGATGGCGCTAATCTTGCCACAAGATAGGTGCAAGGTTTGTGCTGAACACACCATAGGCTTGAAAATTGTTTTGGATGCACCCGGTGGTACTCCTAGGTGACAAGGCTCAAGTGGAAGCTCGTTTGGGTCCGTTTCTAGATAGTGCTAATCCTGACACAAGATAGGTGCGTAGTTTGTGCCTAGTGTTCCATAGGCCCGAAAACATCTTGGACGCACTTGATAATACTCCAAGGTGATGGGGCTCAAGTGGAATCTGGTTTCGTTCCATTTGGAGATGGTGCTAATCATGCCGCAAGATAGGTGCACGGTTTGCGATGAACGTAGCATAGGCTCGAAAATTATTTTGGATGCACCCGATGGTACTCCTAGAGTATGAGGTCCAAGTGTAAGCTCATTGCAGTCCGTTTGCAGATAGTGCAAATCTTGACGCAGTATAGGTGCACAATTTACGCCAATCGTACAATAGGCTCAGAAAATGTATTGGACGCACTAGATTGAACTCCTAGGTGATGTGGGTCATGTGGAAGCTCGTTTTGGTCTGTTTGGAGATAGTGCTAACCTTGATGCAATATATGTGCACTGTTTGCGCAGAACATACCAGAGGCTCGAAAATCATTTTGGACGTAGCCAATGGAACTCCTAGGTGTTGGGGGTCATGTGGAATCTCATTTAAGTCCGTTTGGAGATAGGTTTAGTGTCGGTGCATGATAATTGCATGGTCTGAGCCAACGTACCATAGGCTCAGAAATCGTTTTGGACGCACCCGATGGTACTCCTAGGTGACGATGCTCATGTGGAAGCTCATTACGGTCCAATTGGAGATGGTGCTAAACTTGATGCAAGATAGGTGCCTGATTTGCGCCAAACATACCATAGGCTTGTAAATCGTTTTGGACACACCCAATGGAACTCCAAGGTGACGATGCTCATGTGGAAGCTCGTTACGGTCCGATTGGAGATGGTGCTAAACTTGATGCAAGATAGGTGCACGGTTTGCGCTGAACGTAGCATAGGCTTGGAAATTGTTTTGGACACACCCGGTGGTACTCCTAGGTGACATGGCTCAATTGGAAGCTTGTTTGAGTTCGTTTGGAGATAGTGCTAATCTTGACACAAGATAGGTGCGCAGTTTGTGCCTAGCATTCCATAAGCCAGAAAATCATCTTGGACGCACCCGATGGAACTCCTAGGTGGGTGGGTCATGTGGAATCTTGTTTCGGTTCATTTGGAAACAGTGTCAGTGTCATTGCAATATAGGTGCACGGTTTACGCCGAACGTACCATAGGCTCGAAAATTGTTTTAGATGCACCCGATGGTACTCCTAGAGGACGAGGCTCAAGTGGAAGCTTGTTTCAGTCCGTTTGCGTATAGTGCTAATCTTGACGCAAAAGTACCATAGGCTCAAAAAACATATTGAACACACTAGATGGAACTCGTAGGTGATGTGGGTTATGTGGAAGCTCGTTTTGGTCCGTTTGGAGATAGTCCTAACCTTGACGCAATATATGTGCACAGTTTGCGTAGAACGTACCAGAGGCTCGAAAATCGTTTTGGACATACCTAATGGAACTCCTAGGTGTTGGGGGTCATGTGGAATCTTGTTAAAGTCCGTTTGGAGATAGGTTTAGTGTCGGTGCATGATAATTGCATGGTCTACGCCAACGTACCACAGGCTCAGAAATCATTTTGGAGCTCGTTTCGGTCTGATTGGAGATGGTGCTCAACTTGATGCAAGATAGGTGCACGGTTTGCGCCAAACATACCATAGGCCTGTAAATCATTTTGGACACACCGAATGGAACTCCAAGGTGACGAGGCTCAAGTGAAAACTCGTTTTGGTCTATTTGGAGAGAGTGCTAATCATGACGAGGTGCACGGTTTGCGCCGAACCTACCATTGGCTCGAAAATCAATTTGGACGTATCCGATGGAACTCCTAGGTGACGTGGGTCATGTGGAATCTTGTTTCAGTGTATTTAGAGACAGTGTTAGTGTCGGTGCAAGATAGTTAGACGGTTCGTGCCAAACGTACCACACGATCATAAATCGATTTGGACGCACCCGATGGTACTCCTAGGTGACGAGGATCAAGTGGAAGCTCGTTACGGTCCGATTGGAGATGGTGCTAAACTTGATGCAAGATAGGTGCCCGATTTACGCCAAACATACCATAGGCTTGTAAATCGTTTTGGACACACCCAATGGAACTCCAAGGTGACGATGCTCATGTGGAAGCTCGTTACGGTCCGATTGGAGATGGTGCTAAACTTGATGCAAGATAGGTGCACGGTTTGTGCCAAACATACCATAGGCTTGTAAATCATTTTGGACACACCCAATGGAACTCCAAGGTGATGAGGCTCAAGTGGAAGCTTGTTTTGGTCTCTTTGGAGATAGTGCTAATCTTGACAAGGTGCACGGTTTGCGCCGAACCTACCATAGGCAAGAAAATCGGTTTCGACGCATCCGATGGAACTCCTAGGTGACGTGGGTCATGTGGAATCTTGTTTCAGTGTATTTGGTGACAGTTTTAGTGTCGGTGCAAGATAGTTGGACGGTTCGCGCCAAACGTACCATACGATCATAAATCGATTTGGACGCACCCGATGGTACTCCTAGGTGACGAGGCTCAAGTGGAAGCTCGTTTTGTTCCGTTTGGAGATGGTGCTAATCTTGTTGCAAGATAGGCGTACGGTTTGCGCTGAATATACCATAGGCTCGAAAATTGTTTTGGACACACCCGGTGGTACTCCTAGGTGACAAGGCTCAAGTGGAAGCTCGTTTGAGTCCGTTTGGAGATAGTGCTAATCTTGACACAAGGTAGGTGTGCGGTTTGTGCCTAGTGTTCCATAAGGTGCGTAGTTTGTGCCTAGTGTTCCATAGGCCTGAAACATCTTGGACGCACTTGATAATACTCCAAGGTGATGGGGCTCAAGTGGAATCTCGTTTCGTTCCATTTGGAGATGGTGCTAATCATGCCGCAAGATAGGTGCACGGTTTGCGATGAACGTAGCATAGGCTCGAAAATTGTTTTGGATGCACCCGATGGTACTCCTAGAGGATGAGGTCCAAGTGTAAGCTCATTGCAGTCCGTTTGCAGATAGTGCAAATCTTGACGCAGTATAGGTGCACAATTTACGCCAATTGTACAATAGGCTCAGAAAATGTATTGAACGCACTAGATTGAACTCCTAGGTGATGTGGGTCATGTGGAAGCTCGTTTTGGTCTGTTTGGAGATAGTGCTAACCTTGATGCAATATATGTGCACAGTTTGCGCAGAACGTACCAGAGGCTCGAAAATCATTTTGGACGTAGCCAATGGAACTCCTAGGTGTTGGGGGTCATGTGGAATCTCGTTGAAGTCCGTTTGGAGATAGGTTTAGTGTCGGTGCACGATAATTGCATGGTCTGAGCCAACGTACCATAGGCTCAGAAATCGTTTTGGACGCACCCGATGGTACTCCTAGGTGACAATGCTCATGTGGAAGCTCATTACGGTCCAATTGGAGATGGTGCTAAACTTGATGCAAGATAGGTGCCTGATTTGCGCCAAACATACCATAGGCTTGTAAATCGTTTTGGACACACCCAATGGAACTCCAAGGTGACGATGCTCATGTGGAAGCTCGTTACGGTCCGATTGGAGATGGTGCTAAACTTGATGCAAGATAGGTGCACGGTTTGCGCTGAACGTAGCATAGGCTTGGAAATTGTTTTGGACACACCCGGTGGTACTCCTAGGTGACATGGCTCAATTGGAAGCTCGTTTGAGTTCGTTTGGAGATAGTGCTAATCTTGACACAAGATAGGTGCGCAGTTTGTGCCTAGCATTCCATAAGCCAGAAAATCATCTTGGACGCACCCGATGGAACTCCTAGGTTGGTGGGTCATGTGGAATCTTGTTTCGGTTCATTTGGAAACAGTGTCAGTGTCATTGCAATATAGGTGCACGGTTTACGCCGAACGTACCATAGGCTCGAAAATTGTTTTAGATGCACCCGATGGTACTCCTAGAGGACGAGGCTCAAGTGGAAGCTTGTTTCAGTCTGTTTGCGTATAGTGCTAATCTTGACGCAAAAGTACCATAGGCTCAAAAAACGTATTGAACACACTAGATGGAACTCGTAGGCGATGTGGGTTATGTGGAAGCTCGTTTTGGTCCGTTTGGAGATAGTGCTAACCTTGACGCAATATATGTGCACAGTTTGCGTAGAACATACCAGAGGCTCGAAAATCATTTTGGACATACCTAATGGAACTCCTAGGTGTTGGGGGTCATGTGGAATCTTGTTAAAGTCCGTTTGGAGATAGGTTTAGTGTCGGTGCACGATAATTCCATGGTGTACGCCAACGTACCACAGGCTCAGAAATCATTTTGGAGCTCGTTTCGGTCCGATTGGAGATGGTGCTCAACTTGATGCAAGATAGGTGCACGATTTGCGCCAAACATACCATAGGCCTGTAAATCATTTTGGACACACCGAATGGAACTCCAAGGTGACGAGGCTCAAGTGGAAACTCGTGTTGGTCTATTTGGAGAGAGTGCTAATCATGACGAGGTGGACGGTTTGCGCCGAACCTACCATTGGCTCGAAAATCAGTTTGGACGTATCCAATGGAACTCCTAGGTGACGTGGGTCATGTGGAATCTTGTTTCAGTGTATTTAGAGACAGTGTTAGTGTCGGTGCAAGATAGTTAGACGGTTCGCGCCAAATGTACCACACAATCATAAATCGATTTGGACGCACCCGATGGTACTCCTAGGTGACGAGGCTCAAGTGGAAGCTCGTTACGGTCCGATTGGAGATGGTGCTAAACTTGATGCAAGATAGGTGCCCGATTTGCGCCAAACATACCATAGGCTTGTAAATCGTTTTGGACACACCCAATGGAACTCCAAGGTGACGATGCTCATGTGGAAGCTCGTTACGGTCCGATTGGAGATGGTGCTAAACTTGATGCAAGATAGGTGTACGGTTTGTGCCAAACATACCATAGGCTTGTAAATCATTTTGGACACACCCAATGGAACTCCAAGGTGATGAGGCTCAAGTGGAAGCTCGTTTTGGTCTCTTTGGAGATAGTGCTAATCTTGACAAGATGCACGGTTTGCGCCGAACCTACCATAGGCAAGAAAATCGGTTTCGACGCATTCGATGGAACTCCTAGGTGACGTGGGTCATGTGGAATCTTGTTTCAGTGTATTTGGTGACAGTTTTAGTGTCGGTGCAAGATAGTTGGACGGTTCGCGCCAAACGTACCATACGATCATAAATCGATTTGGACGCACCCGATGGTACTCCTAGGTGACGAGGCTCAAGTGGAAGCTCGTTTTGTTCCGTTTGGAGATGGTGCTAATCTTGTTGCAAGATAGGCGCATGGTTTGCGCTGAATATACCATAGGCTCGAAAATTGTTTTGGACACACCCGGTGGTACTCCTAGGTGACAAGGCTCAAGTGGAAGCTCGTTTGAGTCCGTTTGGAGATAGTGCTAATCTTGACACAAGATAGGTGCGCGGTTTGTGCCTAGTGTTCCATAGGCCCGAAAACGTCTTGGACGCACCCGATGATACTCCTAGGTGATGGGGCTCAAGTGGAAGCTTGTTTCGTTCCATTTGGAGATATTGCTAATCTTGCCGCAAGAAAGGTGCACGGTTTGCGCTGAACGTAGCATAGGCTCGGAAATTGTTTTGGACGCACCCGGTGGTACTCCTAAGTGACATGGCTCAAGTGGAAGCTCGTTTGAGTTCGTTTGGAGATAGTGCTAATCTTGACACAAGATAGGTGCGCAGTTTGTGCCTAGCGTTCCATAGGACCGGAAACGTCTTGGACGCACCCGACGGTACTCCAAGGTGACGAGGCTCAAGTGGAAGCTCGTTTCATTCCATTTGGATATGGTTCTAATCTTGACGCAAGATAGGTGGACGGTTTGCAGTGAACATAGCATAGGCTCAGAAATCGTTTTGGACGCATCCGATGGTACTCCTAGGTGACAGTGCTCATGTGGAAGCTCGTTACAGTCCGATTGGAGATGGTGCTAAACTTGATGCAAGATAGGTGCACGGTTTGCGCCAAACATACCATAGGCTTGTAAATCGTTTTGGACACACCCAATGGAACTCCAAGGTGACGAGGCTCAAGTGGAAGCTTATTTTGGTCTGTTTAGAGATAGTGCTAATCTTGACGAGGTGCACGATTTGCGCTGAACCTAGCATAGGCTCGAAAATCGGTTTGGACGCATCCGTTGGAACTCCTAGGTTACGTGGGTCATGTGGAATCTTGTTTCAGTGTGTTTAGAGACAGAGTTAGTGTCGGTGCAAGACAGTTGGATGGTTCACGCGAAACATACCATACGATCATAAAACGATTTGGACGCGCCCAATGGTACTCCTAGGTGACGAGGCTCAAGTGGAAGCTCGTTTTGTTCCGTTTGGAGATGGTGCTAATCTTGCCACAAGATAGGTGCAAGGTTTGCGCTGAACACACCATAGGCTTGAAAATTGTTTTGGACGCACCCGGTGGTACTCCTAGGTGACAAGGCTCAAGTGGAAGCTCGTTTGGGTCCGTTTGGAGATAGTGCTAATCCTGACACAAGATAGGTGCGTAGTTTGTGCCTAGCGTTCCATAGGCCCGGAAATGTCTTGGACTCACCCGACGGTACTCCAAGGTGACGAGGCTCAAGTGGAAGCTCGTTTCATTCCATTTTGATATGGTGCTAATCCTGACGCAAGATAGGTGGACGGTTTGCGGTGAACCTAGCATAGGCTCAGAAATCGTTTTGGACGCATCCGATGGTACTCCTAGGTGACAATGCTCATGTGGAAGCTCGTTACGGTCCAATTGGAGATGGTGCTAAACTTGATGCAAGATAGGTGCACGGTTTGCGCCAAACATACCATAGGCTTGTAAATCGTTTTGGACACACCCAATGGAACTCCAAGGTGACGAGGCTCAAGTGGAAGCTCATTTTGGTCTGTTTGGAGATAGTGCTAATCTTGACGAGGTGCACGATTTGCGCTGAACCTACCATAGGCTCGAAAATCGGCTTGGATGCATCTGATGGAACTCCTAGGTGACGTGGGTCATGTGGAATCTTGTTTCAGTGTGTTTGGAGACAGTGTTAGTGTCGGTGCAAGATAGTTGGATGGTTCATGCCAAACGTACCATAAAATCATAAATCGATTTGGACGCACCCAATGGTACTCCTAGGTGACGAGGCTCAAGTGGAAGCTCGTTTTGTTCTGTTTGGAGATGGTGCTAATCTTGCCACAAGATAGGTGCAAGGTTTGCGCTGAACGTACCATAGGCTCGAAAATTGTTTTGGACGCACCCGGTGGTACTCCTAGGTGACAAGGCTCAAGTGGAAGCTCGTTTGGGTCCGTTTGAAAATAATACTAATCTTGACACAAGATAGGTGCGTAGTTTGTGCCTAGCATTCCATAGGCCCGGAAACGTCTTGGACTCACCCGACGGTACTCCAAGGTGACGAGGCTCAAGTGGAAGCTCGTTTCATTCCATTTGGATATGGTGCTAATCTTGACGCAAGATAGGTGGACGGTTTGCAGTGAACCTACCATAGGCTCGAAAATTGTTTTGGACGCACCCGGTGGTACTCCTAGGTGACAAGGCTCAAGTGGAAGCTCGTTTGGGTCCGTTTGGAGATAATGCTAATCTTGACACAAGATAGGTGCGCAGTTTGTGCCTAGTGTTCCATAGGCCCGAAAACATCTTGGACGCACCAGATAATACTCCAAGGTGATGGGGCTCAAGTGGAATCTCGTTTCGTTCTGTTTGGAGATGGTGCTAATCATGCCGCAAGATAGGTGCACGGTTTGCGATGAACGTAGCATAGGCTTCGAAATTGTTTTGGATGCACCCGGTGGTACTCCTAGGTGACAAGGCTCAAGTGGAAGCTCATTTTAGTCTATTTGGAGATAGTGCTAATCTTGACGAGGTGCACAGTTTGCGCCGAACCTACCATAGGCACGAAAATCGGTTTGGACGCATCCGATGGAACTCCTAGGTGACGTGGGTCATGTGGAATCTTGTTTCAGTGTGTATGGAGACAGTGTTAGTGTCGGTGTAAGATAGTTAGATGGTTCACGCCAAACATACCATACGATCATAAATCGATTTGGACGCACCCAATGGTACTCCTAGGTGACGAGGCTCAAGTGGAAGCTCGTTTTGTTCCGTTTGGAGATGGTGCTAATCTTGCCACAAGATAGGTGCAAGGTTTGCGCTGAACGTACCATAGGCTCGAAAATTGTTTTGGACGCACCCGGTGGTACTCCTATGTGACAAGGCTCAAGTGGAAGCTCGTTTGGGTCCGTTTGGAGATAATGCTAATCTTGACACAAGATAGGTGCGCAGTTTGTGCCTAGCGTTCCATAGGCCCGGAAACGTCTTGGACTCACCCGACGGTACTCCAAGGTGACGAGGCTCAAGTGGAAGCTCGTTTCATTCCATTTGGATATGGTGCTAATCTTGACGCAAGATAGGTGGACGGTTTGCGGTGAACCTAGCATAGGCTCAGAAATCGTTTTGGACGCATCCGATGGTACTCCTAGGTGACAATGCTCATGTGGAAGCTCGTTACGGTCCAATTGGAGATGGTGCTAAACTTGATGCAAGATAGGTGCACGGTTTGCGCCAAACATACCATAGGCTTGTAAATCGTTTTGGACACACCCAATGGAACTCCAAGGTGACGAGGCTCAAGTGGAAGCTCATTTTGGTCTGTTTGGAGATAGTGCTAATCTTGACGAGGTGCACGATTTGCGCTGAACCTAGCATAGGCTCGAAAATCAGCTTGGACGCATCTGATGGAACTCCTAGGTGACGTGGGTCATGTGGAATCTTGTTTCAGTGTGTTTGGAGACAGTGTTAGTGTCGGTGCAAGATAGTTGGATGGTTCACGCCAAACGTACCATACAATCATAAATTGATTTGGACGCACCCAATGGTACTCCTAGGTGACGAGGCTCAAGTGGAAGCTCGTTTTGTTCCGTTTGGAGATGGTGCTAATCTTGCCACAAGATAGGTGCAAGGCTTGCGCTGAACGTACCATAGGCTCGAAAATTGTTTTGGATGCACCTGGTGGTACTCCTAGGTGACAAGGCTCAAGTGGAAGCTCGTTTGGGTCCGTTTGGAGATAATGCTAATCTTGACACAAGATAGGTGCGCAGCGTTCCATAGGCCCGGAAACGTCTTGGATTCACCCGACGGTACTCCAAGGTGACGAGGCTCAAGTGGAAGCTCGTTTCATTCCATTTGGATATGGTGCTAATCTTGACGCAAGATAGGTGGACGGTTTGCGGTGAACCTACCATAGGCTCGAAAATTGTTTTGGACGCACCCGGTGGTACTCCTAGGTGACAAGGCTCAAGTGGAAGCTCGTTTGGGTCCGTTTGGAGATAATGCTAATCTTGACACAAGATAGGTGCGCAGTTTGTGCCTAGTGTTCCATAGGCCCGAAAACATCTTGGACGCACCTGATAATACTCCAAGGTGATGGGGCTCAAGTGGAATCTCGTTTCGTTCTATTCGGAGATGGTGCTAATCATGCCACAAGATAGGTGCACGGTTTGCGATGAACGTAGCATAGGCTTCGAAATTGTTTTGGATGCACCCGGTGGTACTCCTAGGTGACAAGGCTCAAGTGGAAGCTCATTTTGGTCTATTTGGAGATAGTGCTAATCTTGACGAGGTGCACAGTTTGCGCCGAACCTACCATAGGCACGAAAATCGGTTTGGACGCATCCGATGGAACTCCTAGGTGACGTGGGTCATGTGTAATCTTGTTTCAGTGTGTATGGAGACAGTGTTAGTGTCGGTGTAAGATAGTTGGATGGTTCACGCCAAACGTACCATACGATCATAAATCGATTTGGACGCACCCAATGGTACTCCTAGGTGACGAGGCTCAAGTGGAAGCTCGTTTTGTTCCATTTGGAGATGGTGCTAATCTTGCCACAAGATAGGTGCAAGGTTTGCGCTGAACGTACCATAGGCTCGAAAATTGTTTTGGATGCACCCGGTGATACTCCTAGGTGACAAGGCTCAAGTGAAAGCTCGTTTGGGTCCGTTTGGAGATAGTGCTAATCTTGACACAGGATAGGTGCGCAGTTTGTGCCTAGTGTTCCATAGGCCCGAAAATGTCTTGGACGCACCTGATAATACTCCAAGGTGATGGGGCTCAAGTGGAATCTCGTTTCGTTCCATTTGGAGATGGTGCTAATCATGCCACAAGATAGGTGCACAGTTTGCGATGAACGTAGCATAGGCTCAGAAATTGTTTTGGACGCACCCGGTGGTACTCCTTGGTGACAAGGCTCAAGTGGAAGCTCATTTTGGTCTGTTTGGAGATAGTGCTAATCTTGACGAGGTGCACAGTTTGCGCCGAACCTACCATTGGCAAGAAAATCGGTTTGGACGCATCCGATGGAACTTCTAGGTGACGTGGGTCATGTGGAATCTTGTTTCAGTGTGTTTGGAGACAGTGTTAGTGTCGGTGCAAGATAGTTGGATGGTTCACGCCAAACGTACCATACGATCATAAATCGATTTGGACGCACCCAATGGTACTCCTAGGTGACGAGGCTCAAGTGGAAGCTCGTTTTGTTCCGTTTGGAGATGCTGCAAATCTTGCCACAAGATAGGTGCAAAGTTTGCGCTGAACGTATCATAGGCTCAAAAATTGTTTTGGACGCACCCGGTGGTACTCCTAGGTGACAAGGCTCAAGTGGAAGCTCGTCTGAGTCCGTTTGGAGATAGTGCTAATCTTGACACAAGATAGGTGCGCAGTTTGTGCCTCGTGTTCCATAGGCCCGAAAACGTCTTGGACGCACCCAATGATACTCCTAGGTGATGGGGCTCAAGTGGAAGCTCGTTTCGTTCCATTTAGAGATGGTGCTAATCTTGCCGCAAGAAAGGTGCACGGTTTGCGCTGAACGTACAATAGGCTCGGAAATTGTTTTGGACGCACCCGGTGGTACTCCTAAGTGATAAGGCTCAAGTGAAAGCTCGTTTGAGTTTGTTTGGAGATAGTGCTAATCTTGACACAAGATAGGTGCGCAGTTTGTGCCTAGTGTTCCATAGGCCTGAAAATGTCTTGGACGCACCCGATGACACTCCTAGGTGATGGGGCTCAAGTGGAAGCTCGTTTCGTTCCATTTAGAGATGGTGCTAATCTTGCCACAAGAAAGGTGCACGGTTTGCGCTGAACGTAGCTAGGCTCGGAAATTGTTTTGGACGCACCCGGTGGTACTCCTAAGTGATAAGGCTCAAGTGGAAGCTCGTTTGAGTTCGTTTGGAGATAGTGCTAATCTTGACACAAGATAGGTGCGCAGTTTGTGCCTAGCGTTCCATAGGCCCGGAAACGTCTTGGACTCACCCGACGGTACTCCAAGGTGACGAGGCTCAAGTGGAAGCTCGTTTCATTCCATTTGGATATGGTGCTAATCTTGACGCAAGATAGGTGGACGGTTTGCGGTGAACCTAGCATAGGCTCAGAAATCGTTTTGGATGCATCCGATGGTACTCCTAGGTGACAATGCTCATGTGGAAGCTCGTTACGGTCCAATTGGAGATGGTGCTAAACTTGATGCAAGCTAGGTGCACGGTTTGCGCCAAACATACCATAGGCTTGTAAATCGTTTTGGACACAACCAATGGAACTCCAAGGTGACGAGGCTCAAGTGGAAGCTCATTTTGGTCTGTTTGGAGATAGTGCTAATCTTGACGAGGTGCACAATTTGCGTTGAACCTAGCATAGGCTCAAAAATTGGCTTGGACGCATCTGATGGAACTCCTAGGTGACGTGGGTCATGAGGAATCTTGTTTCAATGTTTTTGGAGACAGTGTTAGTGTCGGTGCAAGATAGTTGGATGGTTCACGCCAAACGTACCATACAATCATAAATCGATTTGGACGCACCCAATGGTACTCCTAGGTGACGAGGCTCAAGTGGAAGCTCGTTTTGTTCCGTTTGGAGATGGTGCTAATCTTGCCACAAGATAGGTGCAAGGTTTGCGCTGAACGTACCATAGGCTCGAAAATTGTTTTGGACGCACCCGGTGGTACTCCTAGGTGACAAGGCTCAAGTGGAAGCTCGTTTGGGTCCGTTTGGAGATAATGCTAATCTTGACACAAGATAGGTGCGCAGTTTGTGCCTAGTGTTCCATAGGCTCGAAAACATCTTGGATGCACCTGATAATACTCCAAGGTGATGGGGCTCAAGTGGAATCTCGTTTCGTTCCATTTGGAGATGGTGCTAATCAGGCCGCAAGATAGGTGCACGGTTTGCGATGAACGTAGCATAGGCTTAGAAATTATTTTGGACGCACCCGGTGGTACTCCTAGGTGACAAGGCTCAAGTGGAAGCTCATTTTGGTCTATTTGGAGATAGTGCTAATCTTGACGAGGTGCACAGTTTGCGCCGAACCTACCATAGGCACGAAAATCGGTTTGGACGCATCCGATGGAACTCCTAGGTGACGTGGGTCATGTGGAATCTTGTTTCAGTGTGTATGGAGACAGTGTTAGTGGCGGTGCAAGATAGTTGGATGGTTCACACCAAACGTACCATATGATCATAAATCGATTTGGACACACCCAATTGTACTCGTAGGTGACGAGGCTCAAGTGGAAGCTCGTTTTGTTCCGTTTGGAGATGGTGATAATCTTGCCATAAGATAGGTGCAAGGTTTGCGCTGAACGTACCATAGGCTCGAAAATTGTTTTGGATGCACCCGGTGATACTCCTAGGTGACAAGGCTCAAGTGAAAGCACGTTTGGGTCCGTTTGGAGATAGTGCTAATCTTGACACAGAATAGGTGCGTAGTTTGTGCCTAGTGTTCCATAGGCCTGAAAACGTCTTGGACGCACCTGATAATACTCCAAGTTGATGGGGCTTAAGTGGAATCTCGTTTCGTTCCATTTGGAGATGGTGCTAATCATGCCACAAGATAGGTGCACGGTTTGCGATGAACATAGCATAGGCTCAGAAATTGTTTTGGACGCACCCGGTGGTACTCCTAGGTGATAAGGCTCAAGTGGAAGCTCATTTTGGTCTGTTTGGAGATCGTGCTAATCTTGACGAGGTGCACAGTTTGCGCCGAACCTACGATAGGCACGAAAATCGGTTTGGACGCATCCGATGGAACTTCTAGGTGACGTGGGTCATGTGGAATCTTGTTTCAGTGTGTTTGGAGACAGTGTTAGTGTCGGTGCAAGATAGTTGGATGGTTCACGCCAAACGTACCATACGATCATAAATCGATTTGGACGCACCCAATATTACTCCTAGGTGACGAGGCTCAAGTGGAAGCTCGTTTTGTTCCGTTTGGAGATGGTGCTAATCTTGCCACAAGATAGGTGCAAGGTTTGCGCTGAACGTGCCATAGGCTAGAAAATTGTTTTGGAGGCACCCGGTGGTACTCATAGGTGACAAGGCTCAAGTGGAAGCTCGTTTGGGTCCGTTTGGAGATAATGCTAATCTTGACACAAGATAGGTGTGCAGTTTGTGCCTAGTGTTCCATAGGCCCGAAAACGTCTTGGACGCACCTGATAATACTCTATGGTGATGGGGCTCAAGTGGAATCTCGTTTCGTTCCATTTGGAGATGGTGCTAATCATGCCATAAGATAGGTGCACGGTTTGCGATGAACGTAGCATAGGCTCAGAAATTATTTTGGACGCACTCGGTGGTACTAATAGGTGACAAGGCTCAAGTGGAAGCTCATTTTGGTCTGTTTGGAGATAGTGCTGATCTTGACGAGGTGCACAGTTTGCGCCGAACCTACCATAGGCACGAAAATCGGTTTGGACGCATCCGATGGAACTTCTAGGTGACGTGGGTCATGTGGAATCTTGTTTCAGTGTATTTGGAGACAGTGTTAGTGTCGGTGCAAGATAGTTGGACGGTTCACGCCAAACGTACCATACGATCATAAATTGATTTGGACGCACCCGATGGTACTCCTAGGTGACGAGGCTCAAGTGGAAGCTCGTTTTGTTCCATTTGGAGATGGTGCTAATGTTGCCACAAGATAGGCGCATGGTTTGCGCTGAACGTACCATAAGCTCGAAAATTGTTTTGGACACACCCGGTGGTACTCCTAGGTGACAAGGCTCAACTGGAAGGTCGTTTGAGTCCATTTAGAGATAGTGCTAATCTTGACACTAGATACGTGCGCAGTTTGTGCCTAGTGTTCCATAGGCCCAAAAACGTCTTGGACGCACCCGATGATACTCCTAGGTGATGGAGCTCAAGTGGAAGCTCGTTTCGTTCCATTTAGAGATGTTGCTAATCTTCATGCAAGATAGGTGCACGGTTTGTGCTGAACATAGCATAGGCTCAGAAATTATTTTGGACGCACCCGGTAGTACTCCTAGGTGACAAGGCTCAAGTGGAAGCTCGTTTGAGTCCGTTTGGAGATAGTGCTAATCTTGACACAAGATAGGTGCGCAGTTTGTGCCTAGCGTTCCATAAGCCAAAAAATCATCTTGGACGCACCTGATGGAACTCCTCGGTGGGTGGGTCATGTGGAATCTTGTGTCGGTTCATTTGGAAACAATGTTAGTGTCATTGCAATATAGGTGCACGGTTAGCGCCGAACATACCATAGGCTCGAAAATTATTTTGGATGCACCCGATTGTACTCCTAGAGGACGAGGCTCAAGTGTAAGCTCATTTCGGTCCGTTTGTAGATAGTGCTAATCTTGACGCAGTATAGGTGCATGATTTACGCCAATTGTACCATAGGCTCGGAAATTGTTTTGGACGCACCCGATGGTACTCCTAGGTGACGATGCTCATGTGGAAGCTCGTTACGGTCCAATTGGGGATGGTGCTAAACTTGATGGAAGATAGGTGCACGGTTTGTGCCAAACATACCATAGGCTTGTAAATCATTTTGGACGCACCCAATGGAACTCCAAGGTGATGAGGCTCAAGTGGAAGCTCGTTTTGGTCTGTTTGGAGATAGTGCTAATCTTGACGAGGTGCACAGTTTGCGCCGAACCTACCAAAGGCACGAAAATCGGTTTGGAAGCATCCGATGGAACTCCTAGGTGACGTGGGACATGTGGAATCTTGTTTCAGTGTGTATGGAGACAGTGTTAGTGTCGGTGCAAGATAGTTGGATGGTTCACGCCAAACGTACCATACGATCATAAATCGATTTGGACGCACCCAATGGTACTCCTAGGTGACGAGGCTCAAGTGGAAGCTCGTTTTGTTCCGTTTGGAGATGGTGCTAATCTTGCCACAAGATAGGTGCAAGGTTTGCGCTGAACGTACCATAGGCTCAAAAATTGTTTTGGACGGACCCGGTGGTACTCCTAGGTGACAAGGCTCAAGTGAAAGCTCGTTTGGGGCCGTTT
This sequence comes from Saccharum spontaneum, assembly GCA_022457205.1. NCBI lineage: Eukaryota > Viridiplantae > Streptophyta > Magnoliopsida > Poales > Poaceae > Saccharum > Saccharum spontaneum. The sequence continues at coordinate 41,208,027 of CM039595.1, read as the reverse complement.
GGAGATAGTGCTAATCTTGACACAGGATAGGTGCGTAGTTTGTGCCTAGTGTTCCATAGGCCCGAAAACGTCTTGGACGCACCTGATAATACTCCAAGGTGATGGGGCTCAAGTGGAATCTCGTTTTGTTCCATTTGGAGATGGTGCTAATCATGCCACAAGATAGGTGCACGGTTTGCGATGAACGTAGCATAGGCTCAGAAATTGTTTTGGACGCACCCGGTGGTACTCCTAGGTGACAAGGCTCAAGTGGAAGCTCATTTTATTCTGTTTGGAGATAGTGCTAATCTTGACGAGGTGCACAGTTTGCGCCGAAACTACCGTAGGCACGAAAATCGGTTTGGACGCATCCGATGGAACTTCTAGGTGACGTGGGTCATGTGGAATCTTGTTTCAGTGTATTTGGAGACAGTGTTAGTGTCGGTGCAAGATAGTTGGACGGTTCGCGCCAAACATACCATACGATCATAAATCGATTTGGACGCACCCGATGGTACTCCTAGGTGACGAGGCTCAAGTGGAAGCTCGTTTTGTTCCATTTGGAGATGGTGCTAATCTTGCCGCAAGATAGGCGCAGGGTTTGCGCTGAACGTACCATAAGCTCGAAAATTGTTTTGGACACACCCGGTGGTACTCCTAGGTGACAAGGCTCAAGTGGAAGGTCGCTTGAGTCCGTTTAGAGATAGTGCTAATCTTGACACTAGATACGTGCGCAGTTTGTGCCTAGTGTTCCACAGGCCCAAAAACGTCTTGGACGCACCCGATGATACTACTAGGTGATGGAGCTCAAGTGGAAGCTCGTTTCGTTCCATTTAGAGATGTTGCTAATCTTCATGCAAGATAGGTGCACGGTTTGCGCTGAACATAGCATAGGCTCAGAAATTGTTTTGGACGCACCCGGTAGTACTCTTAGGTGACAAGGCTCAAGTGCAAGCTCGTTTGAGTCCGTTTGGAGATAGTGCTAATCTTGACACAAGATAGGTGCGCAGTTTGTGCCTAGCGTTGCATAAGCCAAAAAATCATCTTGGACGCACTCGATGGAACTCCTAGGTGGGTGGGTCATGTGGAATCTTGTGTCGGTTCATTTGGAAACAATGTCAGTGTCATTGCAATATAGGTGCACGGTTTGCGCCGAACGTACCATAGGCTCGAAAATTGTTTTGGATGCACCCGATTGTACCCCTAGAGGACGAGGCTCAAGTGTAAGCTCATTTCGGTCTGTTTGTAGATAGTGCTAATCTTGACGCAGTATAGGTGCACGATTTACGCCAATCGTACCATAGGCTCGGAAATCATTTTGGACGACCCGATGGTACTCCTAGGCGACGATGCTCATGTGGAAGCTCGTTACGGTCCAATTGGGGATGGTGCTAAACTTGATGGAAGATAGGTGCCTGGTTTGCGCCAAACATACCATAGGCTTGTAAATCATTTTGGACACACCCAATGGAACTCCATGGTGCCAAGGCTCAAGTGGAAGCTCGTTTTGGTCTGTTTGGAGATAGTGCTAATCTTGACGAGGTGCACGGTTTGCGCTGAACCTACCATAGGCTCAAAAATCGGTTTGGACACATCCGATGGAACTCCTAGGTGATGTGGGTCATGTGGAATCTTGTTTCAGTGTATTTGGAGACAGTGTTAGTGTCGGTGCAAGATAGTTGGATGGTTCGCGCCAAACGTACCATACGATCATAAATCGATTTGGACGCACCCGATGGTACTCCTAAGTGACGAGGCTCAAGTGGAAGCTCATTTTGTTCCGTTTGGAGATGGTGCTAATCTTGCCACAAGATAGGCGCCCGGTTTGCGCTGAATGTACCATAGGCTCGAAAATTGTTTTGGACACACCCGGTGGTACTCCTAGGTGACAAGGCTCAAGTGGAAGCTCATTTGATTCCGTTTGGAGATAGTGCTAATCTTGACACAATATAGGTGTGCAGTTTGTGCCTAGTGTTCCATAGGCCCGAAAACGTTTTGGACGCACCCGATGATACTCCTAGGTGATGGGGCTCAAGTGGAAGCTGATTTCGTTCCATTTGGAGATGGTGCTAATCTTGGTGCAAGATAGGTGCACGGTTTGCGTTGATCGTAGCGTAGGCTCGGAAATCGTTTTGGATGCACCCGATGGTACTCCTAGGTGACAAGGCTCAAGTGGAAGCTCGTTTGAGTCCATTTGGAGATAGCGCCAATCTTGACACAAGATAGGTGCGCAGTTTGTGCCTAGCGTTCCATAGGTCTGGAAACGTCTTGGACGCACCCGATAATACTCCAAGGTGATGGGGCTCAAGTGGAAGCTCGTTTCGTTCCATTTGGAGATGGTGCTAATCATGCCGCAAGATAGGTGCACGGTTTGCGATGAACGTAGCATTGGCTCGGAAATTGTTTTGGACGCATCCGGTGGTACTTCTAGGTGACAAGGCTCAAGTGGAAGCTCATTTTGGTCTGTTTGGAGATAGTGCTAATCTTGACGAGGTGCACAGTTTGCGCCGAACCTACCATAGGCACGAAAATCGATTTGGATGCATCCGATGGAACTCCTAGGTGACGTGGGTCATGTGGAATCTTGTTTCAGTGTATTTGGAGATAGTGTTAGTGTCAGTGCAAGATAGTTGGATGGTTCACGCCAAATGTACCATACGATCATAAATCGATTCGGATGCACCCGATGGTACTCCTAGGTGACGAGGCTCAAGTGGAAGCTTGTTTTGTTCCGTTTGGAGATGGTGCTAATCTTGCCACAAGATGGGCGCAAGGTTTGCGCTGAACGTACCATAGGCTCGAAAATTGTTTTGGACGCACCTGGTTGTACTCCTAGGTGACAAGGCTCAAAGTGGAAGCTCGTTTGGGTCCGTTTGGAGATAGTGCTAGTCTTGACACAAGATAGGTGCACAGTTTGTGCCTAGTGTTCCATAGGTCCGAAAACGTCTTGGACGCACCCAATAATACTCCAAGGTGATGGGGCTCAAGTGGAAGCTCGTTTCGTTCCATTTGGAGATGGTGCTAATCATGCCGCAAGATAGGTGCACGGTTTGCGATGATCGTAGCATAGGCTCAGAAATTGTTTTGGACGCACCCGGTGGTACTCCTAGGTGACCAGGTTCAAGTGGAAGCTCATTTTGGTCTGTTTGGAGATAGTGCTAATCTTGACGAGGTGCACAGTTTGCGCCGAACCTACCATAGGCACGAAAATCGGTTTGGACGCATCCGATGGAACTCCTAGGTGACGAGGCTCAAGTGGAAGCTCGTTTTGTTCCATTTGGAGATGGTGCTAATCTTGCCGCAAGATAGGCGCACGGTTTGCGCTGAACGTACCATAAGCTCGAAAATTGTTTTGGACACACCCGATGGTACTCCTAGGTGACATAGCTCAAGTGGCAGCTCATTTGATTTCGTTAGGAGAGGGTGCTAATCTTGACACAAGATAGGTGCGCAACTTGTGCCTAGTGTTCCATAGCCCCAAAAACATCTTGGACGCACCCGATGATACTCATAGGTGATGGGGCTCAAGTGGAAGCTCATCTCGTTCCATTTGGAGATGGTGCTAATCTTGGTGCAATATTGGTGCACGGATTGCGTTGAACGTAGCATAGGCTCGAAAATCGTTTTGGATGCACCCCGATGGTACTCCTAGGTGACAAGGCTCAAGTGGAAGCTCGTTTGAGTCCATTTGGAGATAGTGCTAATCTTTACACAAGATAGGTGCGCAGTTTGTGCCTAGCGTTCCATAGGCCCGGAAACGTCTTGGACGCACCCGATAAAACTCCAAGGTGATGGGGCACAAGTGGAAGCTCGTTTCGTTCCATTTGGTGATGGTGCTAATCATGCCACAAGATAGGTGCACGGTTTGCGATGAACGTAGCATAGGCTCAGAAATTGTTTTGGACGCACCCGGTGGTACTCCTAGGTGACAAGGCTCAAGTGGAAGCTCATTTTGGTGTGTTTAGAGATAGTGCTAATCTTGACGAGGTGCACAGTTTGCGCCGAACCTACCATAGCCACGAAAATCGGTTTGGATGCATCCGATGGAACTCCTAGGTGACGTGGGTCATGTGGAATCTTGTTTCAGTGTATTTGGAGACAGGGTTAGTGTCGGAGCAAGATAGTTGGACGATTCGCGCCAAACGTACCATACGATCATAAATCGATTTGGACGCACCTGATGGTACTCCTAGGTGACGAGGCTCAAGTGGAAGCTCGTTTTGTTCCATTTGGAGATGGTGCTAATCTTGCCGCAAGATAGGCGCACGGTTTGCGCTGAACGTACCATAAGCTCAAAAATTGTTTTGGACACACCCGGTGGTACGCCTAGGTGACAAGGCTCAAGTGGAAGCTCAATTGAGTCCATTTAGAGATAGTGCTAATCTTGACACAAGATAGGTGCGCAGTTTGTGTCTAGTGTTCCATAGGCCCAAAAACGTCTCGGACACACCCGATAATACTCCTAGGTGATGGAGCTCAAGTGGAAGCTCGTTTCATTCCATTTGGAGATGGTGCTAATCTTGCTGCAAGATAGGTGCATGGTTTGTGCTGAATGTAGCATAGGCTCGGAAATTGTTTTGGACACACCCGGTGGTACTCCTAGGTGACAAGGCTCAAGTGGAAGCTCGTTTGAGTCTGTTTGGAGATAGTGCTATTCTTGACACAAGATAGGTGCGCAGTTTGTGCCTAGCGTTCCATAAGCCAAAAAATCATCTTGGACGCACCCGATGGAACTCCTAGGTGGGTGGGTCATGTGGAATCTTATGTCAGTTCATTTGGAAACAGTGTCGGTGTCATTGCAATATAGGTGCACGGTTTGCGCCGAACGTACCATAGGCTCGAAAATGTTTTGGATGCACCCGATTGTACTCCTAGAGGACGAGGCTCAAGTGTAAGCTCATTTCAGTCCGTTTGCAGATAGTGCTAATCTTGACACAGTATAGGTGCACGATTTACGCCAATCGTACCATAGGCTCGGAAATCATTTTGGACGCACCCGATGGTACTCCTAGGTGACGATGCTCATGTGGAAGCTCGTTACGGTCCAATTGGGGATGTTGCCAAACTTGATGCAAGATAGTTGCACGGTTTGCGCCAAACATACCATAGGCTTGTAAATCATTTCGGACACACCCAATGGAACTCCAAGGTGACGAGGCTCAAGTGGAAGCTCGTTTTGGTCTGTTTGGAGATAGTGCTAAACTTGACGAGCTGCACGGTTTCCGCCGAAACTACCATAGGCTCGAAAATCGGTTTGGACGCATCCGATGGAACACCTAGGTGACGTGGGTCATGTGGAATCTTGTTTCAGTGTATTTGGAGACAGTGTTAGTGTCGGTGCAAGATAGTTGGATGATTCGCGCCAAACGTATCATACGATCATAAATCGATTTGGACGCACCCGATGGTACTCCTAGGTGACGAGGCTCAAGTGGAAGCTCATTTTGTTCCGTTTGGAGATGGTGCTAATCTTGCCACAATTTAGGCACACGGTTTGCGCTGAACGTATCATAAGCTCAAAAATTATTTTGGACACACCCGGTGGTACTCCTAGGTGACAAGGCTCAAGTGAAAGCTCGTTTGATTCCGTTTGGAGATAGTGCTAATCTTGACACAAGATAGGTGCGTAGTTTGTGCCTAGTGTTCCATAGGCCCGAAAACATCTTGGACGCACCCGATGATACTCCTAGGTGATGGGGCTCAAGTGGAAGCTCGTTTCGTTCCATTTGGAGATGGTGCTAATCTTACCGCAAGATAGGTGCACGGTTTGTGCTGAACGTAGCATAGGCTCGGAAATTATTTTGGACGCACCCGATGGTACTCCTAGGTGACAAGGCTTAAGTGGAAGCTCGTTTCAGTCCATTTTGGAGATAGTGCTAATCTTGACACAAGATAGGTGTGTAGTTTGTGCCTAGCATTCCATAGGCCCAGAAACGCCTTGGACGCACCCGATGGTACTCCTAGGTGACGAGGCTCAAGTGGAAGCTCGTTTGAGTCCGTTTGGAGATAGTGCTAATCTTCACACAAGATAGGTGCGCAGTTTGTGCCTAGCGTTCGATAAGCCAAAAAACCATCTTGGACGCACCCGATGGAACTCGTAGGTGGGTGGGTCATGTGGAATCTTCTTTCAGTCATTTGGAAACAGTGTCAGTGTCATTGCAATATAGGTGCACGGTTTGCGCCGAACGTACCATAGGCTCGAAAATTGTTTTGGATGCACCCGATCGTACTCCTAGAGGATGAGGCTCAAGTGTAAGCTCATTTGAGTCCATTTGCAGATAGTGCTAATCTTGACGCAGTATAGGTGCACGATTTACGCCAATCGTACCAGAGGCTCGGAAAACATATTGAACGCACTAGATCGAACTCCTAGGTGATGTGGGTCATGTGGAAGCTCGTTTTGGTACGTTTGGAGATAGTGCTAACCATGACGCAATATATGTGCACAGTTTGCGCAGAACGTACCAGAGGCTCGAAAATCATTTTGGACGTACCCAATGGAACTCCTAGGTGTTGGGGGTCATGTGGAATCTCATTTAAGTCCATTTGGAGATAGGTTTAGTGTTGGTGCACGCTAACTGCATGGTCTGTGCCAACGTAACACAGGCTTAGAAATCGTTTTGGACGCACCCGATTTATACTCCTAGGTGAGGATGCTCATGTGGAAGCTCGTTGTGGTCTGATTGGAGATGTTGCTAAACTGTATGCAAGATAGGTGCACGGTTTGCTCCAAACATACCATAGGCTTGTAAATTGTTTTGGACACACCCAATGGAACTCCAAGGTGCTGAGGCTCAAGTGGAAGCTCATTTTGGTATGTTTGGAGATAGTGCTAATCTTGACGTGGCGCACGGTTTGCGTCGAACCTACCATAGGCTTGAAAATCGGTTTGGACGGATCTGATGGAACTCCTAGGTGATGTGGGTCATGTGGAATCTTGTTTCAGTGTATTTGGAGATAGTGTTAGTGTCGGTGCAAGATAGTTGGACGGTTCGCGCCAAAGGTACCATACGATCATAAATCGATTTGGACGCACCCGATGGTACTCCTAGGTGACGAGGCTCAAGTGGAAGCCCATTTTGTTCCGTTTGGAGATGGTGCTAATCTTGCCGCAATATAGGCGCATGGTTTGCGCTAAACATGCCATAGGCTCGAAAATTGTTTTGGACACACCCGGTGGTACTCCTAGCTGACAAGGCTCAAGTGGAAGCTCGTTTGATTCCGTTTGGAGATAGTGCTAATCTTGACACAATATAGGTGCGCAGTTTGTGCCTAGTGTTCCATAGGCCCGGAAACGTCTTAGACGCACGCGATGGTACTCCTAGGTGACGAGGCTCAAGTGGAAGCTCATTTCATTCCAATTGGATATGCTGCTAATCTCGACGCAAGATAGGTGGACGGTTTGCGCTGAACGTAGCATAGGCTCAGAAATCGTTTTGGACGCACCCGGTGGTACTCGTAGGTGACAAGGCTCAAGTGGAAGCTCGTTTGAGTCCGTTTGGAGATAGTGCTAATCTTGACACAAGATAGGTGCGCAGTTTGTGCCTAGCGTTCCAGAAGCCAAAAAACCATCTTGGACGCACCCGATGAAACTCCTAGGTGGGTGGGTCATGTGGAATCTTGTTTCGGTTCATTTGGAAATAGTGTTAGTGTCATTGCAATATAGGTGCTCGGTTTGCGCCGAACGTACCATAGGCTCGAAAATTGTTTTGGATGCACCCGATTGTACTCCTAGAGGACGAGGCTCAAGTGTAAGCTCATTTCAGTCCGTTTGCAAATAGTGCTAATCTTGATGCAGTATAGGTGCACGATTTACGCCAATCATACCAGAGGCTCATAAAACGTATTGAACGCACTAGATCGAACTCCTAGGTGATGTGGGTCATGTGGAAGCTTGTTTTGGTCCGTTTGGAGATAGTGCTAACCTTGACGCAATATATGTGCACAGTTTGCGTAGAACGTACCAGAGGCTCGAAAATCGTTTTGGACGTACCCAATGGAACTCCTAGGTGTTGGGGGTCATGTGGAATCTCGTTTAAGTCCGTTTGGAGACAGGTTTATTGTTGGTGCATGATAATTGCATGGTCTGCGCCAACGTACCACAGGCTCAGAAATCATTTTGGACGCACCCGATGGTACTCCTAGGGATGATGCTCAGGTGGAAGCTCGTTACTGTCCGATTGGAGATGGTGCTAAACTTGATGCAAGATAGGTGCACGGTTTGCGCCAAACATTCCATAGGCTTGTAAATCGTTTTGGACACACCCAATGGAACTCCAAGGTGATGAGGCTCAATTGTAAGCTCGTTTAGGTCTATTTGGAGATAGTGCTAATCTTGACGAGGTGCACGGTTTGCGTCAAACCTACCATAGGCTCGAAAATTGGTTTGGACGCATCCGATGGAACTCCTAGGTGACGTGGGTCATGTGCAATCTTGTTTCAGTGTATTTGGAGACAATGTTAGTGTCGGTGCAAGATAGTTGGACGGTTCACACCAAACGTACCACACGATCATAAATCAATTTGGACGCACCCGATGGTACTCCTAGGTAACGAGGCTCAAGTGGAAGCTCGTTTTGTTCCGTTTGGAGATGGTGCTAATCTTGCCACAAGATTGGCGCATGGTTTGCGTTGAACGTTCCATAGGCTCAAAAATTATTTTGGACACACCCGGTGGTACTCCTAGGTGACAATGCTCAAGTGGAAGCTCGTTTGATTCCGTTTGGAGATTGTGCTAAGCTTGACACAAGATAGGTGCGCAGTTTGTGCCTAGCGTTCCATAGGCTCGGAAACGTCTTGGACGCACCCGATGGTACTCCTAGGTGACGAGGCTCAAGTGGAAGCTCATTTCATTCCAATTGGATATGGTGCTAATCTTGATGCAAGATAGGTGGACGGTTTGCGCTGAACGTAGCATAGGCTCAGAAATCGTTTTGGACGCACCCGCTGGTACTCCTAGGTGACAAGGCTCAAGTGGAAGCTCGTTTGAGTCCATTTGGAGATAGTGCTAATCTTGACACAAGATAGGTGCGAAGTTTGTGCCTAGCGTTCCATAAGTCAAAAAACCATCTTGGACGCACCTGATGGAACTCCTAGGTGGGTGGGTCATGTGGAATCTTGTTTCGGTTCATTTGGAAACAATGTTAGTGTCGTTGCAATATAGGTGCACGGTTTGCGCCGAACGTACCATAGGCTCGAAAATTGTTTTAGATGCACCCGATTATACTCCTAGAGGATGAGGCTCAAGTGTAAGCTCATTTCAGTCCGTTTGCAAATAGTGCTAATCTTGACGCAGTATAGGTGCATGATTTACGCCAATCATACTAGAGGCTCGGAAAACGTATTGAATGCACTAGATCGAACTCCTAGGTTATGTGGGTCATGTGGAAGCTCGTTTTGGTCCGTTTGGAGATAGTGCTAACCTTGACGCAATATAAGTGCACAGTTTGCGCAGAACATACCAGAGGCTCGAAAATCGTTTTGGACGTACCGAATGGAACTCCTAGGTGTTGGGGGTCATGTGGAATCTCGTTTAAGTCCGTTTGGAGACAGGTTTAGTGTTGGTGCACGATAATTGCATGGTCTGCGCCAACGTAATACAGGCTCAGAAATCGATTTGGACGCACCCGATGGTACTCCTAGGTGACGAGGCTCAAGTGGAAGCTCGTTTTGTTCCGTTTGGATATGGTGCTAATCTTGCCGCAAGATAGGCACACGGTTTGCGCTGAACATTCCATAGGCTCGAAAATTGTTTTGGACACACCCGGTGGTACTCCTTGGTGACAAGGCTCAAGTGGAAGCTCGTTTGATTTCGTTTGGAGAAAGTGCTAATCTTGACACAAGATAGGTGCGCGGAATGTGCCTAGTGTTCCATATGCCCAAAAACGTCTTGGACGCACCCGATGATACTCCTAGGTGATGGGGCTCAAGTGGAAGTTCGTTTCGTTCCATTTGGAGTGGTGCTAATCTTGCCGCAAGATAG